>MUZC01000073.1:1122084-1140438 GCA_002072015.1 Radix auricularia
ATGTCTCGCACCATCCTCAGCACGCGCTGGTCGAGTTTCAGTTTTATTGTCCACGAGTTGTTTGCCAACGTCACACAGCCGAGGGGCCGCCGAGTGCCTGAAATTCATTTCATTAACTCCTCAAAGAAGGAAACGCTCAGCCGAATCAGAATTAACTTCTCACGGGCGCCCGAGAGACCTTTTGCGAATTGAATTTGAACGTAATGTTAAGCCAACCGTGAAGGATTTCTTGTCAACGAAAGGAAGGGGTTGGATTTGGGGTGGAGGTGGGTTGGGGGGGGGTTACCAGCCAGGTAAAAAAAAACAAAAAAAACAACAACTTTCCAGTTGACAGGTATTTCAGCATTCGTAGGTGTGTAAGTTTTTTTTTTTTTTTTTTTCCCGATGCCTGAAGCAAGGAACTAGCGTAGCGTGTTCATTATTTAAAAAAAAACAACTCAATGACACACTAACAGCACACGAGTACACACAGACACAACTAGACAACAAACATTTAAAATTAAATTGTACACTGTAGTGTGTATTGTGTTTGTTGTAGTAGAGATATTTATATTCTACATTGCAGTCTCAGCCCTCATTATGTTCATGACCTTTATATTTTGTATTGGATGCATATTGAATGATTGATTATAAATTGTGTTACACTATCTTTATGTCACGTGAAGCACCTAGAGCCCAGCTACTTGCCGGGGTACTGCGCTATATAAAATATAAAATAAATATTATTTCCTTACAGATTTTTATAAAGTTTCAAAACTACATCTGTAATGTTTATCTATAATGTTTATCTATAATGTTTATAATATTTATCTATGTTTATCTATTATGTTTATCTATAATGTTTATCTATAATGCGTATCTATAATGTTATCTATAATGTTCTGTGTTCACAATGGGGCTCTTCTGTGTTCACATTGGGGCTCTTCTGTGTTCACATTGGGGCTCTTCTGTGTTCACATTGGGGCTCTTCTGTGTTCACGTTGGGGCTCTTCTGTGTTCACGTTGGGGCTCTTCTGTGTTCACCTTGTGGCTCTTCTGTGTTCACATTGGGGCTCTTCTGTGTTCACATTGGGGCTCTTCTGTGTTCACATTGGGGTTCTTCTGTGTTCACATTGGGGCTCTTCTGTGTTCACATTGGGGCTCTTCTGTGTTCACATTGGGGCTCTTCTGTGTTCACATTGGGGCTCTTCTGTGTTCACCTTGCGGCTCGCATACAATTTAATAAAGATTAAAATATTTTACAAATGTTACTCAAGATTTCCAAGCAAAGATTAATGACCAATCCTGTGTTTGTGTGTGTGTGTGTGTGTTTGTGTGTTTGAGTGGTTGTGTGTAGTGTATAATGGGTCTCAGTTACTATATGTCTGGTCACACCCTAGTCTAGATGCTAGTCCTTTCTAGCACGTGCCCATGCCCATGCTATCCCACGCGAGCACATGTCCCGAGGGCTGTCCGTTGAGATGGTGTTGAAGGGGTAAGCGTGGCTTTGTTTTTGTTTTTTTTCATATTCATCTGGTGAGGATGGTATGGTTGGGGGGAAGGGAGGGAGGGAGGGTATGATAGAAACCTCACATTTGGTGGCAGCTCGGGAGAAGTTCAAAAGTCATCCACTCGTGACGACCGGCTCCAACACCACCCAGGGGGGTGCCCTCAACCCCATTTCAATCTCACCCCCACGCCCGCAATATATATATATATATATATATATATATAAAATCACATTTTATTATAGGTTTCGAAGTTTCCATACATTGCCCCCTCTCCCTCCACGTGGCAGGTCTCATGTGACGCCCCTGCCACCACACACCCCAGACGCAACTCCTCACACACCTACCACCAATGTTCACATCTCTTTTCCTTTTTGACCACGGCAACATTTAAAGAACCTCGTGCTGGTCTCGTATGATACGTCATTCATTATGTGCCTGCCGCGAGTAGTACAATGTTTTGGATGGTATAACGAAATTGTATCATTTTTCCTTTAACGGATTGTAACCTTATTTTTTCACATGGATCTTCAGAAGGTGTCCAAATTAAGTTCAGAATTGCTGCTAAAACTTTGTATTGATCGCTAGAATTTGGTGTCGACGAATCATTCATTAGAGATCAATAACACTGTTAGTGTTTATCATTTTAAAAAAAAGTAGTTTAGATTTTTATACATACTTATTTTCATTCATAATTTATCTACCCCCCCTCACCGTCTTTTGTTTTCATCCGTTTCCTACCAGGTCTACACCTCCGTCTCAGAGACCCCCCAACTCCCCCCCCCCCTCACACACGTGGTTCCTATCTAATGTCCAGGCGTCTCTGGTCTCTACAGACTGACTGGAACCTGACACTTGTGTTTATACTAGAGGGGGGAGGGGGCATGGGGGAGAGGGAGCCGATGGTGTCTCTGAGATAGAGAGGGTGCTGTTTGATAAACGCAGATAGGGGTACGGGTAGGGGAGGTAAATGTGTGGGACACGTGGTGGCTGGGGGAGGTGGACAACTAGATGGGGAGATGTTGGCGTCTGGTACTATTGTCATTGGTGGGGGTGTGTGTGTGGGGGGGGGGCGGGGTGATGGTACAACTAGATGTGAAGGTGAGGTGCTGTATTTTTAAGTTATGTTAGCGGTTCTTTAAAAAAAAAAAAGTATCATTATAAGCTAAATCCAATTTTATTTTTAAATTGATATTGTAATGACAGAGGGTGGTTCTCACACTGTTAAACGTTGTGTCTATAATTCGAGGTCCAATGAAATGAAATAATTTTTAAAAGTTCGTACCATTTTTGTTTCCCCGATCTTTCCAGAAATTAAAATATAAAAAAAATGTGGGTCCTGCTACATTCATATCAATAAATAAATGTATTGAAAACCTGGTATGAGTAGACCCAATATGAGGTCACAAACAACGAGCTTTTACGACAAAAAGCCTTAACTCAACTAACCAAAAACATAATACAATAAATAACACTAATAAAATGAAATGAAAACCGAACTGTAATATACACGCATTTATTGATCAGAAATCAAAAGGTAATGTTTCTTTAATTCTTCATAAAGAAGATTTAGTGTTACGTGTCTTTTTTTATCTTCCATAAACAAATTACGTTGCATAATTAAAAGTTGGCATACTATTCTTACTGCAACCCCTCTAAAAACAAACCCAAGTAACTTTTAACCCCATAGTTCACGCGAGGCGCCTCCAAAGACATCGAGTATAGAGAGCATTACCCAGTGTAACTTTGGTGGCGGTGAAAACCAAAGGTCATCGCTGGTGGCTCTCGAGTAGATGACGTCACCACTAGGTACTCGGAATGAACGGTTGAAAAGTCCCCACTGCCGGTGCTGGAGGTCTAAGGTTGTTTAGTTTTGTGAGGTTTCGGGGGGGGGGAGTGAGGTATATTATTTTATCCTTTCTTCTCGTCTCTCGTGTTTTCCCTCGTTTTCTCCTCGTCCGCTCACTTTCTTTTTGGCGTCTGTATCAAATTTCACGAGCCACGTCTGGAATCGTGCGACCTTTGAACCCACGCGTATGAAAAAAAAAAAATGAACGTACCACAACTTGACCCCCTCTCCTCCCTCCCACCCAAGCAGGACTTGCCATCCACCTACCTCACCGAAGTCTTAGTGATTCTCTAAGCTGGACTTGCCCCCCTCCTCCCTCAAGATTACCCCTAAGCCACCCCTCCCCCTTCCCCTTAGCGAGGGCGACCCAGTTATTTAACATCTATGAAATCATCTTCACTTCACATCCCGCCAACCAGTGCCCAAACCTTTTGTCTCTACGTGTTCCCTCCCAGTACCCCTCCCCCTGGCTTATTACGTGCCCTTTGAACTCTACACAAAACCTGGATGTGGGTCTAAACAACAAGAGGATGTTGTTGTATATATATTTACGTCTAAGGCTGCTTCTCAGTTGACGACTTGAATCTCAACATATTGGGGGAAGAGGCGGGGGTGGGGGGTGGGGGCATGGCCCCGGAAATCAACTGTAGTTCGTGCCTCAACGGATTGAACCAAACAATGTCGACATACTTGTGTTTTTTGCATTGTTGGTTAAAAGATGACATATAAAGGAGACATTCCAGTGTTAGTAAGACTTTCAACAAGAACAAGTGTTACTTATGACATCATAAATTTTAATTTTGGCTATAAATTAATCCTTAAGAAATGTTACTTTTATAGTTTGTTTGTTTGTTTTAAATTTAAAGCCAGGTTTCTTAAGAAGCATCCATCGAATATCAAAGTCGGACTCTTGTAGTTTGATTTAGGCCTATCCAGAGCACGAGGTAGACCTTGACCTTTGATGTCCCAATTATTTTACTTGTTTCTGTCTTTCTTTGTTTAAGCCTGGCTAAACGTATCAATTTTATAGATCTACCTTCAAGAGACCCTCAGCTGGACATTCAAGAATGCTATCTGTCGTCATTTTTTGCTCAGTTTATTTTTAAACAAACAAACTAATCAGCATTTTAAACATTAACGGTGAGGGCCAATACGACTTCAGGACCTAGTTATAAATCTATTGATCCACAATCCTCACACACACACACACACTTGAGTAAAGTTGAGTTATTTTTTAAAGAAATAAAATTTAAAATTCAGTTGTTCTAATTTTTAAGCATTGCGTTGGGTTTTTAATAGTTTTTATTTTTCCATTTTTTAATTTGTTAAAACCCTTTTGGTTGTAACGTTTTCTTGTTGTCTTAAAATAGAATTTTTAAATATTAAAAAAAAATAATAATATGAAAATAGATTATTGGGGGCGAAAGGAAACCATCTGGACATGAATTTCACTCCGGCAGTACGATCCTCTCCCCCCGGCAAGGGAAGAAATATTCCTTTCCCCTTCCATGTTGACCGCACATTGTTTGAGTTGTGTCCCCTGGCCTGACAGTGTTCAAATATCACTGCGACAGCTCCCCCATTCCCAGCATAGTTGAAATATTGAATGGAACAAATCTCCCACAGCAAATTACCCTACCACCACCACCACCACCCACCACCCACCTCTGCTCATTTTNTCTTTTTAATAAATTTAATTAATTATTTGTAAAATTAAAAATAAAATAAAATGTACGTGTCTCTAATTCGCCCTCGTTTTATCCTCAGACCATGCTCGTTAACCTCTGTATAACGCAAAGTAATACTAATATAAGGCACGTTAACCTGTCAATAACGCACACAAATAAACACAACAAGATGGCTTGTATCTTAAACACCACTTAAACACAGCTTTAGCACCAAATGTATTGTATAGAACAAACAGAAGTACAGGTCAAACACAGGAAATATTTAATGTGCTTAGCCACACAATCCCTTCCTCGTTAGTGCTGGCACAATAAACTTGTGAACGCTACTTCACTTGCCCTAGAGTCCGGCCGAGGACTGAAAAGGGGTTTATTTTTTTATATATATTTTTTTTGCACAGCAATAGGACACAATGGCTTGCATGTAACACTCCAAAACACATACTGAGCACACGATGTAACACACAGAAACACAGCTATAGCACATGATATAAATTTGTTCCAATTAATGTTAAAATTCATTGTTATATGTATATATTAGGGCTGCGGAAATTAGCGATTAATTTATCGATTAATCGGTATAATTTTTTATCCATTAAAATTAGATTAATTGATTAAATAGCTATTAAATTTATTTATTTTTTTAAAAATTAAATATTTTTTTTTTAAATTTAAAGAAAATGATTTATACAATTTTACGATTTACTAATAAATAATTATTTATAAATAATTAACAATAGTTTGCTTTTTTATGTACAAACTTTTCTGTAGAAGCTAACACAATTCTTTTTTGCAAATTAGCATTAGGAGAGTGTACTTAACAACTTCCCAAAGTTTCATTCTTCTACCTACATGGGAAAAGTAGAATGGGTGATTTTCAGTATTTATATGGCGTGTAGTAGTAAAAAAAACTACATTTGGACCCCCGGCTCCCAGTATGTGATAATTTAAATATTTTTTCACCTGTTACCACTGCAGGCGTGTACTCAACAATTTCCTCAAATTTCATGCTTCCACCTAATCAGAAATAGGAGAAATAGTAATTTTCAATTTTTATATAGCCCATCTAAGTAAAATACGTTTTTGGGCCCCCAGCCCCACATGAGCGGGAAATTTAAACGAAATCTACTTAAGAAATTTCATCATGTAATGTCGTATACCTGAACTAAAGTTCACAATATTTCGTTGTCTGAATTTTGTTAATATAGCTCATTTAAGAAAAAAAAGTACATTTGTGCCCCCGGCACCCCATGAAAAAGGAAGCCATTATTGCCAGTAGAGTCTGCTCAATAATTTCCAAACGTTTCTTGTTTTTACCGACACGGTAAATTGGAGAATTAGTGATGAGTTTGTTTTTAATATAAGAAAAAACAACATTTGGGCCCCCGGCCCCCCATAAGTGAGAAGTTTAAAATTCTTTCTCGCACAATATCGACGGCGTAGCGTACTTAACAACTTGCCAAAGTTTCATACTTCTACCTACACGGGAAATAGTTGAATGGGTGAATTTCAGTAATTATATTGCGTATATAAGAAAAAAATTTTATTCGGGCCCCCGGCTCCCCATGAGTGGAAAATTAAAAATTCTTTTCAGCAAAATATCGTCGGGGTAGCGCACTTAACAACTTGCCAAAGTTTCATGCTTCTACCTATCCGTAAAATATGATAATTAGTGATTTTCAGTTTTTATGTATAGTTCATAAAGGGGAAAAAAAACACTATATTTGGGCCCCCAGATAGAGGTAATTTAAATATATTTTTGTCTGTTACCATTGCAGGAGTGAACTCAACAATTTCCTAAAAGTTCATGCTTCTGCCTCCTCGAGAAATAGAGAATAAAAATCATGTTAAGCCTGGTCCCTTTTTGGACTCAGGACGTGTTAGCGCATTTTCGTATTATGTATCAATACTTATGTTAGATATCAGCATTATGTAGTTATCAGTAATTGTGTTTAGATTTTAGACAAATTTTTATGAATTTTCTTGTGTAATGAATATACTTGAATTTTTTTATATTTAAAAGTCATTTCTTTACATTTAAATTTTTTTTATTTTCTCTTTAATCTAACTACAAGTGGTTTGTGGTCACTGAAATAGGACTCATAAATGAAACATTCTAAATTGTAATAAGCTAATCGCCCAAATACTCCGTCAATTGTTGTTTGATAGATCGTGGTTGCCAATCTTGTTGAAAGTAGTTGAATGTTGAAGTTTGTTTCGAAAAAGTTTTCAATTTCTGCCCCTGGGCCGCTAAGATCTTGATTGAAGTCACCACAAATGATGACGTAAAACTCTCTAAACTTTTACACATATTCTAATGACGTCAACAAAAAAACAACAGAAAGTAAAAACTCTTCAAGGCTTGAAAAACGATGTATTCGACTTCCGGCAATGGCGGCCGTTGCCTGCGCCAGTGTTATCTCTCGATTCGCAATGTTTTTTGGTAGTTTTAACGGGTTTTTTTAACGGATCGAGTAACTGAGTGTTGATGCACAAATGGCAGGTCAGGACATACAAAAACCATATATACATCATGGGTCTAGGACTTATGGTTGCTGAGATCTAGGGTGATGACAGACGGACAGACGGACAAAACGGGTGCAATAGCGCATTCGACTTCTCGAAAATGCGCTAAAAATGTTGATTTTCATTTTTTATATAGCTCAAAAAAGGAAAAAAATGTTTTTGGGGCCCTGGCGCCCATGAGTCTGAATTTATGGAACGAAACCTATTTGAGAACCTTCCCCATATGATTGTGGGTACGTTTACCAAATTTCATTTTACTGGGTTGTCTTGATCTTGAGTTATTAGGGAACAGACAGACAACAAATGCGTCTTATATATATATATATATATGTGTGTGTGTGTGTGTGTGTGTGTGTGTGTGTGTATGTATATTAAAAATATACTCTTTAATCTTCCTTCTCGTGTATTTTTTTTCTCCATTTAAAACTATTTCTTTAAATTATTATTTAAAGTTATATCGTTTGATGTAACTCTCACTTGTTATATTGGGGGGTGGGTGATCTGCCCTTGCCCACAACACGGTCATCTGTTTTACTGCACGCTTGTCTTTGTGTGGAGTTTGAGCAGTTCCGCTATCTCGTGAACAGGGGGATAAGGGATGGGGAAACGAGCGTAAGGCGAGGGTTTTCTAAGGCCTGATCCCCTCCACCATCTCACGGAAAAAAAAAAAGATTTTTTTTTCTTTTCTGGTACACATTTTGATGGATCCCCGAGCCTGAAAACTTTTGAAATGTTAGGAAACATATGGTGATGTGATGGACTGTCGACAAGCCCCCTCCCGCCCCCTAACCACAAGGTGTTGATGTCGAAAGCTTTTGGTGTTGCTTAAGTTGTTGTTGGAGGTTGTTAGTTTAGAATAATCCGATACTCTGGATTACAAGAACGACGGCGAGCGATATTTTTCAAAATCCGATACCGTAGATAAGAAGCGCCCCCCCCCCCCCACACACACACACCGAACTTAAAAAACCCTGAAATGAGTTTGAGGATTTCTATAACAACTTCTCTTTGAACAATTTTGCTATGACGTCATACAATGACACAAGTTGGGGGGGGGGGTTGGGGATCGTATACAATGAAATATTTTTCTTTAGCAACGTAGCTGAGAAAGTTCCAGTCGCTATTTCAGGTGGCTTTTTTCCCCTCAAGAAATAGGCATCCAATAAGTCAGTCTGACGGCAATCAAGTCAGTCTGACGAAAAGTCAAGTCAGTCTGACGGCAAGTCAAGTCGGTCTAACAAGTCAAGTCAGTCTGACGGCAAGTCAAGTCGGTCTAACAAGTCAAGTAAGTCTGATTGCAAGTCAAGTCGGTCTGACGGCAAGTCAAGTCAGTCTGACGGCAAGTCAAGTCGGTCTAACAAGTCAAGTCAGTCTGATGGCAAGTCAAGTCAGTCTGACGGCAAGTCAAGTCGGTCTAACAAGTCAAGTCAGTCTGATGGCAAGTCAAGTCGGTCTGACGGCAAGTCAGGTCAGTCTGACGGCAAGTCAGGTCAGTCTGACGCCAAGTCAGGTCAGTCTGACGCCAAGTCAGGTCAGTCTGACGGCAAGTCAAGTCAGTCTGACGGCAAGTCAAGCTGGAGAAATGAAGCTGCTTCTGATAAGTCATGCTGCAGATCATTCATACTCGTGACAGTGTGACAGTGGAAACTCTTAATTGTTGGGTCTGTGTGTGCGTTCGTGTGCGAATTGTTTGTATGTGTGTGTCTGTATCATGTATGTGTGTGTGGTTTCTTTGGTGTGTCTGTGGTTTCTCTGTGGTGTGTGTGGTTTCTCTGGTGTGTGTGGTTTCTCTGGTGTGTGTGGTTTCTCTGTGGTGTGTGTGGTTTCTCTGGTGTGTGTGTGGTTTCTCTGGTGTGTGTGTTGTTTCTCTGGTGTGTGTGTGTGGTTTCTCTGGTGTGTGTGTGTGTGGTTTCTCTGGTGTGTGTGTGTGTGGTTTCTCTGGTGTGTGTTTGTTAGGTTGCAGGAGGCAGACTTATGACTACCCATTGTGTCTTCTGAAAAAAGGGTGGGGTGGGGGTNTATAACGCCACTCGGGGTGTGTGGGTAGGAGGCTGAGGGCGGGGTCGGGATGGTGTACCATAAGACGCCAGGTGCTGAACGTGTTAGCTTACCCCGAGACCGTACAAAGAACTTTCTGGAAAGTCTTGGAGGTTCCAGTGGAATGGAGATGTGGGCATTGAAAGATTGTTGGTGTTGTTTTGGGGGGGGGGGGGTTGTTATGGGTGTCGATGAGGTTAATGTAGGGAAGAGAGTGTTAGGCTAAAGGAAGGGTTCGTGGGGAAGAGGTTGTTACGCTAAAGGAAGGGTTTGTGGGGAAGAGGTTGTTACGCTAAAGGAAGGGTTCGTGGGGAAGATGTTGTTACGATAAAGGAAGGGTTCATGGGGAAGAGGTTGTTACGCTAAAGGAAGGGTTCGTGGGGAAGAGGTTGTTACGCTAAAGGAAGGGTTCGTGGGGAAGAGGTTGTTACGATAAAGGAAGGGTTCGTGGGGAAGAGGTTGTTACGATAAAGGAAGGGTTCGTGGGGAAGAGGTTGTTTCGTGTCAAGGAAGGGTTAGTAGGAAAATGTTGTTACGATAAAGGAAGGGTTCATGGGGAAGAGGTTGTTACGATAAAGGAAGGGTTCATGGGGAAGAGGTTGTTACGATAAAGGAAGGGTTCGTGGGGAAGAGGTTGTTACGATAAAGGAAGGGTTCGTGGGGAAGAGGTTGTTACGCGCTTAAGGAAGGGTTAGTGGGGAAGAGGTTGTTACGCGAAAGGAATGGCTTGTTGGAAAGACGTTGCTACGCTAAAAAACAAGGGGTTGTGTGGCTGGTTTATTTTTGTATTACCCCATGCAGGCGTTTAAATTTTAAAGTAATGACTTACAATGAAACACGTGCTTGATATAATGACGTATTATGACACTCGTGCTCGGTGTAAT
Organism: Radix auricularia; assembly: GCA_002072015.1. Lineage (NCBI taxonomy): Eukaryota > Metazoa > Mollusca > Gastropoda > Lymnaeidae > Radix > Radix auricularia. Next base: position 1,132,553 of record MUZC01000073.1, read on the forward strand.
GAAATTCGAGGGTTAGACGAGGGCGGTACTTTATGTATGTGCCATGATGCCATCTTCCTGTAAAAATGTTGATGCACTAAATCTACCAGACTCATCTCCGCCCCGCCCCCCGGGTCTCTCATTTCGACTTTTTTTTCTCTCTTCCCCTTCCGAGGAGAAAGTCCCTCTGGTTACTTTGCCTTTCAATATTTTGAGACTTGAGTTTGTAATACTTCGACAACAAAATTTGTTTGCTTGAAATTATTTGAGTTAAACAAAAAAAAATAAAAAAAAATAAAAATCAGGTTACCATGGCTCTAACTCCGAGTCTATGATTATCTTAAGGATCGGTTATAAGTCAATCGTAATTGCCTTACTCCCCCCTCCCCTTCCCTTGGAGATTTGCAATGACGTGGTGGTCGAGAGGTAGCGCTCTCGACTGTCATACCGATGGTCACGGGTTCGAATCCACACGAAGGTGAGGATTTGTTCTCGCGGCCTGAGGAGTCCCCGAGTCACCCAGCTCCGAATGGGTACCTAACTAGACAATAGTTAGGCGGCTGGGGTAATGCGTGGAACCCCTATAGCCGTGGCCTGTGACCGCTGCATCACTTGCCAACAGATCATCTCTCATGGTCTGTGGACGCAATTATCTTCTGCATAGAAGGAGCGTCTGTATATCTAAGATAAGATAAGACGTATATGTGTGTGAAAGCAGATTGTTTTATCTACGAAATTAAGTGTCCGAGATATTGTTTTTATAAACATCATCCATAATCTAGATCCGTTTCCACCAAGAATTAATTATCTGTGTGACTCCGACTCCATGCCGACTTCGCTGACGCAGCGTCGCAAACCTGAAATTCTGGAATGGGAAAAAAAAAATGTTGGCCCCAGACAGTGACGAAGTCCTCACTCCCTCTACCCTCGATGTGTGCTCAGCGGTTGGATGAATCACGAGCAATAAAACCCCGCTCGTGTACATGTATGCGACATGTGTTACAAGAGAATACAAGTTACCTCCACTTGCTCGGCTCGTACCGTCTTACAGATCACATAGGGGCGTCACGCCAGATTACGTCCATTTTCGCCCCCCCCCCCCCGCCCCGCCCAGAGAAATACCTCTAGATGTAGTCTGGTTCACCCCACACCATCACCATCTCAACTCACGCTGTCTGTAGGTCTTGCCTGTATCTCACACTTACTGAAATGTTGTCTTGTCACACTTTCTGAAATGTTGTCTTGTCACACTTACTGAAATGTTGTCTTGTCACACTTACTGAAATGTTGTCTTGTCACACTTACTGAAATGTTGATCCATTGGTACAAACGTACAAACTTCTCTCTTCCCAGGTGTGGTGACAATTTCATAGGCGAGTACTGCGAAGAGGACAACCCGTGCCGGAACGGCTTCTGTATGAACGAGGGCAAGTGTGACGTCATCTTCAACGTCAACGGAGATGCGAAGGCCGAGTGCACTTGCCCTGTGGGTGAGTCGAAATTTACAGAATTACCGGAAACAGGGTTAAATTCGTATAGCGTTCACTCTCAAAATTTAATCCCTTTTGAGTAGGGCTGCGGAAATTAACGATTAATTTATCGATTAATCGGTAAAAATGTTTATCGATTAAAATTATTTTAATCGATAAAATAGCGATTAAAATTGAAGAAAATATTTTTAAAATATTTTTTCGATTTATTAATAAATAATTAGTTATTAATTATTAATAATAGTTGTTTTTTAAAAGTACAAACTTCTCCATTTAAAAAAAAAGATTCTTAAAGAGTAAGCTTTAAAGTAAGCAGTTTTTATGAGGAAAATGATATAAAAAAAAAATAAACATTGTTTTTACTTAATTAACAATAACAAAATTAAAATTCGTTGACACCAAATTGAACTACTTGTATTAAATATATCTCCTAAAATTTAAAAAAAAAAAAAATATATATATATATATCAAAGTTATGGGCATTTTATGAAATTTTCAGTTTAGCGTTAATCAAGATCANATGCCAGGGGGAGGGTGGTGGTCACATTAAGAGGAAACCACGTTACACCTGTCGGGCCATTATTACAGGTGTCTGATAAACAAGACACGTGTCTTTTTTTTAGGGTTCGCGGAATAAAGGGGGTTCGTCTGGTTTGATTGCAGGGTTCATTGGCAAGATCTGTGACCTAATTGACGAGAAGAGCGCTTGCTACAAGAACCCGTGCCTCAACGGCGGCAAGTGTCTCATCAAGAACACGCTCTCCAACTTTACCTGCAAGTGCATGATAGGATACAGAGGTCAGTTGTGGTCAGTGGTGGTGAGTGGTGGCCAGTGGTGGTGAGTGGTGGACAGTGGTGGTGGTCAGTGGTGGTGGTGAGTGGTGGTCAGTGGTGGTGAGTGGTGGCCAGTAGTGGTCAGTGGTGGTTAGTGGTGGTCAGTGATGGCCAGTAGTGGTCAGTGGTGGCCACTAGTGGTCAGTGGTGGCCAGTGGGGGTGGAGAGCTGTCTTTGGTCAAGCAATCTTTTCATAGTTTGACTCTCGGGTTTTCATTGTTTTTTTAAAAATTATGTTAAAGGTTAGATCTGGCTTTCGGGTTAAGGTGTTCAGATATGATCTTCAGGTAAGGTGTTAAGAAGTGACTTTCAGGGTAAGGTGTTTAGAAGTGACTTTCAGGTAAGGTGTTTAGAAGTAACTTTCAGGTGAGGAGTTTAGAAGTGACTTTCAGGGTTAGGTGTTTTGAAGTGACTTTCATGGTAAGGTGTTTAGAAGTGACTTTCATGGTAAGGTGTTTAGAAGTGACCATTAAATGACCACCGACCACCATAAAACAACGCAACTAACACGTCATTGTCCATCAAGGTCCGCTGTGTGCCCAAGAGGACCACTGTGCGTCGATGCCGTGCCGAAACGGTGGCACCTGCACCCCAAACGACGGAGGCTTCGAGTGCGCCTGCAAGCCGGGATACAGGGGCGTCACCTGCATGGACGACGTGGACGAGTGCGCCCAGGACAGCCAGATCTGCAAAAATGGCGGGAAATGCATCAACAAGTTTGGAAGCTACGAGTGAGTAGAGTTGGCCGTTAGTATGTGCTACTTCTTGATACTTTTTTTCTTGTCGTTTTGTCACCTTGTCGTTTTGTCACTTTGTTTTTTGTCACCTTGTTGTTTTGTCACCTAGTCGTTTTGTCACCTTGTCGTTTTGTCACTTTGTTTTTTGTCACCTTGTTGTTTTGTCACCTAGTCGTTTTGTCACTTTGTTTTTTGTCATCTTGTTGCTTTGTCACCTTGTCATTTTGTCACCTTGTCAATTTGTCACCTTGTTGTTTTGTCACATTTTGTTGTTTTGTCACCTTGTCGCTTTGTCACCTTGTCGTTTTGTCACCTTGTCGTTTTGTCACCTTGTCGTTTTGTCACCTCGTCGTTTCGTCACCTTGTTGTTTTGTCACCTTGTTGTTTTGTCACTTGTTTTGTCACCTTCTCATTTTGTCACCTCGTCATTTATTCACATTGTCGTTTTGTCACCTTGTCGTTTTGTCACCTTGTCGTTTTGTCACCTTATTGTTTTGTCACCTTGTCATTTTGTCACCTTGTCGTTTTGTCACCTTATTGTTTTGTCACCTTGTCATTTTGTCACCTTGTCGTTTTGTCACCTTGTTGTTTTGTCACCTAGTCGCTTTGCCACCTTGTTTTTTTTGTCACCTTGTTTTGTCACCTAGTCGCTTTGTCATCTTGTCGCTTTGTCACCTTGTCACTTTGTCACCGTGTCGTTTTGTCACCTTGACGTTTTTGTCTTATGTCACGTTGTCATTAAGTATTTTGTCATTTTGTCTGGACACCTTGTTTATGTACACCTTAGTCCCACACTAACTTTGAACTGACCTGTGTCCACTCTGCCAGGTGTGTCTGCACCCCTGAGTACACCGGGACGCACTGTGTGGACAACTACATCCCCTGCCTGCCCTCCCCCTGTCAGAACAACGGAACCTGTAACAGGACGGGACCTTACAGCTACGAGTGCTCCTGTCTATCAGGTAGGTCAAGGACATCACCTGGCCTTACATCCCACGTAGTCCGCTTAGGTTTACTATGGTATTTGGGGTCAACCCCATCCCACGGCCTTCCAGGATTTTTAAAAAGTATTCCCATTTATCCTATATCCTAATGAAGTATTCCCATTTATCCTATATCCTAATGAAGTATTCCCATTTATCCTATATCCTAATGAAGTATTCCCATTGGTCCTGTTTCCTAATGAAGTATTCCCATTGGTCCTGTTTCCCAAGAATCCTGTACATATACATAACGAGATTCAGGTGCATCTTAAATGTCAAATAACCAGGTAATAATCAATCAGAACATCACCAGTCTCCGAACATCTCTGCAGCATCATAAGAGGACCCCCAGAGGATTTGTTCCTATATATAGTGAAGATCTCTCTTCTCTATTAGTATTAGTATCTATCTCTCATCTTTCTGTGGGGAGTGGGGGGGTGGGTAGGAAGGTTCTTTACTACAACAGAAGGCTGGGTCAATAACAACCATACAGTCCCCTCCACCTCTACTTCATCATACCTGCTAATTAACCGATCATTAATCCCCTGTTCACACCCCCACCCCCGCCACCAGCACAGCGGAGAAGCAAGGATTTCAACAACCAAACCTCCGCGCTGTGATGAGGCTTACGTTCATAAAAAAAAAGGAGTCCCAAGGTGAAGGTCAAGCTTAATCCCTCTCACCTGTTAGTATTGTCGTTCTTATCACCACACCTCATCACAAAGCTTACCTGCGGCCTCCCTCCCCCTCCCCCAGCCCGTCGCCTGGCCTGGTCTCACGGCAATGTAACATGCATCACATGCTATTGTCTATTTCTGTAAACAACTGCTCACATGCGGTGGTACCCTGCCCTCCATCCGACTGCTCACGTGTGGTGGTACCCTGCCCTCCATCCCAACAAACACCCCAGCCACCCCCACCCCCCGCTCATTACTTGAGTAGACCCGCCCCTGGATTAAGTTTATTACAATTACGTGTAGCAGGCAGTTGTCGGTCTTGTTTTTGGGATGAATCATAGATGCGTGAGGGGGGAGGTTTGGGGGAGGGAGTGGCGAAACACCCTTAACACCCCCGCATGCAAAAAACAACGTATTCATTGATGGAAGTGCCAATGTTAGCACCCTGCGACTCAGCACATCTTAGCACACCAAATGTATTCATTGATGGAAGTGCTGATCTTAGCACCCTGTGACTCAGCACATCTTAGCACATCAAATGTATTCATTGATGGAAGTGCTGATCTTAGCACCCTGTGACTCAGCACATCTTAGCACACCAAATGTATTCATTGATGGAAGTGCTGATCTTAGCACCCTGTGACTCAGCACATCTTAGCACACCAAATGTATTCAGTGATGGAAGTGCTAATCTTAGCACCCTGAGACTCAGCACATCTTAGCACACCAAATGTATTCATTGATGGAAGTGCTGATCTTAGCACCCTGAAACTCAGCACATCTTAGCACACCAAATGTATTCATTGATGGAAGTGCTGATCTTAGAAATCTGTGACTCAGCACATCTTAGCACACCAAATGTATTCAGTGATGGAAGTGCCAATGTTAGCACCCTGAAACTCGGGTCCACGTCTAATTAATGCTAGCCAGAGGCGTCACTAGGGTTGGTGTCACCCGGGGCGGTAGCTCATGGTGTCACCCCCTCATGATTTAACCCATATAACTCCTCTGAGTTTTCCAGTGCCAAATAACGGGAATATATAGATTGTTTACAGTCGGGTGTCCCCCCCTGTTGGTGTCACCCGGGGCGGCCCGCCCCCACCGCACCCCCTAGCGACGCCAGTGTTGCTATCATTAACAGTACGATGGCGCAATAAAATATGGGTATGTTGTTGTGGGAGAGCAAAGATGCCCTCAAAATAAAGTTTAAAAAAAAAACATTAATTAAAATTAAAAACTAATTCTTATAAATAATTTAAAAATTAACGATGTAAATCCGATGTTAAATTGAAAATAAAAATTATTTCGCTTGTATCCCTTCAAATGCATTTTTTTCTCTCTTTGAAATAAAAAAAAATTAAAAAATTACAACGCTTTTTGTAACTTTTTATTTTTAAACATTCGAGCCCTCACTATTCCCTATGGTATATGGCTCCCCCCTCCCCTTTCTCTCTCGTCGGGTATGTTAGAAAGCGTGTGGTGCGAAGTGTTTAAGGCTGAATGAATTGCCACTGCTAGGTACCCCTTTTAAAAGCCCTCAGTGTCGCCCTCGTCCAATGGCGGCCACGGGTGAACGAGTTTCTAAAGTGGGGTAAGACGAGTTTTGTCACTGGTTTACTTACCGAGGCTTTGGCGATAGATTTTAAACCCTGGGTTCGAGGACGGCTCCGCAACCAGCTTTGATGCAGACCGATGTCGTAAGGTGACATGTTTAGGGGCTGTGGATTTGGAAAGGGGGGGGGGTTGTTGTACGTACGGGTAGAGAAGGTGACCCGACTTTTAATCACTACATTCGTCTGGGCCAGAGGTCTCCAAAATTTTCTGCCGGACGGCCGCATTAACTGTCAAACAGCAGCCTGGGGGCCGACTACTAAACCCCAACTATAAAGTTTCGTGGTAAACTACAAGCACAAATTATTTTAATTTTTTTTAGATTTAAGGTCTGCAGGGGCCGGGTGAGAGGTTCTCGCAGGCCGCTTATGGCCCGCGGGCCGTAGTTTGGAGACCCTTGGTCTAGGCTCTAGATCATTCCAGACATAGAGGAACAAGAGTTAAATCAGCTGATGTAAAAGAAAGATGTAAATTAACCGCGGACATCAATCATTTAGTAAAGTAGTCCACATCAACCACTACGTCCAGTCTTGCCATTCTCTCAACCACTACGTCCCATCTTGCCATTCTCTCTACCACTACGTCCAATCTTGCCATTCTCTCTACCACTACGTCCAATCTTGCCATTCTCTCATCCACTACGTCCCATCTTGCCATTCTCTCAACCACTACGTCCTATCTTGCCATTCTCTCTACCACTACGTCCCATCTTGCCATTCTCTCTACCACTACGTCCAATCTTGCCATTCTCTCAACCGCTACGTCCCATATTGCCATTCTCTCTACCACTACGTCCCATCTTGCCATTCTCTCTACCACTATGTCCAATCTTGCCATTCTCTCCCCTGCGTCGTCTAATGTTGCGTCCAAAAGTCGGGACTGATGTTTGCACGAGAAGATCACTCGTGGGGTAGACAGCGTGTTACAAAAGACGATTAGATTTGGGTTGGGCTTGGCTTGGACAGCGGGAGAGAAATGAAGCATCGACTGTCCACAACTGTCCGGTCAGCTGGTCAAACATTGGTCATCTGGTGAGCTGTCTTTGAAAGGTTATGGCCCTTCACTCGAGGGTCGTCTCCGCTTTGTCTTAAAATAAAGATCGAGTGCCGACCGAGAAGGCGACGAGGGCCGAAAAGAAAAACACCAAAGGTTAATATCCCGTTACTGCAACAAGCGAGCTGTTTTATCAACGGAGACAAAACGACAGACTAAATTGACAAGGTTGTCAATGTGTGAGTGATGGCGCGAGGCCAATATTAGATTGTATATACAAGAGGCGATTAATATTCATGTATTCACAGGGTGATGGAATTAGCGACCTCTTTTCTACAATTTCACCCTCCACCACCCCTATCACCCTCCACCATCCCTATCACCCTCCACCACCATCCCCATCACTGAGGGGTTATGTTAGCTTTAAATCCACGAGTCGGGGAAAAAGGTAAGAGGGGGGGGGTGTTAATTTCGAGCTGCATTTCTGATCCTAACATTGTTTGTGTGGCCGAGCTTTCTTGGCGAGGTGACTTGTGTTTTACATTGTTGCTCCGAGAGTTTTGTTGTTTTTTTTTATTTAAA
>MUZC01000073.1:1152795-1170760 GCA_002072015.1 Radix auricularia
AGAGCCATCACCCACATGTGGGTTAGAGAGCCATCACCCACATGTGGGTTAGAGAGCCATCACCCACATGTGGGTTAGAGAGCGATCACCCACATGTGGGTTAGAGAGCCATCACCCACATGTGGGTTAGAGAGCCATCACCCACATGTGGGTTAGAGAGCGATCACCCACATGTGGGTAAACATCCAAGGATCAAGAGTTGGAGATAAACCGTAGGCGGGCATTAGGATCTGGGGCGTATACACCCGGCTTATTAGGTTTCTCGTGGTTGAAGGTGGCGGCGCCGCCTCTGTCTGTTTTGACATTGCGTAAAACGCGGACAGATCCGGGGCTGTTACAACATCCTCGGCAACACCACCAACCGCGACAGCTATAACGTCCACCGCAACAAGTGCCACAACAGCCACACATAAACAAAGCAAAACATCGCCATCACAACAGATGCAAATGATGTTCATAAACGTATACAAAGAAAAATAGGTTCACGAAACGTATAATTTTCACACCGTCTGTGAATCCATTACAATACTCAAACCATACGACCATATCCTCAAAAACAATTTCTTAAACGCGGAGGGAACACAAAAAAAGTGCAAGTGAAAGTAAACCACGTCTGCCCTTTATTTTCTGATGCGGTCTATGCTGCTGAGTCTCGCTTTCGCTTTTTCTCCTGTCTGACCCGCGTCTTTTAAACAGCACCTCTATTTTTCCTCGTCCAAGATTGCATGCAACTGTTCACGAGAGTCTGGCGCGGTGCAGTGCCATTGACGATTCTCTTTGTTTCTCACGGGGTATCGGTATCGTGTTTAGGAATATTTCTTAACAAGGAACGATAATGATCTCCCCCACCCCCTTCCCAAAATTTTATTTGTTAATTATAGTCTAGGAAAAATATACGTGCATATTACATATTCTTATTCATCGACTGAAGTATTTTTAAAAGTAATGGTTCTTTAATTCGTTGACAATAGTTCAACCATCCCTTTAAAAACACAATTTAGGAGTCGCTTAATGGTATCGGAAATTATTCCGCGGAGTTGTAACTGTTAAGTTTTTTTGTTTTTTGTTTTTTGTTAACCTAACCCAGGTTTCAAGAATCCCCCCTCCCCACCAGAACCTCTCATTTTTTGTAATTCTTTCTTATTTGCAGTAATTTTAAAAAAATATATATTTCCCCACCGACTGGCATTGCACCCCCTTCCGACCCACCCCTCCCTCCCTCAACCAGCACCACCCGACAGCCATGGGAAAATAAATGCAAGTGCAAATGTTGATGTTAAGTGCTGCGGTACAGGCAGATAGGACCTGGGAAATGAATGTCACAATTTCTGGAGGCTGGAGGTTGACGTAGATAAGTTGGTGAGAATGTCACTTCGTTTTCTTTCTCTCTTTTCCCCCCTCCTCCCCTCGACCTCGCCTCGAGTTGCATGCGTGACGAGACGTTAGATACAGTTCCACAGAACGAAACCACCAGCTCCAGACGTAGTAAGCAGCTGGCTTCGAGACTATTTCCCTTGTGCGCCGTCTAGCGGCCAGTGACAAAGTGTTTCAGTTTTTCTATAATGAGAGTATGTAGTTAGCCGAAATTTTGCAGTGTATGTATATGGTTATTATTTCGATGAAAGGATATATGTTATATCTGATACGTGATCTATGTGATGTGTCATCTGTGTCATTTTTCTATAGAGCTTATTCAGAAATTTTTGGGTTCAGCTAAAAGGGCCTTTCAATGCGCTCAACCATGATTTCTTCCGTATCACACGCATATGTCAATATGGTGTTTTTAACCCAATACTCATACGTGTTACTGTAATATTTTAAAGATTGTACTACACATATTGTTTTAAAAAAATGTAATTGGATGTTATTTAATGTAACTTAAATAGGCAGTCTTACTATTATTTTTAAAAAAAACCATTTAATTAACTAACGTTATTTCTAGACTATGCTTCATTTAACTAGCTGCACACGACTTACTACGGGGTATTTACTAGTATATGACTTGAGGTGTCGTTATATATATTCGCTCGCATATTATCGGGAATCTGTAATATATAGATATATAGTAGTCAGTCAGAAAAATATCCCTCAAACCAACTTAAAACCAATAGTTTGCACTCAAACCAACTTAAAACCAATAGTTTGCACTCAAACCAACTTGAAACCAATAGTTTGCACTCAAACCAACTTAAAACCAATAGTTTGCACTCAAACCAACTTAAAACCAATAGTTTGCACTCAAACCAAATTCAATGGCATTGCTGAAGCTTACTGAAAACCACTTCGCGTTGGCTTAACTCTTGTTTTCGGAGCTCAATGTCATGTAGCGTCTATTGACCGATAGACGGACGGTTTGAGGAACCCTGGAGGTACAGTCCCCGAACGTTCAAATAAAACACAAGTTACCGACATTTATTTTGACATAAAACCAGATGTTTTGGCGTTTTGAATAGAGCGGCTGCAAACTGACATACAAACCTTGCCATCACGAGTGCTAATTTAACTCGTTTTTTAAAAATATATATATCTCTCCCTTCTTTTTTAAACAAATGGGCCGCGTTGAAAACGTTTGCTTGTTATTATGTGAAGTACGGTAGTTTTTTTTTAAAAAGGCTCTTTGAAACCCGACCCGGCCCAGAGGTCACTTCTATCACACGGAACAGAGCAGCGACTTTACGTAAGTGGTCCGTTGGACGGCAAGAGTGAACCGGGGGGGGGGGGCGGGGGCGGGGGCACTCTGGAAACGAACAAATGAGCTGAGAGGCGCGGCTTAAATATAAATGAGACGGCATCAGTGTATGTTGTATGTTTATGTCGTATGTCGGTTGTCAGCGTGTTGTCTGGTGGTAGGTACCTCTTTAAGGAAGTCGTCTGATGGTCAGGGATGGGGTTTTCATATTATATTCAATCTATTTGCAGTCGATTTTCAATTAGCGAGTCAATTATTATTATTATTATTTAGATCTGCCGGGACCGGGGCAGTTTAATAATGACGTGTAAATCTACTGGCCAGGTTGGCATGCTCGCCACTTTTAATACAACTTTTGTTCTGAGAGTCCTATAGGGTTCATATCTCTCCCTGTCTGATCTATCTTCTATCCGATGTGATAGACTTCCTTGAATGATGCGATAGATTTCTCTGTTCCACCTGACGGGTCTCTCTAACTAATATGCTCTCGGTGCTGTACCATGGCACGTTAATTCCATTTATTCCTATACTTGTCATACAAAGCCATGTCAACCATTGTCCTATAAAGCCATACCAACCATTGTCCTATAAAGCCATGCCAACCATTGTCCTATAAAGCCATGCCAACCATTGTCCTATAAAGCCATGCCAACCATTGTCCTATAAAGCCATGTCAACCATTGTCCTATAAAGCCATGTCAACCATTGTCCTAAAAGCCATGTTAACCATTGTCCTATAAAGCCATACCAACCATTGTCCTATACAGCCATGCCAACCATTGTCCTATAAAGCCATACCAACCATTGTCCTGTAAAGCCATGTCAACTATTGTCCTATAAAGTCATGTCGACCATGTCCTATAAAGCCATATCGACCATTGTCCTATAAAGCCATGCCCACCACTGTCATATAAAGCCATGTCGACCATTGTCCTATAAAGCCATGCCAACCATTGTCCTATAAAGTCATGTTGACCATTGTCCTACATGCCAACCATTGTTCTATAAAGTCATGTCGACCATTGTCCTACATCCCAACCATTGTCCTATAAAGTCATGTCGACCATTGTCCTACATGCCAACCATTGTCCTACATGCCAACCATTGTTCTATAAAGTCATGTCGACCATTGTCCTACATGTCAACCATTGTCCTATAAAGTCATGTCGACCATTGTCCTACATGCCAACCATTGTCCTATAAAGTCATATCGACCATTATCCTACATGCCAACCATTGTCCTATAAAGTCATGTCGACCATTGTCCTACATTTACATGCCAACCATTGTCCTATAAAGTCATGTAGACCATTGCCCATTCACTTCTTAAATAAAGATACTCGTGACAATCCCTTTTCGCTTCAACTTGCTGCAGTGACATGTAAGGTAAAAAAAACTGCCGAGTGACAAATGACAACTGTTAACTCTCTGGATGTCTGTCAGGTTATCCAAGTGACACTGTTTTAAGGTGCACCGGGCCGTAACTCGAGGTTATTATGGGGGCGACTCTCTTGTCTTACTTCCCTTGCCTGGATTATGACCGCACTGTTGGGTTTTCCAAAGCCGGGGGCCGGTCAGAGCTGTATGTCGTGGTGACCCTAATGACGTCACCCGGAGTCGGAGTCGGGATCATGCTGCTTAAAACAAACCGTGGTGATGTCAAAATTCGCGATGTGGCAAATTATGCTCCAAGTTTGCGGAGCTTTTATGGTCCTGTTAGGACCTGTTGAAGTCCTGACCATGTAGTAGGACAGTGTGTGATTAGGACCAGTTGAAGTCCTGACCATGTAGTAGGACAGTGTGTGATTAGGACCAGTTGAAGTCCTGACCATGTAGTACGACCTGTTGAAGTCCTGACCACGTAGTAGGACAGTGTGTGATTAGGACCAGTTGAAGTCCTGACCATGTAATTGTAGTAGGACCTGTTGATACATTGTTCTATATTGGGGAACTACAATGTTGAAACATAGTCTTATGCAGGAATATAGTAACTGCGGTGCCTTTCTTTATGAGCTCCCCACGTTAAAGTAAATCAACAAAAAAATGAAAATAATCCAACTTCTTTGTTGGCCGGCAGGTCAGCGGCTCGTCCACAAATATGACTGGACGAGTCCATTTCACACGCGGGGATTACCAGGATTACGGCGTGGACTATGGCCGAGCCTCGAACATTGAAACAGGTGAGAATGGGTCCTTTTCAACTAGTGGGCCCCAAAATTTGAGCGCGACCGCTGTCCACCGGCTCCACACACACGCCTCGCACAGGTGTGTTGGAAATATGAAAGTAAACGAGCCCGCACCGCGCACGGTGCTGGTCGCACCAAAGAGCGTCGACACGGGAAAATCCTTTGTTTGAGGAGGGCTGTTGGATACTTTTCTCTTCAAACGGGGCATTTCTCACTCGGGCAGGAGTTGTCGTTAGTGATTTTTGTTATGCGCGGACACGGTCAGGGAGAGGAGGGGGGAGAGGACTCGTCTACCCCCCCCCCCCCCCCCCCCCCCTGGTCCAGATAAGAGACGTTTCCTGTTGATTCAATAAAAAGTCGGCCATTTCTTTGTCAGTGACCCGTGGTCAGCCTGGCAGCTTGCGTGTGTTTATATAGATGTCTCCGACACGTTGTTACAGAGGCTTTCTACAGTGCGGTCGAATGTTTGTTTTTCGTACCGCCCCGGGGTTTGTAGACTATACGGCAACTAATGGCCATTCACTTTGAAGTTTGTGTTTTCACTACACGAGAGGGGGGGCCGCCCCGTGCGAGGAGATATTGAGGGCCGTGCGCGGACCAGCCGTAAGTAAGCTATAGGTGTCAACGAGACAGATTTCTCGCAGTGTCAAAAAGTCGCCAGAGCCCATTAGTTGATTTTTCTCCCCTACTCTTCGCACCACGACGCGTGTTTTTACGATTCAGTCTGGGACCTCGTCAGTGCTTTTTTAACTCTCGCTCTGGCATCGGCCGTTGCTACCTGTTGGTCTCTTGTGTTTATTTCATTGAGGATTATCTGCAAGTTTTTTGTTAGTGTATTGCGCCTGGTTTGTGTTTTGTTTTAATTAATATCGTGTGTTTTGCTTCGTATTACTTGTACCTGGATGTTACATGAAATATAAATTTATCACCTAACACAGGGACACTTGCTTTAAAAGCTTGAGCGATATATAGATCTATATATATATAATTATGATTTACTGATTACACCGTAGGACTTACTGATATCTCAGCTCTATAAAAATTGTTCTTATCTGATACCATCTGTAAAAATTAACGTGAGGTTTGGACAATTTGGTTTCGCGTGTTCAGAGCGGTGTGATAGAATTTACCTTCGCTCACATTCCATTGTGGCGGTGTGTTAGTTATTGTTCTCAAATTTGGATGGTCGCCTGACCAGAGTGGATTAAACCCGGCTCGATGTGTGCCTAAGCCACCCCAAGTAACTGACCACTTCTGATACCCTGACTGACCACTCGAGGATTAGAGTGCAGGTGACTTTTGGTCAGTCGGTCAGTTTGATAGGTGTGGATAAAGCTGGTCAACGTGTGGTAGATAGCGTGTCGTGTGGCCAGTGAGTTGTTCTAATGGATACAGACGTCTGATGAGGATTTAACGTCGAGGAAACGCAAGTTAGAAAAAAAAAAAGCTTTGGATTATTACCCAGAATGACCTGGAGTACTGCAGTATTGCGATGAAGAGAAACGCCATTTTCTACTTTTGGATTCTTTGTTTAATTGGTAAGTTCGAACAGTGTCCATGGGATTATTATGGGACATCGTGTATATAGTGTATGTTTTGTTAAAGTCAATATTTTGTTCAAAGCAATAGAATACAAACAACAATTAATTTAAATTAAACATTAAATATTCAAATCATAAATTAGGTGAACACGTGGAATAAATGACTGTTTAATTTTAAAAGGGCCGAACATCATGTGTCTTACCTACTACACAGATTGTCCACACAACCCATCATGGCTATTACCTACTACACAGATTGTCCACACAACCCATCATGGCTATTACCTACTACACAGATTGTCCACACACCCATCATGGGTCTTACATACTACACATATATCTGCTTTAAAGTTTAATCCTTAAATTAGTTTAACTTCCCTCAAAATTACAGGTGCATACGTTGCACTCTAAATTACAGGTACATAAATTACAGGTACATAAATTACAGGTACATAAATTACAGGTACATAAATTACAGGTACATAAATTACAGGTACATTGTGGTGTCTTCCTTAAAACACAAATAGGCGAAATGATAGTTACTGTCTAAATAACAGGTTCATGGGCATGGTAATTTTAGAGGCATATATGACATTCCCATAGGTATCTGTATGTTATAACTGACAAAGCCATAGATATCTGTATGTTATAGCTGACCAAGCCATAGATATCTGTGTGTACTATCTGACAAAGCCCCGGATGTCTTTGAGCCGACTGTTTCATTTTCTAAGTCGATTGCATCCAGTTATTTTTACACCCTTTCATAGTCATGGCACAATAACCCGCGCCCCCCCCCCCCCCCCCCCCTGCCCTTTCCACTTCGTCACGTACATGAAACTAAAAACCCATTTCCCCGAAAATATTTCCTTTGTTGACCTTCTAACATAAATAGAATCAAACCATATTAACCATCAATCCCTCTCCCCACCTTCCGACATTTTTTTCTATTTTGTGTGTGTGTGTCTGTATTGGGCACACTTAACGCCACCTTTTAGTTGCTCAGCATAAGATTAGATTGGACAAGCTGACCACAAGGTTACCAGTTTCACCAATTGTCCTTTAAAAAATGTCAAAATGAACCAGTCTGGTCATCTTTGTGTGGGTATCAATAACCGTGCCATACGACCGACATCAATGTTACCCATAAGGTCCGTTGGTCCGTGTGCAAAGTTGGAAAGTAAGTGTTTGACCGATGTTCGCACATAGGTGTGTAATGTTGCACAGTAGCCATTTTTTATGGGTTGATTTGTTAATTTTTGTGTGTTTCGTAGTAGTTCTAAATTTCTGCGCGGCATCGATTAGTATGCTGCGCAGACGCGCAGCTTAAAGGGAACATTGATAACCACCCTCACATGTCACGCAGAGCGCAGCAGTTTATAAATTTACCGTGCAGCCAATTTTGTACAATATTGCACACAAAATGAATGCTCAGCAAGTTTGCACACGAGTTTGCAAGCTGACCTTAGAGGGAACATCGGACTTGACTACGCCACTGCCTGTTGATAGACCAACACCCCTTCACGTCACGACTACGCCACTGACGATTGACCACCACAATTCCACGTCACAACTGCGCCGCTGACGGTAGATCACAACTCAAACTGGGGTACATAAATGAAATCCGATATAAACACACACTCTAACCCGATATAAACACACACTCTAACCCGATATAAACACACACTCTAACCCGATATAAACACACACTCTAACCCGATATAAACACACACTCTAGCCCGATATAAACACACACTCTAACCCGATATAAACACACACTCTAACCCGATATAAACACACACTCTGACCCGATATAAACACACACTCTGACCCGATATAAACACACACTCTGACCCGATATAAACACACACACTGACCCGATATGTGTTTCCAATTCTCATGAGCGTCGATACAGATACCAACGCCCGAGTCGTGGGATACTGGTCGCCACGACCAGGTGAAGAGAGAAGGGTGGGGTGGGGGTTGAATATTTGTATCGTATTGTTGAAACACGGGCTGATGATGGTGCCGTATCCCCCACCCCCCCGCTCAGACCCCAACAGGGACATCTCTTTAGGAAATGCTTGTTGAGATGTCTCAGATTCATTCGCTAGAGACCCTGCATTGAAACGTACGTATTCTTTAAACAAGCCCCGTCATTTGTTCAAAACCACTCGTTGGTGGAATATAGAGGTGGGAAAAAATGTGTGATCAGTATGTCAGCTGGTATGTGGAGGAATTAAATGTACACAATGTACACACGTGACTTTAAGTCAAGATTGAAAAGAAGTGGGTATTTAAACACTTGTGTACACACTTAGATAAAGTTTTCGGTAAAAATGTTGTTAACCAAATTTTTAAAGCCCTCGCTATTGGGCTCGATAGTTGGTTACTTATAAATGGGTGATATTCACTGTAGAGGAATCTCCCTTTGCTGTGGTCTGTGGTCATTATTATTGTAAAAGTTAACTATCTTTTCTGGTTAGAGACTTTGTGTAGGGGTTTAGGGATGATTGCTCTGTAATTCAGTGAAATTATGTCTTCATATCTATTGATAAAATCGCGGCTTAGATCCCGGGACACTTGATTCAAGAGGGGCATCCATGTTCCTGTTATTTTTATCTATTGTTTTCTCTCTCTCTAAATGAGATCTAGGGTTTTCTGTGAAGTAATTGAGTTTTGGGTGCGCCGGCCTGTCCGTTGCTCGGACCTAGGCAGATAGACACCTGCCCTGTGTCCATTTCAGTGTTTGACCAATCTCCGCTGATCGCGCCTAGGTAGATGTCCTGTGTCCACTTCAGTGCTTGACCATCCCGTAGCCCGGCTTGTAGCTCATTGTCTAAAGGAAGCATACGCTGGTTGCCCAGTGAGACCACCCCAGAGGGCGCCGTTCAGGACACGACTAACGAGAAGTACAGAGAGACACAGAGAAGTTACGACCATCAAAGTGTGAGACTCACTGACAAGGCTAAATTCCCATACGTTCACACCCATATATATATATATTTACATTAAACTGCATCCCGTCGTTTCTCAGACGTTTTTTTTTTAAAACGCAATTTCCCATGGGATACATTGCGGACATATATTTGAAATGTTTGTCGAGCTTGCACACATCCAACTCTTTCCTGAACCATACCAGATAGAGGGTTCGGGTCTTTTGCGGATATGTTAAGGAGGTCTCAAGGATGTGCAAGGTCCCAAAAAAAATACCGAAAAGGTTTACTGGATTTCCTGAAAAGTACCCCCCCCCACCCCCCCCAAAAANAATAAATAAAAATTTAAAAAAAAAAAATAAATAATTTAAAAAATCAGTATTTTGTCAATTTCTCGCCAACCAAAACAGCTATGGGTTGAAACATACGCAAAGCGATAGCTAATTATATTTAGAACAATGTTGGAGAAGTAATATTTTTTTAAAAAATATCTTTTCGTTCGACTCCCGTAATTTTAGCAGCAATTTGTAGATAGAAATTGTTTTGTTTAGTTTTCATAATTATTGATTTGAAATTACTTTTAATGTAATCTAGAATGATAGTTAATGGGGATTTCCCGCTTTTTGAATGCTTAGAAAGTTGCGTGGTGCGCATTAAATTGACACATTATTTGTGTGTGTAAGATGAGGGGATATGACGTCATGTTGTGTTGACTTTCAGAATCACTGATTTAATGACTTTTAATTAACCTAGAACGATGACCGAATGGATTTTTAGCGCATTTTCGAGAAGTCGAATGCGCTATTGCACCCGTTTTGTCCGTCCGTCTGTCATCACCTTTGATCACAGCATCCATAAGTCCTAGACCCATGATGTATATATGTTTTTTGTATGTCCTGACCTGCCATTTGTGCATCAACACTCAGTTACTCGATCCGTTAAAAAACCCCGTTAAAACTACAAAAAAACTTTGCGAATCGAGAGGTAACACTGGCGCAGGGAACGGCCGCCATTGCCGGAAGTCGAATACATCATTTTTCAAGCATTCAAGAGTGGTGCAAAGGCGTGCAAAAGAATTAGTTTTTTTTTTTTTTTTGTTGACGTCATTAGAATATGTGTAAAAGTTTAGAGAGTTTTACGTCATCATTTGTGGTGACTTGTAGTTACATTAAATAGAAAATAATTTTTTTTTTAATGTAAAGAAATGACTTTTAAATTTAAAAAATGTCAGGTATATTCATTACACAAGAAAATTCATAAAAATATGTCTAAAATCTAAACACAATTACTGATAACTACATAATGCTGATATCTAACATAAGTACTGATACATAATACGAAAATGCGCTAACACGTCCTGAGTTCCAAAAGGGACCAGGCTTAACATGATTTTTTAAAATCTCATTTCTTTGTTGGGAATTGCGTTAAAATACTCATTCGAGTTTTTATTATTTCTTTTTAGTTGTGTCACGGACCAACGAACCTTAAAGGGAACCTTGATGACAAATGACTTAAGTTGTATGGTAATATATGACCTATGTTCCGTGACAATATGACCTATGTTCCATGACAGTATGACCTATGTTCCATGACAATATGACCTATGTTCCATGACAATATGACCTATGTTCCATGACAACATGACATATGTTCCGTGACAATATGACCTATGTACCATGACCATATGACCAATATTCCGTGACAATATGACCTATGTTCCATAACGGTGAGTCAGCTCTGAGGTCAGACCTTGTATCACGCAAGAGCTAGAACGCGTGGACACCAAAATTAGTTTCTCAAATTTTTGTTTACTTGTCACCCTCCCCCCCCCACACCTCCCGTACTTGTGTCACTCGTGGGGGGAAGGGGCGCTAGTTGCGATGAATACCGAGCCTTGTGTCGAGGGGAAGGATTTGGTCTCGTGTTGTAGAAAGCGAGAGAGATTTGATACGACATACGCGAGCTTTGAGATTGTGTGTCTAACTAAAAGCAACATTAAAAACAAAAGGGGGATTGTTCAGGATCACCCCCTGCCCCCCCGCACCCACCCAGTCTGAAGTTTGGTGCTTGGTTTGGTGCACCGAACCCAGTGCTCGGAGGAAGATAACTGCAACTCCACGCTCGTGGTAAACATAGAATTTGTATTTTTATGAGTGAAATGATGTCCCGAGGTTTGAGCTCAGAGCGAGGGCTTACATCTGGTCACGTACGTGCCGAGTTACGTAATTGGAGACACGTGGTCATAAAACACGTTTATATATCAGGGATAACGCGGTCCTTTTTACCCCATCCGCTAGCAACATGTTTCGAAAACATTTTTTAAATTATAACATCTATGAAACTATGGTAAGTTTGAAAGTAAATCAAGGGAAATATTCGAGGCGACCACGAGCGTGATAAACATGGGGTCCTGCTTAATGACTGTGGATTTCTGCTATGCTATGGACGATAGTTGTGGACTTGTCTTATCTATACAGACGTTAAACCCATCTACACAGAAGATTATTGCGTCCACAGACCATGACAGTCTGTTGGCAAGTGACGCAACGTTCACAGGCCACGGCTGTGATGGTTCACAGGCCACGGCTATGATGGTTCACAGGCCACGGCTATGATGGTTCACAGGCCACGGCTATGATGGTTCACAGGCCACGACTATGATGGTTCACAGGCCACGGCTATGATGGTTCACAGGCCACGGCTATGATGGTTCACAGGTCACGACTATGATGGTTCACAGGCCACGACTATGATGGTTCACAGGCCACGGCTATGATGGTTCACAGGCCGCGGCTATGATGGTTCCACGCAATGTTTCCCATTCTAGCTGGGTGGACTCAAGGACAATCTTGGCCCCAGGAAGAAATCCCTGCCTTCACCGAGATTCGAACCCGCGGCCATCATTACGCCAGCCGAGGGCTTGTGCCGCATGGACTACTGTCATTCAGCTATCCACTGTGCCATGTCAGCTAGCCATTGTACCATGTCAGCTAGCCACTGTACCATGTCAGCTAGCCATTGTACCATGTCAGCCAGCCACTGTGCCATGTCAGCTAGCCACTGTGCCATGTCAGCTAGCCATTGTACCATGTCAGCTAGCCACTGTACCATGTCAGCCAGCCACTGTGCCATGTCGGCTAGCCACTGTGCCATCTATGACTATTTTAAAAACGACCCCCTTAGGCCTGCACCCAATGACTTAATGGTTTGTGTTTAACTTAAAGTGTGTTGTGTTCAAAGTGGTGGGGTGTGGGGGCGCGGCCGAGGGTGGGGCGAAGTCTTATCTCTCCCCGTGCAGGTGAAGCATTCGCCCCGATGACACGGTTATCACGAAATCAGAACCGCTGGCTTCCCGGAGCAAAGGGGGTTGGGGGCCAGGGGTCGGGGGTTTTTATGGAAGGGAGGGGCGTGTTAATGGGTTTCTGGAGGGCCGCGATGGTTTGAATTTCTTGGAACTGTTTGGTCATGTTTACTGGATACTGATCTAATCGAGCACCTAGAATGGTTGTTTTGGCACTTCCACAAATAAAGCCAGGCGTTGGTTTATTGTTGGTGCTCGCTTTGAATCACTTTACGAGATGAAGGGCGAGTGGCGAAACCTTCTAACGTGCGGTTACTTGTATGTCTCATTTTCTTTAGTAGGAGTTCTTACAAAGTTGTTAAGGCGTTTTTTAATGGATGGAATCGGTTACAACAGCTGATTTGACGCAAATGCAATATAGAGACTGAACATTTCTTGAATGGCACTTTTCCATTTGAATTATTATAATAATTTCTATAAGAACTAAATACAATTATTTAATGATATTGATAACTTCAACTAGCGCCCCACCCCCCGCCCCCATATCGCGATATCAGAGATTTCTTGTTGACTAAACTGGGTTCTTGACCATTCGCAGTTCTCACGGTATACCCCATGGGGTCCATTGTTGACCACTGCTAGGTATGTTGCCTTTCATTACTGTCCAGTGCGTCTCTTCAAACACAGGGAAGTATTGGTCAAGTTGTTTCCTCGTGTCACCTTGACCGGCAGAACTTGTTATTGTTACGAAACGTATCGAGACACTCCCTCCTCTTTTCATCGCGAGAACAAGTGGATTGTGTAAAGGGACACAACGCTAAACATACATAATGAGGCTGTGACGAGTGGAAAGGTGTTCGAACGACGTGACGATAAATTCAGATTTAACGACCCCAGGCCCAACGCAGGTCTAATCTGATATACCCCAAATATTATTGTTGAAAACAGTTCCATCCAAAATGGTTAGTTAAGTTTTTGTTTAGGTTAGCCAAGTTTTTATTTAGGTTAGCCAAAATTTTGTTTAGGTTAGCCAAGTTTTTATTTAGGTTAGCCAAAATTTTGTTTAGGTTAGCCAAATTTTTGGTAAAGTTAGCTAAGTTTTTATTTAGGTCAGCCAAGTTTTATTTTCGGTTTGCCGAGTTTTTGTTTAGGTTAGCAAAGTTTTTGTTTTGGTTTGCCAAGTTATTTTAGCGCCATGTGAAGTTAAATTTATTAGAATTTAATCGATTACCGCGCTGGCTCTTGCGAATTTCGTGTTTCGATACTTGCGAACAAGGAGGACCACTTTATCTTCGGGTTACTGTATGGAATGTTTTTAGTCAATGACTATAGTCAACGTTTAAGTATTATATAAAACAATTTTTAATTTAAAAAACGTCTTTATCCATCAGACCCGAGGCGGTGCTGAGGGTAATAAAGACGAATCAAGTCTCGACGGACGCGCCCGACAATAGGCGAGGACGATGCACTTTCGGACATAAATGCGCGTGATTTGTTTATTGACATGGATCTGTTTTGCCTTAACTGTGCAGTGAGGATAGGCAGTGAATCTTATCCCGTCAGATTGATGAGCCTGATTGGTGGGGAATTCCAACCAACACCACAACCCCTAAATACAGCTTGCTCTTAACTACTATCGTCCACCCCCTTCACCCCGAGGGAGTTTAATCCGTCAGCTAATTCTAATAGATTAGTCTGCTCGGTTTGAAATCTTCTCATCTTGAGGTTACGGGGATTAGCGTTGGTCCAGTGTTAATATGGGCAGTGACTGGCCCACTTACCTGGTGTGTTGTCTCTGTGTTCTATGTCCGTCCACACACTCCTGGTTAAGAGAAATTTGCACGAAAGAACATACATGTGTCATATGTCAATGATGGCGCGTACAAATCTTTCAACACATGTCTTTCAAATATGTCTTATCTGACAAATTTCGGTAAACTATTGCACAAAAAATTTATTGCACACGACTTTTTCTTACGTTGCTCTCGGAACGTCGAATCTTATAACAGTTTTAGATGACCTAACATAGAATGTACGTTAGAACAGCCCAAATGGACACTAGAAGACCCAGTTGACCTAACATAGAATGTACGTTAGAACAGCCCTGATGGACACTAAAAGACCAAGTTGACCTAGCATAGAATGTACGTTAGAACAGCCGTGATGGACACTAGAAGACCAAGTTGACCTAGCATAGAATGTACGTTAGAACAGCCCAAATGGACACTAGAAGACCCAGTTGACCTGACATAGAATGTACGTTAGAACAGCCCAAATGGACACTAGAAGACCCAGTTGACCTAACATAGAATGTACGTTAGAAAAGCCCAAATGGACACTAGAAGACCCAGTTGACCTAACATAGAATGTACGTTAGAACAGCCCTGATGGACACTAAAAGACCAAGTTGACCTAGCATAGAATGTACGTTAGAACAGCCGTGATGGACACTAGAAGACCAAGTTGACCTAGCATAGATTGTACGTTAGAACAGCCGTGATGGACACTAGAAGACCAAGTTGACCTAGCATAGAATGTACGTTAGAACAGCCCAAATGGACACTAGAAGACCCAGTTGACCTAACATAGAATGTACGTTAGAACAGCCCAAAATGGACACTAGAAGATCCAGTTGACCTAACATAGAATGTACGTTAGAACAGCCCTGATGGACACTAGAAGACCAAGTTGACCTAGCATAGAATGTACGTTAGAACAGCCGTGATGGACACTAGAAGACCTAGTTTACCTACGTAGAATTATGTTAGAACAGCCCAGATGGACACTAGAAGGCCTAGTTGACCTAACATAGAATGACGTTAGAACGGCCCAGATGGACACTAGAAGACCTAGTTTTCAGTGTCAGGCATTGGGTTTGAGTGAATTATCTAAAGTCCACACTGACCGTCTCACCATGTTCTGATTTACTGACCATCGGAGAAACAAAACGGACATTTCATCAGAAGTGCAAACACAAGCCTTAACTAACGGGGGAGAGTGGCCCTTACCCCCTCCCCTCCAAGCCACCACGACCCCCCCCTTTAACTTTGACAAGACTTCTCCACCATCATCCCCCCACGATGTTATTTTAAGTCTCCGCCGCCCCCCCTCCCACCTCCTCATGAGGGATAGTTCCACGGGATTTAATCAGCTGATTGATTGAGATGACAAAAATTAACTGCCTGCCACCCTCTTCGGTGATTATGCCCCCTTACAACAAAGATGTCTTCCTCTTCCTTTCCCACGTCACTTCCTGAAGTGTCGGTGTCCTTGCCCGGTCGCAATTGTTCCCCTCGTCTCCGAGTATTTGCTCTAAAACAATTCATTGTGGAAAATTTATTACCATTATTTCTGTTTTACTATTCCATCTAAGCAGCAGTCATTTCCCACGGTTCGGTGAAGTAGCTCGCTTTTTCCCCTTGTTAATAGCCCTCAAAATGGCATCGGCTTTAGTCAAAAAGTCATTTGTACTCGCAAAGTGGTCGAGAAGTGCAAGCAAAACACGGATTAACTGCAAGGCAAGGATTAACGGCAAGGCAAGGATTAGTTAAGATGAAAAGATTTGGTTGCGAGGCAGTGGTTATTTGCAAGACAAGTAGTTAGTTGGCAATTGTTGGATTATTGGCAAGACAAGTAGTTAGTTGGCAATGGTTGGATTATTGGCAAGACAAGTAGTTAGTTGGCAATGGTTGGATTATTGGCAAGACAAGTAGTTAGTTGCAATGGTTGGATTATTGGCAAGACAAGTAGTTAGTTGCAATGGTTGGATTATTTGCAAGACAGTTGTTAGTTGGCAATGGTTGGATTATTGGCAAGACAAGTAGTTAGTTACAATGGATGGATTATTGGCAAGACAGTTGTTAGTTGCAATGGTTGGATTATTGGAAAGACAGTTGTTAGTTGCAATGGTTGGATTATTGGCAAGACAAGTAGTTAGTTACAATGGATGGATTATTGGCAAGACAGTTGTTAGTTGCAATGGTTGGATTATTGGCAAGACAAGTAGTTAGTTACAATGGATGGATTATTTGCAAGACAGTTGTTAGTTGGCAACGGTTGGATTATTGGCAAGACAAGTAGTTAGTTACAATGGATGGATTATTTGCAAGACAGTTGTTAGTTGCGATGCATGGATTATATTCAAGGATTAGTTCCGATGCAAGCCATGGATTATTTAGTACAATCATGATTGCTATCTCCGTATTGTATTAATGTACAGCTACTCACCATGACAAGGAGATGGAACTATCCGTTCCGTAAACTCCGACTTTGCCAGCCGGACATTTTTAGGGTGACTTTGACCGGACATTAAGTTGACTTTGTCCCCACGACGCAACCACCACCCCCCCATGTGTCCCCCCTTCCCTCAGGTTGGCGCTGGTCATCGGTCACCCAGTGACCATCACATGTCAGTATGTCTGGAATAAGATACCACCCCCACCCCCAAATCGCAGTAGTTGTTTCTGGTGTAACAAATAATGAAAATCATGGATGTATGAGGTGATGAGTATGTTGTATGCCGTGAGGCGATGCTGAGGGGAAGGGGGTTGTTTGGAAACGGGGTTGTCGGAGATGGGGCGGGAAGGGGTTGTAGAGGGGGAGGCGGGATCCAAGGAAGGAATTTAAGGCTCAGCGAAGAATTCGCCACACAAAGACCTGGACGAGACGGCTGTTGGTCTTTGGCCGTGTTTGTCAACCTCCGGGGTCACCCCCCCCCCAAACTACATCAAGATTATTCCCCTTGATTTTGGAAAGGGGGGGGGAAGCAAAAGGATGGGGGGAGTGGCTTTTCGATTATCGTCTCTGAACGTTTGTTTTTATGGGTAACGCTTATACCCCCTGCTCACCCCCCCCCGGTGACTTAACTGACTTTCTCCATATCCCTTGTCCAAAATAACACCCCCTCCCCCGTCTCTGACCAAGAGAGAGAGAGAGAGAGAGAGAGAGAGAGAAGCCAGCATTCTACCATGGACGTGAGGACAGGATGTGGTCAAATGACGCCCAACTGTCCAGTAGGCTGCTCTGTGCCTTTCTCGGCCTTTCGTCAACCCGTTGTTGACTTGGTCTACTGGGGCCGTCCTCTGCGCCACCCTCGGCCCCTCCTCGCGTGTGGACAGATGACTTTAAGAGTAAAGCCATCACCCTCTCCCCCCAGTGCCGGTCAAAAGGCATTGGAGGCCCTAGGCGACGCAAATTTGGTGGCCCTAAGTATAATAGAAAAAAAAATATTTAAAAAAAAGTTTTAAAGATACCACGTTTTGTGAACTAAAAAGAAGAAAATAAACTAAAAACGTCAGGCGCATTCGGCTGAAATT
>MUZC01000133.1:0-26690 GCA_002072015.1 Radix auricularia
CTGCATATGTCAATACGTTCTTCAGAATAACAAATGAAATACCTCCAGACAAGAGAGAATATTGTATAGGTATGGCTGCGGTAGCAGACTCTTTTGGTATAGCTGCGGCTGGGGCTGCAGCCATACCATCTCACAATGCAATCTGTGGCAGGCATTTAAAAATGTAGAAAATTATTCGTGCTATCATATTTGTTCCTTACCTTTCAGGCTGGACTAAGAACTTTTTGTTTTTGTTACTAATTGTAATACATAAAATTTTAAGTACATGTATTTGCTTCAATTATAATCATATACAATATTATAATTTAACAATGATTTTTCATATCAGTCATTATTTCTTTAAGTTCATACACTTTTCGGATTTTTATGTAATTTTATATTGTTAGTTAATGTATCCAATAAATCAAAATTGTAATGGTAGTTGTTTTTTAAAATTTATAAGTCTTGATGAATGGTCAGTTGAATTTCCACACAAATTCAAACTTTTGGGCCTGAATTGAAAAAGACATTTTTCTGTGGAAACTTTGTTATTTAAAAAAGATTTAGAATCTGCTGTTTCGATAATTTTAAAATTGAAATAATTAAACCTTTAACTTTATTTTAATTGAGACTTATTATGTTTATAACCACCAAGGTTATGCAAACCACTTAAATAAATCCTTCTAAGGTTATCTTAAAAAAAAACATTTCAAGGACTTTTGTAATCTTGTACCATATGGAGGACTCTTGTACCCTATGGAGGACTCTTGTAGCCTATGGAGGACCCTATTTCAGCTAACATTTAAAACAATAAATTCTCTCAGCCAGAGTTTTGAAGAGTCTTGAACTTAAATGACAGATAATTTTGATAAAGTTTTTTTTCAGATGAACTGACCAATCATCAACTGTTTATTTTCTTACAGTCTGTCACAATCTCTAATTCCTCATCCTCTCATTCCCTCCCCCCCCCACCCTGGTTGAAGAGATGTACATTAGTAATTAAAAATATAAGCAGATCTTTGGGGTCAATTATATGCAACAAATTTGACAACATTTAAATAGTTGTGAATTGTGGGGGGGTGGGGGGTGGACGGGGGAGGTCAGGGGTAGAGGTTTCATCAGTTGCATCCACCAACCANATCCTCTCATTCCCTCCCCCCCCCACCCTGGTTGAAGAGATGTACATTAGTAATTAAAAATATAAGCAGATCTTTGGGGTCAATTATATGCAACAAATTTGACAACATTTAAATAGTTGTGAATTGTGGGGGGGTGGGGGGTGGACGGGGGAGGTCAGGGGTAGAGGTTTCATCAGTTGCATCCACCAACCAAAACCAAAGAAATAAAAGAAATTACTATTTGTTTAAAAGTTTAATACAATTCAATTTTTACCATAAGTAATTTATGAATTAAATTTAAAAAACAATTATAACGTCACCATTTATAACATAGCAATGCATCTAATCCTTAAATGTAACTTTTTCAATTTAATAAATGTATTTTCATGGCAAACCAAAAAATAAGTCAAAAAAGAAATTTAGCCCACAGATTTTAATCTTTCTCCCAACATGAAGTGCCAACTATTCTCTTGCACAAAACATTAAACATTTATCCCATATTTAGGGAATAACAAGTTATCAGTAATGGTATTCTATATCATAATTATTAATTATATTTCAAGTGCAACACACTGTTCTTATGTTTTACAAGTAAACACATTTGACATAGCATATTACTCAACAATAAGAATTGAATTTATCACAGTTTGAGATTTTGATGTTAAGATGTAGTCATTAGGCCAAGTCTTGAAACATCTGTAGACAAAAGAAATTACAAGTTATTTCAACTTTTCAGTGAACACATGGAAAGTGAGTAATATTAGATGATGGAATCATTAAAAATATTTCTTATCTTATCTTATATGTTACAGATGCTCCTTCTGTACAGAAGATTATTGCGTCCTACGTCCAATATTTTTTATTGGCATATTACATCAAGTAGATTTCCCTTTTATTCACCCCATTGAGCTTCAGTCTAACACATGGAAATATTTACAATGACAAAATAAAAGCTAATGACCTGAGTTTAAGGAACTGTAAGTAATGTAATGAATGATTATTTTTATTGTGATATATTATAACATGTATTATTAAATTGATTTGATCAAATAATAAACAACATTAACAACAGAGACCCAGGCTAAACGGTCATTAGAGTCATCAATAAGAACTGAAAAATGTTATTTTTGGAAACTTTTAAACACCCTAACATCTCNCCCCCCCCCCCCCCCCCCCCCCACCTTTTCCATTCACACAGCACACAAAAGCACAATCAGAACAGATGACCTGATATTTAGAATGATGTACTCAGTGTTGATAAGTAGATTAAAAAAAAAAAAACACTTGTTATTGAGGTTAGTATTAACTTGTAGCTAAATGTGAGCAAGCACTTTGGTTTGTGTTTTGGTATGATGGTTGACATTTATTGGTAAGATTTTTTGGTATGAGGGTTGGCATTTATTGGTAAGATTTTTTGGTATGATGGTTGGCATTTATTGGTATGATGGTTGACATTTATTGGTAAGATTTTTTGGTATGATGGTTGGCATTTATTGGTAAGATTTTTTGGTATGATGGTTGACATTTATTGGTAAGATTTTTTTGGGTATGAGGGTTGACATTTATTGGTAAGATTTTTTTGGGTATGAGGGTTGGCATTTATTGGTAAGATTTTTTTGGTATGATGGTTGGCATTTATTGGTAAGATTTTTTTGGGTATGAGGGTTGGCATTTATTGGTAAGATTTTTTTGGGTATGAGGGTTGGCATTTATTGGTAATCAGTAAATTTACAGAATGAGAGCTTTAGAAAGAAGATAAAGAGAGCAGTATTGTCAATAAGGAAATGTACCAAGTATTTAAACTTATCATGTTGCTTGTTTTAATTGCCACCAGAGCTGTAACCCCTAGAATCAATTGAGCCTGTAGGCTTCGATACAAGCAAGGCCTTGTCAATACAAAGGAAGTTGTATCATTAGATATATTATCTGTATAAAGTTTTCTTGGGATTGTTGTTAGTGTTTTGTATATGAAGTGATCCTGATTGTGTTTGTGTTGATTGAAAATTAAAAAAAATAAAAATTCACATCTATCAGTCGTCTTTTTCTTTCAAATCGTTCCTTATCTCATCCTATTTAGGGATGTTAATGATGTTCTATTAGGCAAACAAGTCATAGTAATCCAGTTCTTACCAGCTATTACAACTCATTCCCCACCTTTTACCAGCTATTACAACTCATTCCCCACCTTTTACCAGCTATTACAACTAATTCCCCACCTTTTACCAGCTATTACAAATCATTCCCCACCTTTTACCAGCTATTACAACTCATTCCCCACCTTTTACCAGCTATTACAACTCATTCCCCACCTTTTTCATACAACATGTCAGTTAGACATTATATTTTATCATTTCATGAATTTTCTTGAAGTATATTTTTCAAATCTAAAAGCAAACTCTTTACTTGCTAGATTTTCATACCACAAGTATATTCTACCCTTACGTGTATAGTGTAAGAAAGTCAATACAGACAAACTATTTTGATCACAAACTACTAGTTTTATCATACCTTAAGTAAATTCTACTCTTATGTGTATAGAGTAAGATGGTCAATATAGACAAAATATTTTTTACACAAACTACTCTTTTTTTGTTTTTTTTTTTACCAGACTGTGATAATGTGATTTTTAAGGAGCTAATTAATATCTTTGTATGGTAGTACATTTGTATATGCTCTTGCTAAGAAAAACTGACTTTGAATTGTATTTCTAAGGGCTCAGTATCTTGTTTGGGAACAACACTTTTAGCTCTCCCACCAAACATCACCACCTAAAACTCAGTATCTTGTTTGGGAAACAACACTTTTAGCTCTCCCACCAAACATTCCCACCTAAAATCTCATTTTCAGAAAAATCCAGTCAACACCAGACGGCATTAACTCAACTGTTTATAATAATTACTACACATCTTTTATTAATAACACAATGAATGAGATACCAATGCAAGTCAATTATATTTTTATTTTAATTTCAGAGCTTTGGAATGAGTTATTACTAAAGATAATGTTTTCATTCTAACAAACATCATATAATGACTTAATATTTTAAGCCTACTGACCTTAATTTTAACTGGTAACGTAACCAAGTTGTTGAACTTCTCTTGCTCTCCTCTCCGCCAACTTCCTGTAGCGCTCCAGCTCCTGAAGTAAAAAAATACATCATTCTAAAATTATCTCATGCCACAAATGATATCCACACATTTTCTTAAAAGAAAATTTAGATAAGAGCATGATAAATCTTTCCTGAGAAACACAAGAGAGATATAAATCACATTACCTCATCTTTTTGAGCCCTTAACGTGTCGATCGCTGGTTCAGCAAACTGAGGATCTTTAGCTGGATCATCCACCATTGCTGGATTGTTGCTACTCTTTAGTAACAAAATATTTAAGTCTGTATTTACTTCAAGAGCAGTTCAATAATTTTGCATGTAAATATATTTAACAGGGTCTATTTTCCTTCAACCATAATTAATTTTTTTAATATCTAAAAAGGAATAAATTAATTTTTTAACACCATAATTTATGAAAATGTTACTTTTTTCCAGAGTTCAAACAGATCTGACATTTTTCAGACATCTAAACAATTATGGTTTACGTCAATGTTGTGTTGTATCTAAACAATTATGGTTTACGTCAATGTTGTGTTGTATCTAAACAATTATGGTTTATGTCAATGTTGTGTTGTATCTAAACAATTATGGTTTATGTCAATGTTGTGTTTTATCTAAACTAAAAAAATATAGAATATTATGTCTTACTGTTTGTGGAAAATGACCAGTAAAAGCAACTTTCCATAAGTCTATTGGATTCCTGAATACATATGAAATTATGCGTTAATAGAGCTTTAGAGATTAACATTTTGAAACACGTATAAAATATGAGATTTCTTTGTTAAGCTTATCGTTAATGCATTCACATACTACTTAAATATGAAATTTTAGTAATTGTTGAAAATCAGGACAGTTCTTGACCATCACATTTCCCAAGAATATGAAAGTTATTCTAAATCTTACTTAAAAAAAAAAAATTTGTGATAAAACATTGACATCAACACCAAACTTACTTCACATGTGTTTTTCCAATATCCACTTCAGATATTGGTGGAGTACCTAAAATAAAAAAATAGTCATAAATGTATTTAGTATAAAATAATCAATAAAAAAAAATATATATAATTTGTGAAATTCTTCTACAATTCTAGTTAAACAGCAATGCCTGAAATGGAGAAATTATTATTTTGAACTTATCTGGACCTCATTAAACATTGTTCTTATAAAATGATTGCCTAAATAAGATACAGTGTTAAAAAAGTTGTGAATATGATGCATTTTAAAAAAAAAGTGATCATTACAATTTATTTTTTTAAAAACCTTCATATTTTAGCTGGTTATTTTTTTATGATTGCAAACTTGTGTTCTTAATTTTGATACTCCAGAAATTTTTTGTCTCATTAACTTGTGATGATGATCCAGTGACATCAAATGTGTGACAATACTATTCAATTAATTATGATACTTTTAGTACATCCATTAAATACAACAAGAAGACCATGTTATATTAGTAGTAGTTATCAATTAAATGACTTCATTGGTCACTCAAAATTCTCAATTTAAAATCCCCCCCCCCTCACTAAAATTGTCATTGACCAAGTCAACATAATAAGACATAATGACCTATTTGTTGCAGAGTATCTTGTCCACCAAAGATAAAAAGTGGCTTGTTGTGGTCTACCTGAACTGTTTTGCTGAAGATAAAATTTGATTCATATTAACAAAATAAATCTTTGTATATATTAAAAAAACATATTTGAAAGAAACAAATACAGATTTAAACTAGAGGAAATTCACATTATTGAATTTTCATAGTTTTAAATAATTAATTTTTGCAATAAATTATTGGAGCCTATGAACAGGAATAGGGGATGGTTCTTAATTTACCTGGCATTAGTATCAAACAGATAATAACTGAACATCCCTTTCATTCTTTTAACAAGTTGCTCTTGTTTGTTGCTGAAAAACTAATTGATTAATACTTTTAAAAAAAAATAAAAAATTCATAATGATTCAAACATTTTAAATTGACAGTTTTAACATTTTTTTAAAATCCACATCAGCTTAAAATGTCTGTACACTTTATTGTGTTCTGCTGTATTTTAAAAATTGATGTGCATTTTGAACACTCATTTGAAAATAGGTTATGATTTTGAACACTCATTTGAAAAAAGGTTATGATTTTGAACACTCATTTGAAAATAGGTTATGATTTTGAACACTCATTTGAAAATAGGTTATGATTTTGATAAAAAATGCAGAGCTTTTCTAATTCAATAAAAAAAAGTACAAACTCAACAATGCAAATATTCCATGAATTTTACAATTATATCTGTAACTACCTGTAAATTAGCTCCATGCACATGTGCTAGAAATCTTAGAGTCTTACAAATAATTTTGCGTTTTTCAGATTCAAAATCCTGGGGATAAAATAAAAGAATCCTCAGTAGTTAGTAAGCAAATGAATTTGTAAAGCTTTGTCAAAATTATTATTGATATTTAGAGCTTACCAAACTACAGTATGAGAATCATTAACAAACCTGGAACACATCATATTTGCTTCCAACGATAGCAAGAGGTAACAAAAAGGGATTCATGATCGTTTTGTCCTGAAAATCAATAAATAAAGACAAAATAAATAACACAGTTAAAACTGAAGTAATACGATCAATGAGTAGATAAGGTGATAAGATCAATGAGTAGATAAGGTGATAAGATCAATTAGTAGATAAGGTGATAAGATCAATTAGTAGATAAGGTGATAAGATCAATTAGTAGATAAGGTGATTTTAATTTATAGCTACATTCCTGATTCATTTGCAGTTTTTTAAAACATTAATTTTTTAAAAATGTATCAATCTGTAGTATTTTAATTACTTTAAAAAATTGAATTGAATTGAATTAAATATTATAATTAGGTTTTTTCCTTTAAAAAAATGAAGTTACTAAATAAAATAATATTTTGAAAATTGTAATAACACACTGGATGATCCTCCCCAATTCTCTCCCAAAATTTCTTGCGTAATTTATTCTCAATTTGGGGGTCAACAGCCTTTGCTTCATTGATTGCACTTTCCAGCCTCGACTTGGCAGATTGTATTAATGTTTCCATTGTAAACCAGAGTTCAGAAGGAACTGACAAATCTAGTACAAGAATCAAAGTTGTTTGCCTGCAAATTTGATCATTGTCTTAAACTTAGTTAAAGGTTTACAATTATTCAAACAAATATAACATTATAATAAAGCAAAGAATTTTGCATAAAGTGAATTAAGTTTTTTAAAAAAAACAACAGCTAATAATTTAAAGAAATGCTTAATACCCTATAAATGTACAAGGAATCTAATTCTGCTACTTTTATGTTATGACAATGGCTTTTTGTTGTGTTAATTGTTTTAAAAATACTTTTTGTTTTACATTTAAAACAACAATTAAATAAATTAATAAAGGAGAACAATGTCTATAAATGAACTAAAATGTAGAAGAATGAACTCACAACAATGTCGATGGGCTGATAGGGATATCCATCAGTTTGGACAACCAAGTTCCCCCACCTAGTTCCCAAATGTGACCAATATCCTTTCCTTTCTGGTGGGAAAGATATGATTGCATCTTAATTCATAACTTACTAGGCATTAAATTAAATGCCATCATTTCACATGGGTCATGGGACTCAATACTCTAATTTATTTTCAGTATTTAAGGATAAAAATCTTTAACAGGAAAATTTTTTGTAATTTACATAACAATAAGACAAAACATTAGTTAATTGTAAAACATTTAGTATAACTTTTTTACTTAAAGTATTTATTACATAATTATAGGAAAAATATATAAAAAATTACTTTGAATGAAATTATGAAAATTAAAGTTTATTTCACTTACAATGTCTTTGGGCTTTGCAAATGCATACTCCAATGCAACAGTTGGTTTTGTTGGTTCATCTCTGCAAAAAAAGTGTATAATTATATATGAGTGTGTGTGATTATTAAAAATTATAAGATACAACCTTACTTAAAATAGAATCAAAAAGTGAAAATTTCGCATAATCAAAATTAAAAACAAAAAAACGTGATAATATGTGATAACAATTCCAAAGGCATAGCTAAACAATTAAAGTTAAAAACACTTAAAAAGTAATTTATTGAATGTATTAATTTATTGATGAGTATTTGTTCAAAAAGTTATGCATCTGGTCTATAAGTTTCTAAAACATCTACTAATAAGCATAATTTAATAGAGCACTAAAAACAAAGTGTCAATGTAACAGATGGAGTCTTCTTACCTATCTAAGAATCTCAAAATCATAGAAGTTTTACCCTGAGAGAAAAAAAAAAAATGTAATCATTAAGCTTTTCCCCCCTTGCCTTTTAAAATTCATCTTTGAAAAGAAACGGTTGGTTCAATTTTTGAAATAGACTGTATTAGTGTTTTATATATATCAAGTACTACTCATCTAGGGAAAACAGAGATTGAATTTTTATCATCTCTTGGTTAACAAGAAACTATAGGTATTACAGACGTGCGTAAACCAAAGTGTTGATTTTTATAACTGTTTTTAAAATACAAGATACACAAAATGTGTAAACCAAACGACAAATTCAACTTATATTAATTGATATATTGACATATCAATTGACTAATAGAAAAGTAAACGTTTCACCTTTAGTACAAGTAACTTACAAAAGTCATATTTAATTATATTTACATTATATCAGAAATTTTATAGCATGGAAAAATAATTGTGTAAAGATGAAAAAAACAACAACAAACAATGACATTGTATATAAGATAAGGGAGGAAGTATCATTATATTGGTTTAAACATTGCTGTCTGTTAATGAATAGAGACAGTAATGAGGTCAATTAAGTGACAGGCTTACATGCGACTTGTATGTAGTTATGTAGCCTGTAGCATTAATAGTGCTCCCCCTTAAAAAACATTTAAGAGGTGGTTTTTCTTTGTCCTAGAGGCAATGATAACCAACCCTTGAAATGCACCACTGCCATATTCCATAGATTGAGAAATTGACTCTGATAGATTTACAACAGACATTCTGAATATTGTAAACAATATGCTGTCATAAAACACTTCCACAGCAATAGATGTTATAGCAAGGGTTTCAACAACCTATCAGTCACAGAAACCGAGTGTTGTACCAAGATGTCAACCAGGATAAATTTAGATAACAAACTTATTTATTCAGAATTATTGGATCTTGAAACTCCATGCTCTTTTTCTTTCATTTTAAAACTTTTTTATCCCTACATGTTGCAACCCCTTTCTGGGGATTTTTTCCCCGCAATTCCCACCCTCTTCTATCCCCATATTGCTTATAAATGATCTAATCTTAAGATGCTCTATTACAGGCATGGCAAAAGCTGTAGTAACTGAGAGCCATTTTAATTGTTGAGAGCAACATTCAAGGACAATTGGTCATGACCCCACCAATGAAAAACTCCACTGTTATTTATTAATAAAAGTTATTTTATTGGAATGGAATGATTTATACTTTTCAATGGTTTTAACTCTAACCAAATGTTGTAGAAAAGTATGTGTTACAGTTACAAAATTAACAAACATTTAGATATGAAGAATTTATGAATGGAAACATTGCATGTAGACTTATAATAATAATCAACATTAATTGTTATGATTCTGCTGAGAAGACATTGAAATAGCAAGTTGATTTTAATCTGGTTGGTGGCTAGTAGTTGTGTTCTATCAGAATGAGGTCATTTAGCATGAGTAACATTCCAAGCAGTGGGCTAACTTGCCTCTGAAATAGTGACTCCATCTTTGTTTAGATCAAGTTTAAAAAAAACCCAAAAACTTTCATTAATTTTTTTTTCATTTATTTCAAATGAAAAGTTTTAATTTCATGAATTATTCACGAGCCAAAATGTGAACACAAAAGAGCTGCATGCGGTCGTGGGCCATGGTTTGGTCACCATTGCTGTATTATATTCTGCTTTCTGTCCTCACATACATTTTAGTTATTAAACTAGTTTATTTAAACATTTTTTTTATTGTTGTTTGCAAGTTGAGAAAGGCTTCTTGCAAAAATGTTAATGTTTTGTTGACTTTTTTTTCCAGATTTTTTCACGCATGGATTTTTAAAAATCTCTTAATAGGTGATCACTTAATAGATGTTAATTTTTAAAAAAAAAATTGATTATCTCAAGTAATAAACAAGTTATTCCAACAAGACATCATTTGAAAAGGTGATCAGGCTAAATCCTAACATATTATTTATCTTCAGTGAAAAGAACAATTCCAAGTTTATTGTTAACTCAGTCTATTAAAGCTTGTCAATGTCAATAGTGCTCTGCAGAAGATGTTCAGTTTTCCTCCATATTTAATGATAACTAGCATATACAATGATTTTTAAGCACACACACAAAAAAAAAATATTGTAAAAAAACAAAAAACCTTTAATGGTTAATGATCAATTATTCTAGCACATTACAACCAAGTGTTTTTCACAACATGGCTTCATTTGGAATAGAAAAAACATTTAGGATATTTAAATATGTTCAAGTTTATTAATTCATACTATGTTTTCTTTTTAATGTAAAAAAAATATTACATATTATTATTAAGTATTATAATGTATTTAAATATATTGATTAAGATTTGAGATAATCAAGTAACTAACTCAGGGGTTTGCAACTTCATTTGAGGTCACCTCCCATGTACTGTAAACCACTGATAGAGAGAACAGATCTTTAAGCTTTAATGTTTTCCTTTTCAAGAATTTATTTCATTTAAAACCTACTATGCTTCTATGTGATTAAGGTCATTATTTTAAACTACTCTGTCCAGCTAGAATCATTGCTACTAAACTAAGCTATCCAGCTCAGTACAGCTTTTGGCATATAAATGTATTGAGTATGTAGGCCTAAAGTAAAATTAAAAAAAAAATTATTCCCAAATAAAGTATACAAGATTTCAAAAAAATGTGAACATTGTCAGAAAAGCTTCTTATTTATTAAAAATGATGAAAGAGTGTAATGAAAATCCTAGAACTATTTGATAGAATTTTGTTTTTTAAAATGAAAATCCTAGAACTATTTGATAAAATTATATATTTAAAAAAAAAAATGAAAATCCTAGAACTATTTGATAGAATTTTATAATTTTTTAAAAATATAATCCTAGAACTATTTGATAGACTTTTATATTTAAAAAAAAATGAAAATTCTAGAAATATTTGATAGAATTTTATCATTTTGAGCCACATATGCTCCAGAGTAGAAATAAGCTACATATTCAACAAGTCGTCAACAACATTTTGGAAAAGAACAGTTAAAAGTATATCAAATAGACTAATTTAATAAAATTGTTCAAAATATTTCTAAAAATTATACATTTACCCAATTACTTGAAATATCTAGATGACAGTGTTTAATAATAGGAAATAAAAAATTTCATTACACTTACACAATTCTTACTTCCAATGACAATTACAGTTGACTCTTTATTTGAAGAACTATGATCACCTGAAATATAAAAGATATTAAAAAAACAACAACTATGAATAGTAGGATGTACACTTATAAATGTTATGTCCAATTAAATGGTCACCCATCATTTTGATGACAGAACAATAAATATGATTTATCAGGAGTTTTGGAGAGGGAGATATTATTTGATGACTAATGGATAGTTTATCTGCATAGGAACTGCACAATTTCGGCCTCATAAGTTATATTGGCTCATTTCTCAACAAATCAAATAAAGGATTGAACCAAACGTGGGTTTAGCTGCCACACTTTACACAGGCCAAATACTATGGCTTTGCTAGGGCTAGGCACATGGCCACTTTGCAAATGTTACATGGTGACTTCGAATTTTAAAAATACAAAGACGGCACTAATATACCCTTTAACAAATACAATAGTTTGTTCATCAAAACAATGATGACCATTTATTAATCATTATAGTCAGGGTGCGTTCCCAGATGGTTGACAAGACCATCCAAGACTGAAAGTCTTCCGCACTGAGGACATGGATGATCAAGTGACTTTGGGAAGCAGAGCCTCTGGTCCTGGACTTTTGGAGCTGTCATTTGTTTCTGCTATTCCTTGCCTTGTTCACTCATGAGTCATTGCTACCTTATGTAATTTAGTGTGCCAGGAAGGGTGATCTTATGCCACACTCTCCCAATTGTCTGAAGCTATTTCAAAGTTTTTTTAGAGAGGTCTTGGTGGTCTTCCACATAGTCTTTTTCCATTCAGCAATTTGCAATGCAGCAGAATTTTCAGAAAGCATACATCTGGCATGTGTACAACATGTCTGGCCCATCTGAGCTGAGCCTAACCCGAGCATGGTATGGACTCTAGTCATGACAGTTTGTGCATGCAACTCTGTGTCAGGTACTTTTTTACTATCATTTTATTTTTAACTAATTTCTCAGGCATCTCAGATGACAATGATTCAGTTTCTTAACATAGCAACAGCGCGCTGTCCAGGTTTCACGGGGAAGAGGACGGTTTGTAAGGCAACCGCTGCATACACTTTGAATTTCAATTTGGTCACCAGCCTGATGCCTCTCTAATCTCAGATGTTAGATCAGAATCTTTTAAAAGATCCACTGGCAAGCCCAATCCTAGTGTCTATCTCCAGATCTAT
This sequence comes from Radix auricularia, assembly GCA_002072015.1. Taxonomy (NCBI): domain Eukaryota; kingdom Metazoa; phylum Mollusca; class Gastropoda; family Lymnaeidae; genus Radix; species Radix auricularia. Next base: position 12,779 of record MUZC01000133.1, read on the forward strand.
GTCAACTGTCTGTGTAAACATGCTCTCATTGTTAAGGCAGGCTCAGTATAGTTATATCCGGGTGCTTAAACTAATTAAGCAACTAATATCCTAATAAATTAAATCATCAGCATATGGTCACCTATCATTATGATGACAGAACAACAATAAAAATGAAGTATTCAGGAGTTTTGAAGAGAGAGACATATTATTTAATAAAATAAATAACCCCTTTTCAGTCCATGGCGGACTATAGGGCAAGTGAAGTAGTGTTCATAAGTTTTATTAAGCCACAATTAACGAGCAGGGGACTGTGTGGCTAGCACAATGCCCCGGAGACCTTGCCAGCACCGAGGCTTGAACCCGTGACTCTCTTTTGCCTTAGTTTAGCAGTCCAGTGCCCTACTGGTAGACCACCGCACCCCTCATTATAACTTATGTATTGTTTATATGCATAGATCTATGATCGTAAAATTTGGATATGTTGTAAAATGACATAATAACACTTTGTGTGCAGTTAATTTTTTTAGAGGAGGTCTTATTTTAAAAAAAAAAATTATAAGTTAGTAATTATCTTATCTGTTGCAAATGTACCTTCTATGCAGAAGATTATTGCGTTCTATATGTATTTATGATTTGTGTTTAGTCCTGCATTCTTATTAGAGTTTTAAATGTTAATTTTCCTGGTTTCTTCAGGCAAACCATTCCATGCCTGAATTCTGGACGGGAAGAACACAAATTTGCATGTGTTGGTTCTAATTCTTGCATATGGAAGGTGTTATTATCCTTATGTCTATCTGAGGGTTGTATTACGTTATCTTTGTGTTGTATTTCTAAATTAGTATTAATTCAATTAATTGCTTATGTATGATTACTACTTTATTCTTGGTTCTTCCATCCTCTAGCGTTTCAAGGTTTAATGACTTAACTAATGGTGTTATTTTTGTCAGTTTTGAATATTCTCCAGTAATGAATCTGGCAGCTCTTTTTTGAATTTGTTCTAGCTTATTAAAGTTGACCTATAATTACCTTCAAATTTCAAACATTTAACATATTAAAACAGTTGCATAGCTAGAACTTTTGCCACCGAACCAGTTTGCTGCCCTTTTAGGGGCCGTCCATAAATGACGTCACACACCTGGGGGAGAGGGGAGTCACACATTTGACGTCACATCGAAACGTCCAACTTTAAATTAAAGTTCCACTTAATTAAATTTATAGTTATCGACATTTTATTTTATGACGTTTTACATGGATGCACGCGTGTTACGATATTAGAGTGCAGCCTTACACTAAAAACAAATTTAAATGACCAAAAAAATTGATTTGAAACATGCTCATTTTCAAATAGAATATACAACATTTATATTGTGACGTCATATTGAAGAAGGGGTCTAAGTTTTTGTGACGACATGTGATGAGGTGTGGGGGTGAAAAATCAGCCAAAATCTGTGACGTTATTTATGGAAGTCTCCTTAGGTCAATCTTAGGATGGTTTTTATAAAGTAGTAAACATGAATACATAATTGTAAGGCATTCAATGGTAAAAATTTCCCCATCTTGAGAAACATTTTTACCATTAAATGCCCTATTTATGCTAGCAGTAATAAAAGAGGCTGTACAAGATGATATACCTATAAATACATATTTATAAAAATACAAGATACTTTTTTTTAAGGTCACAGAAAAGTTATTGAGGTCCCAGGTCCGTTGCCCCCCCCCCCAAATGAGACAAAATATATTCCAAATTTACACCCCCCAAAAAAATAATTCTCAATTAATATGGTTTTATTTTTTATTTATAAATATATGAGTTTTTGTTAAAGTATGTCTTTTTAAAAATTACTTATGCTACTGTGGTGTTTATTCGTGGGGAAATTTGAATAATTTCATGTTCTGTCATAAATCTAAATACATTTCCATAAAATAGACAAATTAAAATTATTTACACATTACTTTAATTGGATGGGGATAACATTTTTAATGTATAACCTTATTTTAATGAAAATTACTAATTGTGTGTGCTACTTAATGGAATAAAAACAAAATAAATTTAATTTTTAGTAAATAACCTTACAATAATTTTCTGAAAACTGAAACCATAATATAAATTACAACTTGCACAGGGCCAGCTTTAGGCATAAGCAAACTAGGCAGCCGCCTAGGGCCTCCGATTAGTCTCATCATTAAGGGCCTCGCACATGAATCTTTTCGTATGTATTTTTCTATTACATTTAGGGCCTCCAATTCCCTTAAGCCGCCCTAACTTGCAAGTTAAACACAAAATTTGAACCACCGTGCCGATATTAATAGCACATATTATTCCACCCAGGGGTGATGTGTTGTTTTTTGCGTGTGCAGTTTTCTTATAAAAGCGACATATGTGACGTATTCCAAACAAATCTATACCTTTTTTGAGCGATTTAAAATTTTGAATGGTTTTGCATTATTACAACAACCACTATGTAATCAAATTTTTTTTGCAAGAATCCATTAATTAAGACTCGAAATTAACAATATTTTTTGTCAAGCTTGGTTTTCTCCCTCCAAAAGAAAAAAGGGCAGTTGATGGAGATGGCATTACTTTTCAAATGCCGCCCTCTAGATGTGTGCCATCCCCACCACCCCCCTCTAGCTATGCCGCTGTATTTAAAATAATTAATTCAAATTTTAAATGAACAATTAACATGCCAGTGTAAACTGTAAAGTAATCTAAAATCTAATCATTAGTAATGTGAATGGGCTATTGTTGAATATATTTTGGCACCAATAATCAGCTTTAATGAGAGAAAAAAGGACACGTTCAGTAAATTAAATTTTGGAGGGCAGGGCAAACTAGAACACACAGTAACAACAGGAAAGATAGAGGGATCGAGGCAGACAGAGAGAAAAGATGCTGGACGGGCTGACAAGATGGCATGGGGCAAAATCACCAACGGAGCTGATGAGCAATACCAAAGACAGAGAGCTGTTTAGAAGCATGGCCATAGGCATGGCACCTGATGGATGGGTGGATGAATGTAATAATGATACCAAATTTTAGGGAATTTCTTGTTCGAATCCATGTGAAGGCAAGGATTTGTTCCCGGGGCGTCCCTGAATCACCCAGCTCCAAATGGGTACCTAACAATTAACAATAGTTAGGTGGCTGGGTAATGCGTGGAACCATCATAGCCGTGGCCTGTGACCACTGCATCACTTGCCAACAGATCATCTGTCATTTTATGTGGACGCGTTTATCTTCTGCATAGAAGGAGCGTCTGTATATCTAAATTACTAAGATAAGATATTACTAAGTTAACTAAGTACAATCAAGGTAAAGGCAAAGGGTTTAACTATGACTATAATATTATATACTATATGCTACCATTACCATAGTAACCAAACGATATTATTTTTTGACTTACCATATTCTCTTTGGGTAATTTAATCCTGTTAACAAAAAACGTATATAGTTTATGGTTAATTTACCTTTCTTTGAATTCGCTTGCTCAACTGCAATATCCCACAGCGACTTCTCCATCTTCTGTCGTCGGCAATGTAAACAACAATTAAGAATCCGGAAGTTTCATATGCCTAAATAGTTGTGCATGAAATACTAGCACGTAAAATTTATACAAAGAAAATAATATGATTATATATAAAAACAAGAGTTTATTAAATTAAAAAAAAAAATAAAACATTATATTTTTAAAACAATAAGATAGAGAATTTTTAATGCTATAGCCTATAGCTGCGTCACTGCTATTGAATATTCTTAGCTGTAACCAACATGGCGGCATTATGCCGGTTCCTTGGCGACGAAGCCGTAGAACTTTACAAAAAAGCTAAATTCTTTGCTGATGAAGAATCAAAAAATGACCCAGGAGATGAACCATTTCGCTCGAAGTACAAGGCCAGAGAATTGTACAAGGAAATTAGCAATCGAATTACGGATAAGTTAAAAGCAGTTCAGTCCGACAAATCCCAAGATTTACGGCAACTTCTGACCCTTTCGATTTGTATTGAGCAAGTAATTGGGTTGAACTACATGGATACAGAAGAGTTAGCTGAAGGTGAAGATTGCCTCATGTCATGTTTAAAACGAATTGAAGAACATGAGTTGAATGATGCAGTAAGTTTGCATATAAACATTTTGAACTATTTAGGTATTTTGTGGAGTGAGCGAGGAGAGCTGGAGAGGTCTTTGGAATACTTAGTTCGTGCAGAAAACTTATATGGGACATATAAAAAGAATATTGGAGATGCCCCCGTAGCATTTATAGAGCTTCTTGAACAATATGAAGGGGATGAAAATGAAAGAGCACACCAGCGATGTCAGTCTTTTGAAAGTATTCACACTCACACATTATATTACATGGCACAAGTTTATGCTAAGTTGGAGAAAAACAATTTATCAGCAAAGTATTGTCATCTGACATTACAGAGGCAGCTGCAAGCTGGTGATTACAACCCTGTTGACTGGGGATTAAATGCAGCTACACTTTCACAATATTATTTAACAGCTGAAAAATTCACAGAAGCAAGACATTGTTTAGCCAGTGGAACAATGATATTTGAAAGTTCTAAAAAGAATATTGAGCAACTTTCAGAACAGGATTTGGAACTGCAGTCTCAAAGAGAAGCTGATATTGAAAGATGTTGGGTTAAATATGGGTTAGGAATAATGGAAGCTTCAAGAGATAAGATGCTTGAAGAGATAGAAGATAATAATGCTGACGAAGGCCATTCCAGTAACAATGAACCAAGTGCAACAGATCACAATGCTGATAAAAAACCTGAAAACTCTGACATGAACGGAAATGCTGCAGATTCCTGGTCAGATAAAGTCTTCCAAGAGTTTCAACTTGAACTCACTGCATATGAAGAGCGCATTACAGACAAATTAGTTAGAACATTTGATGATGCTCGCAAAATTTTCTTATTTATTGTTGATAAAATAAAAAATGCTCAGAAATTTTATAGTTTAGATTCACATGCAAGTGATGCTGTTGAGATTATACAAGACCACAGCCGAGATTATAAGCTGCTTGCATTTTTTGAATTGGATATGAACCGACAATGCAGAATGCACAAACGTCGCATCGACATGCTATCAGATCTGTTAAAGGAGCTGAATCCTCAACACTATCTTCTTGTGTGCAGGCAACTTATGTTTGAATTAGCAGAGACTTACAGTGAATTGGTTGACCTGAAAGTCACTTTAATTGAGCTGGAAAGAACACGTGCCACACCTTACAGTACTAATAAAATCAATAAACTCGTACAGCAAAGTATAGACAAGTATCAAGCTTACATTGACTCTCTCAAAGGTGGAAAACCAGATTTGCCAACAGAATTTCCAGAAGGTGATGTGCGGCAAGGGTTGGTTGCTTTTTTCTGTATGGGAAGGTTGTATTCTAAATTTCTTAAACCAGAAATATCTGAACGCCTTGCTATGTTGACAAAAAGTTTAGAGTGCTATAAATTTGTAGTTACTTATTGTGAAAATAATCCCTCGGCCCAAGAACTTGTTCAGAATGAATTGAATTTATGTAAAGAGATGGTTATTCTCCTACCTATAAAAATGGTTAAATTACATGACCAGGGTGAAATTTTATTGAGTTGATATTGATAAGGTTTATTTCATATTTATAATATATATATTATAATTTATAATATATATAAAAATATTACCATTACATATGTGATGTATTTTTTGTGTGTGGTGAGCATATGACTTTTTAGTATTTATTATCATATGATTTTAAATTACTTGTTCATTCTTTGCTTTATAAGAATTACATTTCTGAATATTGTTTTGATTATGTCTTTTACTTTTAAAAGTAACAGCATAAGAAAACTTATTTTTTAATTACTCTTAAACTAGTTAAACTTAAAGTTGTTTGAAACTTTGTGGTCTTCTTATAAACATGACATGTTTTTTTTTTAATACATAAAGGCATTGTGGAAAAAAAAGGCACAGCAACATTCAATATCAATATTTATTTGTTCCTCAGTTTAGTTAGTAGATTTTGAATGTGTGTCATACCCAACTGGAAAAAAAAGTTTAACAAAGTTTATGTGTTAGTTGTTTTTTTGGGTGGCACTAGTCAACAATAAACAATATAAAGTATTTTGACTAAAAGACTCATGTGGAAGGCATTTAATTTCATGAGGTCTCCAAATAATCAATCAAATCAAAACTTACTTATCTTTTTACGCTATTGTGACAAGGCATTTCACTATTTATATATTAAAATCTGATAGTTTAGAATTCAAATAAACACAAGGGGGAAAGAATTATTAAAACAGTGTACATTAATTTCACATTTTAATAAATTTTTACCACGTTTCTATTAGTTTGCCGTCTTGTCTGGATTTCCGGGGCAAAAATTGAATTCCTTTTTTGAACCACTTCTGATCAGGATGTTTTGATGAAATTTTGCATGCATACTTGATTCACATGACAATTTAATATTTCATTAATTATAGTACTCAATTCTACTTAAATGAAAACTAAAAAGTGTAAAATAAAAATATTTTTAAAAAAGTTTTAAAGATACCACGTTTTGTGAACTAAAAAGAAGAAAATAAACTAAAAACGTGGGGCGCATTCGGCTGAAATTAAATGAAGTATCATATATAGACTGTGGAGGAATTTGAAACTGAAAAGTTTAATGTAAAAGCATTAATAGACCAAATTTCAGCCGAATGCGCCCCACGTTTTTAGTTTATTTTCTTCTTTTTAGTTCACAAAACGTGGTATCTTTAAAACTTTTTTAAAAATATTTTTATTAATTTTGTTTTGATCTTTATAGTATTGTGACAATCCCAGAAAAAGTAAATAAAAATACTAGTTAAAATATATCAGTAGCCACCTTATATTTACATTGCATCTTAAACTGTGTTTATATTATAAATAAAGACATATATCTGAGTGTACTGTTAAAATGTGACATCATAAAATATTTCCTGATCAAAGAGCTTTAGGATTTTACTATAAACAATGGTAACAATGTGTTTTTTTTGTTTTCAATTTTCTTTGTAAATATTCAAGCTACTGATCTTGAACAAATAATTGGATGTACTTTTTAAAAAATGTTCCGAGTCATTCTGTATGATCTTATCAATAATCTCTACAAATTCCATTATTTTTATTAGTTTTTTTAAAAAAAATAACTTTATGATTCTGAGCCCTCATTGTGTTTCTTGTTTGAAAATGCATGTATAATTAGTAAATTTTGAACAATAATAATAATAAAAAATGTCTATCACAGTGGTACCTTCATTTTTGATTAAATTGTTAAGTGTTTGTCCCTGTTTATGATTTTTTTAAACACACTTTTTGAATTTTATAAAAATTTGTACTAAACCACAAAAATAACTCTTTTTTAAAAATGAAAATAAAGATAAAAGTTCTAGGGTCACAATAAGATGATTTATGTGAGAGCAATAAAGATAAAAGTTCTAGGGTCACAATAAGATGATTTATGTGAGAGCAATAATGATAAAAGTTCTAGGGTCACATTAAGTTGATTTATGTGAGAGCAATAAAGATAAAAGTTCTAGGGTCACATTAAGTTGATTTATGTGAGAGCAATAAAGATAAAAGTTCTAGGGTCACATTAAGATGATTTATGTGAGAGCAATAAAGATAAAAGTTCTAGGGTCACATTAAGATGACTTAAATTTAGAATGATTTATAATGACGGACGGGATAAAATATCAAAATGATTAACTATGAATCTATGTATTTGTGACACAATTTAACTTGACTACATTTAATTTTATTTGATACAATTCCTTGTCTGAATACAGCAGAATATGTGGAGAATGTGTGATATTTAATCATTTAGGTAGATCAATTTAAAGTAGCAATACTTGCATACCTGATAACAGAATCACCAAAACATCTTCAATATGCAGATAGTTGACATGACATTTAATTTAATGCAAGACTACATAACAGAATTGAGTTTCAGAATATAGAATAAAATGTCTTCACTTTCATTCATAAAAGCTGAGACAAAATCAGTCTATGGACTTAATTAACACTCTAATTTCAGGATAACATATTAAACATAAGAGTAAGAGGGTTGACAAGCAACTTGAAACAGCATTACTAATAGCTGAGAGTAAACATATATGGACCTCTAATACACCCATTTTAGTAGTGCTATGTTGGAAATAAAATAATGTATATATTTTTCCTCAGCTCTGTATTAATACACCAGTTCCACTTTACTTTAAAAACAACCCATAAAAAAAAAAAACAACCTACTACTGATAAAACTGAAATATTGGTGGGTTTTAAAGTAGAAATGATTTTAAATATTTTATTTTAAATCTGTAGCAAAATTTACTTCTACAAATTACTTAAAATATTTTCTGAAAACTTACTACATATCTTAAAACTTTCCTGACTTGTTATTTGCTGACTCTACTAGTACGGCTTAGCTGCTGAATCTTACTAATGCTAGTGCTAGCCAACTCTCATTTATTGTACAAACAAAAATAATTTATATATGATACCAGGGAGTTTTGCTGTACAAATTGTGCACACAACTATGTGGAGGGATTCATATCAAGTCAAATAACCATGAAATAAGCAGCAAAAATATTAAAATTAGTGCTGTTAATTGACAAATGAGTACAGGCTGGGCCCAAATAACCTGATAAACACTACATGTCAACAACCAGTGAATAAATCTCTTTAACTTTAAGAATTCAGCAGTCCTTAGATATCGACAAAGTTTTCCTTCATTACATCACAACAGTTTGTAACATGTAAAAATCAAACAACAGAGCCAAAGTTTTAATGCTGCCAAGATCATGCTAGATTCAGATTTTAACACAAATAACTTCTAAAGAAAATAATAAGATCAACTAAAAGCAAGAAAGCCCAATGCCATTCTACTTTGTAGTAAGTTAAGCACTAACTGATATTTTAAAATGATTTATAATGTGAATTCAATCAAACTGTCATATTGTAAAAACAATGAAATGCTCCAACATTATTTTTTTGAGCTTTCATAATTTTTTACTTCACTTTTCGTAACTTTAAAAATAGTTACTTGCGAACTTCTGACAGGGCGAATCTTATATTGCACTTGCCCACATTCAAAGAGGTTTTTCTATTAGTTGTACAATTTTTTTAAAACTAGTATTAGAATACAGCTATTTTAGTCTTTTTGTTAGAAGATTTTGGGTAAAAAATATTTATTTTAAGGTACTAAAAGGAAGGACTAAGAAATAAATCTTTTTAAGTACAAAAGCTTTATAAAAAAATATTCTGGCAATCAATAGATTATTTTCAAAAGTAAGGATGATTTGCTGCTACACTCAATTAGAGATTAGGAATTCTAAAACAAAATATGTTACTTAAAGAATATTCATTTTGACTTGCTTTGATGGAGCTTATAAACAAACTTTGATCAAGTGGCTAAGTGTACAAAGTAAATAAAGCTCCTAAACTATTATTTAAGTTATTGAGTCCCCCATGTAGTGATGCCATGAATTGATGCACCCAATAAGACAGTTAACAGTTATTGTCTTTATCTAGGAAGACATCTCAAATATTTCGACATATTTTAAACCTTTAGAAGAATAAATGTTATTTGTATTTGACAAAGATTCCATTTTATGCTAGTGAAGGAAGTTAAATTTAGATTGTTCTAAGATTTTCACAGGTCATAAGACCCCAACAGCCAACTAAGGAAGTCCATACCAATACATTACAGATAGTTTTCATTTGGCTAAAACCTGGTGGAGAAGCTTACAGCCAGCTGAAGAGGCCAAAGGAAACTGAGATAATATATGTTAGAGATAAGTTTTGTTCACTGCCGATCTATCGTGTTGAAGAACCATTCCGTGAATCGTCTCAGCTGGGTTGCTGCTGTGTGAGATTCTTCCTGTAGCCTTACATTGTCTGCCCTTAGTTCCTGAATCTCGACTTCCATTTCTGACTTTTCCAGTCTGATCTACAGAGAACAATAAATTTCTATAGTCAATCTTTATCATTCAAAAATGGCATATTTCATTCATACTAAGGGAATTAAAAAACACGACTTTTATTAAAATGATACAATTGTCTAAACTGAATCTCATCATTATAGAGTAGTTGTGCTCAAGAAATCTAGCCAGTGACCAATAGATGCAAGGGATTCAAAACATAATTGTGACATGTGTCACATTGCGTGACATGTGAGTCACATTACAAAAGACATCTAGACAGAACATTTGACAACAGCTTACTATATGTTAGGTTTTAACTTACCTTATCTTCATCTAACTCTACATTTAAAAGTAAAAAAAAAATTGCATGCATTAAAAAGCAAGTTTGTTTCAGAAAGGGACTTATCAAAATTAGTTTTAAGTCTCATGTAAAACTTTCAGACAGGCCTGCCCAATCCTCAACCCATCAGGTCAGAAAGGGACTTATCAAAATAAGTTATAAGTCTCATGTAAAACTTTCAGACAGGCCTGCCCAATCCTCAACCTATCAGGTCAGAAAGGGACTTATCAAAATAAGTTTTAAGTCTCATGTAAAACTTTCAGACAGGCCTGCCCAATCCTCAACCCATCAGGTACAAAAGTGACTTTGATACAGTCATTAAAGTTTTTATTACATTAACTCTTAATATGCCAAAGCGCGATATCCCGCGATTGACCATTTTTTACCAAAGCGCGATGATGCGCAACTCGATAGAACTCTCTTTAGAAATGAAATTACAAAAAAACTCTTCAATGCTTGAAAAACGATGTTTTGGACTTCCTGCACTGGCGGCTGTTTCCCTCGCTAGTGTTATCGCTCGATTCGCAAAGTTTTTTGGAAGTTTTTACAGTTTTTTTTCGAAGATGCGATTTTGCTATACTTTATTACTAAAATTATAGTACTAAACTACAGGTAAAAATAGTTTTAAACTCTAAACAGTCTTTCAATACATAAAATAACCATTCTTATCCTAAAAGATGACATCAGTATGGCAATTATTATATATATGGATTTTAAGCAATTCGGGAAATCCTTACGGCACTGAGGCAAAAGTTTTCTGAAAACCTTATGGCACATTAAGAGTTAAAGGTTTCCTCACAGACATCTACAAAACCACTGACATGTTCATTAAGCATTCAAAAATTCCATCTGGTTGTGAACCCATTAAAAGATATACTGAGAGTTGAAACATGAGTTAGAATAAGTGGTTTTCTTTGTTCCTTTCTTTTAGTTCTAAAAAATCATTAATCAATCTTAGGAGTATTCTCAATTTTAAGTTTGCTCTTGAAGCTATTAGTTGGGACTTCTAGCAGAATTCTGTTATTTAACCTCTCAATATCCTCAACGAATTGGTAAGGCCTGACTGACTGAACAAATGAATTGAAAGGCATTGTTTGCCATCAAAACAGCTCTCCTCAAAACCAATACACTAACTGGTAGCCCCTACTCCCTACCCCAGCCAGCACTAATTCTATTCAACCCCTATTACCTCTCACCTTATCCAGTTCCTGAGATAACTTGCTTACTCTCTGTTCCAACTCTTGTATTTTTTGCTGTGGAGTTGCCATAGATAGGTAGGAAGAAGACATTCTGGTGAAGAAAGAATCCAATGTTCACATCAATAAATCCCTTGAAGTATTGCATATGTGAAATAACCAACAATATGACAATGTCCCTAGGGGAAGGGGTAACCTACTGGTCTATTGGGTACATGACAGGAGAAGTACTTTGAATGGATGGAGTGTACTTTAGGTGAAGAGGGGCATCAAATGGAGTGTACTTTAGGTGAAGAGGGGCATCAAATGGAGTGTGGGTATAGAGGGGCATCAAATGGAGTGTACTTTAGGTGAAGAGGGGCATCAAATGGAGTGTACATTAGGTGAAGAGGGGCATCAAATGGAGTGTACATAAGGTGAAGAGGGGCATCAAATGGAGTGTACTTTAGGTGAAGAGGGGCATCAAATGGAGTGTACATTAGGTGAAGAGGGGCATCAAGTGGAGTGTACATAAGGTGAAGAGGGGCATCAAATGGAGGTGTACATAAGGTGAAGAGGGGCATCAAATGGAGGTGTACATAAGGTGAAGAGGGGCATTAAATGGAGTGTACATTAGGTGAAGAGGGGCATCAAATGGAGAGTACATTAGGTGAAGAGGGGCATCAAATGGAGTGTACATTAGGTGAAGAGGGGCATCACATGGAGTGTACATTAGGTGAAGAGGGGCATCAAATGGAGTGTACATTAGGTGAAGAGGGGCATCAAATGGAGTGTAAATTAGGTAATATGGGCATTAAATGGAGTGTAGGTGAAGAGGGGCATCAAATGGAGGTGTACATTAGGTGAAGAGTGGCATCAAATGGAGTGTACATTAGGTGAAGAGGGACATCAAATGGAGTGTACATTAGGTGAAGATGGGCATCAAATGGAGTGTACATTAGGTGAAGAGGGGCATCAAATGGATTGTACATTAGGTGAAGAGGGGCATCAAATGGAGTGTACATTAGGTGAAGAGGGGCATCAAATGGAGTGTACTTTAGGTGAAGAGGGGCATTAAATGGAGTGTAGGTGAAAAGGTGCATCAAATTGAGGTGTACATTAGGTGAAGAGGGGCATCAAATGGAGTGTACATTAGGTGAAGAGGGGCATCAAATGGAGTGTACATTAGGTGAAGTGGGGCATCAAATGGAGTGTACATTAGGTGAAGAGGGGCATCAAATGGAGTGTACATTAGGTGAAGAGGGGCATCAAATGGAGTGTACATTAGTTGAAGAGGGGCATCAAATGGAGTGTACATTAGGTGAAGAGAAGCATCAAATGGAGTGTACTTTAGGTGAAGAGGGGCATCAAATGGAGTGTACTTTAGGTGAAGAGGGGCATCAAATGGAGTGTACTTTAGGTGAAGAGGGTCCTCAAATGGAGTTTACATTAGTGAATAAGTCAATGAATTTGAATTTTAATAAAATATGCCTTTGTCTTGCAATGTTACAGTCTCTTTTATATTTGCAGGTGAGTTTACTCCTATTTGTAATCTACAACTTCACTTGCTCCTTACAATGAATGCTAGGAGGCTCTACAACTTCTCCTTACAATGCTAGGAGGCTCTACAACTTCTCCTTACAATGTTAGGAGGCTCTACAACTTCTCCTTACAATGCTAGGAGTCTCTACAACTTCTCCTTACAATGCTAGGAGGCTCTACAACTTCTCCTTACAATGCTAGGAGACTTTACAACTTCTCCTTACAATGCTAGGAGGCTCTACAACTTCTCCTTACAATGCTAGGAGGCTCTACAACTTCTCCTTACAATGCTAGGAGGCTCTACAACTTCACTTGCTTCTTACAATGCTAGGAGGCTCTACAACTTCTCCTTACAATGCTAGGAGGCTCTACAACTTCTCCTTACAATGCTAGAAGGCTCTACAACTTTTCTTGCTCCTTACAATGCTAGGAGACTCTACAACTTTTCCTTACAATACTAAGAGGCTCTACAACTTCTCTTGCTCCTTACAATGCTAGGAGGCCAGTGGCGTAGCGAGGGGGGGGCAGGGGGGGCGAATGCCCCCGGGCGCCACGTTAGGGGGGCGCCAAAATGAGTATTAAAACTCATTATTTAATTTCATTTTAATGTAAACTAATGTATCCCAAATACGTTTGCAAGATTGAATACTGGAGCTCCGAACATATCTTTATTACAAAACAGTTGTTAAACATGATTTAGGCGCCCCCATTGAGCGTTAAGGGGCGCCATTCTACTCATAAATATATGACACATCCTAATGAAGGATTGCTTATGTGTTTTTTTTTTAATTTAAAAAACTGTGAGTTGATGGTAGTGAGCAGTAAGAGACCAATACGATTCTTTTAATAGAGCTACCAGAGACGACACTAAAAGCAACCAAAATTACCAAGACAAGTAAAAGGAGTGGCTTAAAGCAGTGGTTCTCACCCTGTGGTCCAC
>MUZC01000133.1:31996-76493 GCA_002072015.1 Radix auricularia
ATATAGGAGCTGATTAGGGAGTAGAACAAGAAGACATTATATAGGAGCTGATTAGGGAGTAGAAAAAGAAGACATATAGGAGCTGATTAGGGAGTAGAACAAGAAGACATTATATAGGAGCTGATTAGGAAGTAGAACAAGGAGACATTATATAGGAGCTGATTAGGGAGTAGAACAAGAAGACATATAGGAGCTGATTAGGAAGTAGAACAAGAAGACATATAGGAGCTGCTTAGGAAGTAGAACTAGGAGACATATAGGAGCTTCTTAGGAAGTAGAACAAGAAGACATAGGAGCTGCTTAGGAAGTAGAACAAGAAGACATTATATAGGAGCTGATTAGGGAGTAGAACAAGAAGACATATAGGAGCTGCTTAGGAAGTAGAACAAGGAGACATTATATAGGAGCTGATTAGGGAGTAGAACAAGAAGACATTATATAGGAGCTGATTAGGAAGTAGAACAAGAAGACATATAGGAGCTGATTAGGAAGTAGAACAAGAAGACATATAGGAGCTGCTAAGGGAGTAGAACAAGAAGACATATAGGAGCTGATTAGGAAGTAGAACATTATATAGGAGCTGATTAGGGAGTAGAACAAGAAGACATATAGGAGCTGATTAGGAAGTAGAACAAGAAGACATTATATAGGAGCTGATTAGGAAGTAGAACAAGGAGACATTATATAGGAGCTGATTAGGGAGTAGAACAAGGAGACATATAGGAGCTGATTAGGGAGTAGAAGAAGAAGACATATAAGAGCTGCTTAGGGAGTAGAACAAGAAGACATATAGGAGCTGATTAGGGAGTAGAACAAGAAGACATAGGAGCTGCTTAGGAAGTATAACAAGAAGACATATAGGAGCTGATTAGGGAGTAGAACAAGAAGACATCATATAGGAGCTGATTAGGGAGTAGAACAAGAAGACATATAGGAGCTGCTTAGTGAGTAGAACAAGAAGACATATAGGAGCTGATTAGGGAGTAGAACAAGAAGACATATAGGAGCTGATTAGGGAGTAGAACAAGAAGACATAAGAGCTGCTTAGGAAGTAGAACAAGAAGACATTTAGGAGCTGATTAGGAAGTAGAACAAGAAGACATATAGCAGCTGATTAGGGAGTAGAACAAGAAGACATAGGAGCTGATTAGGGAGTAGAACAAGAAGACATATAGGAGCTGATTAGGAAGTAGAACAAGAAGACATATAGCAGCTGATTAGGGAGTAGAACAAGAAGACATTATATAGCAGCTGATTAGGGAGTAGAACAAGAAGACATAGGAGCTGATTAGGCAGTAGAACAAGAAGACATATAGGAGCTGATTAGGAAGTAGAACAAGAAGACATATAGCAGCTGATTAGGGAGTAGAACAAGAAGACATATAGGAGCTGATTGTTCCTGTTTAGGGAGTAGAACAAGAAGACATATAGGAGCTGATTGTTCCTGTTCAGGGAGTGGAACAAGTTACCAGGGAGATTAGTTAATGTGACAACAACTTTTTTACAGGAGTCATGCTCCTTAATAAACAAAAGAAGACGCTATAACTGAATGACATAACAAACAGGCAAACCTATAAATTAGATGACATAAATGAATGATATGACATGACAAACAGGCAAACCTATAAAGTAGATGATATAAATGACATGACATAACAAACAGGCAAACCTATAAAGTAGATGATATAAAAGACATGACATGACATAACAAACAGGCAAACCTATAAAGTAGATGATATAACTGAATGAAATAACAGGCAAAACTATAAAGTAGATGATATAACTGAATGAAATAACAGGCAAACCTATAAAGTAGATGATATAAATGACATGACATGACAGGCAAACCTATAAAGTAGATGATATAAATGACATGACATACATGACAAACAGGCAAACCTATAAAGTAGATGACATAGCTGAATGACATAACAGGCAAACCTATAAAGTAGATGACATAAATGAACGACATGACAGGCAAACCTATAAAGTAGATGACATAAATGAACGACATGACATAACAAACAGGCAAACCTGTGAGTGCTGGGATCATCTCCCTGTACCAGTTTCTTGTCACCTCCTCCTCCTTTAGGGTTATGTAGGCTTTCATCTGACAATGTCCTCTGGAGTCTACCAGGTTTTCGTGAAGCTTGGGGGCGTGACTGCAGGTTTTAGGAAACATAGGACCACTTTTATTTGTACAGTGATATACCATTTTTATTTGTACAGTGATATATCATTTTATTTGTACAGTGATATATCATTTTTATTTGTACAGTGATATATCATTTTTATTTGTACACTGATATACCATTTTTATTTGTACACTGATATACCATTTTTATTTGTACAGTGATATACCATTTTTATTTGTACAGTGATATACCATTTTATTTGTACACTGATATATCATTTTTATTTGTACAGTGATATACCATTTTTATTTGTACACTGATATACCATTTTATTTGTACACTGATATACCATTTTTATTTGTACAGTGATATACCATTTTTATTTGTACAGTGATATACCATTTTATTTGTACACTGATATATCATTTTATTTGTACAGTGATATATCATTTTTATTTGTACACTGATATATCATTTTTATTTGTACACTGATATATCATTTTTATTTGTACACTGATATATCATTTTTATTTGTACACTGATATACCATATTGAAATACAACAATTTGGATGGACATGAGATGAAAACCTTTAATAAATCATGTATATTTTATCTGTTTCACCAACTAAGGTAATGTAACCATGGCTACACTTTTACCAGTTTATTAAGTCTATAAAAATTAAACCCAATATTTTTTAAAAGAAATAAACTTTGAAATGAATGGTCGGTGATATCTTTGCCAACATTGTAATGGATGTGTCTTCTATTAAATCTTTTGTAAAATTGACTACAAGAAAATAGAAGTTGAAATGATCAAGGATCAACTTACATTGAACCCAACCAAATCATTTTCTGAAAGGTCTGGGTCTATAAGGCGCATCAGCTCTTCTTGGAAGTCTTTGGATGTTTTTTGATTGCTGACTCCTGGACGCAGTCGTGATGTTAATGACTCTTCTGATGACATGCCCGAAAGATTTCTGTGGGCAGACAATGACTGAAATGGTTAAATGTAGAACAAAAAAAGGGATTCACTGCTGACTTTAATATTTTTAGCAAGAATGAAAAATCTTAATTGACACATCTCATTGGATTATAGTTGATCTTGTCAGTGACACATCTCATTGGATTATAGTTGATCTTGTCAGTGACACTTATCATTGGATTATAGTTGATCTTGTCAGTGACACTTATCATTGGATTATAGTTGATCTTTTCAGATAAATTAATTGCATCACATAATGTACCAACTGTCAGATGAGGAACAATAAACTAAGGTTAAAGGATGTCAAAAATTGAGCAAACCTTCTAGAGGCCTTGGGGCTGTTGACAGGTGGCTCAGTGAAACCTTTCTTCATGACTGGTTTAGTGGGTCTTGTTGTGGCAGCAAGGGCCTCCTTTCTACGGGTCACTTCATCTGTTCACAGGTGGACAAAATGAATTCTCTATCATTCCCAACATCTTTTGGTGAAAATATTTGAAAACCTGTTTTCTAATTTGTAAGTAAGTCAATCTATCTAAATACTACGGTAACATAAGAAGTGTTGGCCAAGAGACAAATAAATGTGACGTCTTGTCAGGCCTTGTTTTAATAACATAATATATTTATTTATCCAAAAGCCTGATTGCAGTCTCACTCATATTTTGTTGAGTCAGAAAGTTAATAAAAATATTTTTAAAAAAGTTTTAAAGATACCACGTTTTGTGAACTAAAAAGAAGAAAATAAACTAAAAACATCAGGCGCATTCGGCTGAAATTTGGTCTATTAATGCTTTTACATTAAACTTTTCAGTTTCAAATTCCTCCACAGTCTATATATGATACTTCATTTAATTTCAGCCGAATGCGCCTGACGTTTTTAGTTTATTTTCTTCTTTTTAGTTCACAAAACGTGGTATCTTTAAAACTTTTTTAAAAATATTTTTATTTTATACTTTTTAGTTTTCATTTAAGTAGAATTGAGTACTATAATTAATGAAATATTAAATTGTCATGTGAATCAAGTATGCATGCAAAATTTCATCAAAATTGGATGATCAGAAGTGGTTCAAAAAAGGAATTCAATTTTTGCCCCGGAAATCCAGACAAGATAGCAACCTAATAAAAACGTGGTAAAAAAGATATGACATAAAAAATGCCCACCTTTGATAAGCCTGACAGGGTCACCTCTAACAGCATATTGTGAGGAGCCACTAGACGACCCTTCACTGATCTGACTGAGGTTTGTTGCTGACCCTGGGTTGTTGACAGCCTCGTGTCGACCAGAGTCCTGCACGTGACGGCCCCATTCCTGTGGGTGTCGCCCTTGCTCGAGAACTGGCCTACTTTGGCCCTGGCCCAGAAGATACTTGGTGTTCTGGGTCTGTTTAAGTAGCTCTAGAGCAATATTTCCTGTGGCTGGTATCCCCGATGAGTACTCCATGTTGGCAAACTGGCGCTTGGTGTTTGGGTTCTGTGTTGGGGCGGTGCACACACTTCCCTCCATACCCACATCTATACTACCAACCAAACGTTCTCCTCGACGTAGAGGAGGCTTTAAATAAAAACATAACATTAAAAATAAAATAAAAGAGAAAGAAAAGACAAATAAATAAAGATTTCAATGTGATAGAAAGTAGTTTGTTATAATAATGAGCAGTTACTTTTTCATGATGACATAGGTAAACATGATATTACTATTACAAATTATTGTATACATTTAAATAACCCCCTTTTATCTTGCATGTGAGAAAATAAATTTACTGGACAGAATTTTACCCATTTTAATGCTCCAAATGGGCAAGATTTTTAAAATACAATTTTGAAGATATTTAGAGTTAAGGCAGTAAAAACTCTATCTTAGGTATAGGGTTAAGTCAGTAAAAACTATATCTTAGGTATAGGGTTAGTCAGTAAAAACTATATCTTAGGTATAGGGTTAAGTCAGTAAAAACTATATCTTAGGTATAGGGTTAAGTCAGTAAAAACTATATCTTAGGTATAAGTGCAAATATTGAGATGAAATGATCTTCTTTACTTTTTTATTCTTGTCATGTCTTGTGTTTTTTAATGAATGCTTGTGTTCCAAAAATGTTTTAACAAGTCCAAACAAGCACTTTTTACAAACACAAATATCCAGTCTGACTTAAAGATTGGATGTTTGCACTGTACTAACACTAATGTCACTATCTATCTTTTCATACAACTCAAAGTCCATTTCTCTCAACTCAATTTCTGTTAAATTTAAGCCCGTAAACCCACTTTATCACTTGCAGATTGCAAACCATCCATTAGTTAAATATTTTCACAACAGAAAACAGCAAGTCACATGCTGGAAGTCTTTAAATCTTAATACGCGAGGTGATAACCCATGGTTGTACCAGCCGTTTTTACGCGTTTTGCCTGTTTGGGGAGTATGACGTTTTCAGCTGCGTATGCCCAGTAAAAGAAAAATGTTAAGTTGATTGAAAATAGCCAAAACTAACCTGATTGTGCTGACTAGAACGTGATCTCCCACTGACACCTGAGGAAATATGAAAGTGTAATTTGAAGTTAGATTAGAAAAAATTATCAAAAATCTATTATTACCTTGACTGAGAGCAGAACCAAGAGAAGCTTAATGATATCTAGCTATGAAGAAGCTTTTAATGTATTTGTTTTGTTTTTTTCTGAGGCCCAATTTGGAACAAATTTCTTTCACTGAACTCAGGTTGTTTCTTTTGTAGGTCAAACATTCCGATCCATCTGGGGAGCAGATAAATGAACTCACCAGACATGGCGTAGTCTGAACTGTCATGGGAACTATTCCTGGAGTGGGGCTCATCCCCTGAGCTCGTATGGCTCTCATGACTGCCACGCAGCGAGCCATACATGTCTACAGAGTCCTGACGAGAATGACTATAATAGGAACTGCGGCCATCATCAGAAGATCGTCCTGATGACAGTGTAGAATCTGAGTAGCCATGATGAGTACCAGCAGGTCGCTGTCTTGACTCAAAGACAGGGTTAGACGGCTGCGCTTGTTGATGATGGTGAGACTTGGGTTGTGATGACGGAGATGGTTTCCCTGTGATGGTTGTGGACGGAGCAGATGGGGATGGTGCATTTAAGCTGTTGTCTCCCCTGAAATTAATGACGGAAAAATAAATAAGTTACAGCAGTGTTAATATTCAAACTTCTTTTAGAAATAATTAAGTTTCATCTTCATGTCTTACAACAAAATATCAGTAATAGATTGAAATGTTTCTATTTGCACATATTATGACGTAAAGGAAAAAGTAACTCTCAACTGATCTCACTATAAAATCAAGAGGTTAAAGCAAATGTGCCTGGTTTTATGTTTAAGTTTTAAAGATGTAATTTTTACTAGTACTAGTAAGTTTAGCCAAAATACCTAATAAAAATGTTTAATTTTTTTAAAGAATAACAAGGTTATCATCCCAAGCTCGAAAACTTTGGCAACAGAGGACTATTAAAAAAAAAAAATCTAACAATCCAACAACAATAATATCTAATTTTAGCCAAGTTCCCAAGATTCAATACAAATGGACGGACTTCCATTTCCAATATAAAAACCATATCCCAGCTAAAAACTTTTGAAATGCTTTGTGTGTTGATACTTTATGCACACATTTTGTGGGTACACATTGTTATGTAAAACTGATCTCTTAACTAGAAGTTTTATTGAAATGTATTACCTCCACTTACTAAACAAGAAAGCAAATAATATCACATTAACTAATACCCATCACTTGGAAAAACAGTTTGAAAAAAACAAACTTTTGCAAATCTTATTTATTTTTGGATGACACATTTCATGCTCTTCGTCTTTAATGTATAAATTAACTTGTCAGAATGAATTTATTTCATTTAAATCTAGGTCTAATATTTTTAAAGATTATTTGTTTTCCCTGTATTTTTCTGACTACTAAAAAAAATAATTTCATTAATTAGGATCAATAAAGAGAATCTATCATATGATAAAAAATTTCCTAAGGCTATTTAAAAAAAATGAAATTAATGATACAATTTTCAGATACGTCTGATGGATGTCGATTACAGTATTTATGAAAGATGCTGGCCAGCTAAATGTAGACATTTGTAATTATAATAACTAATTTGTTATATGCCTATTTCAAAAAAAGCTGCAAAAATAAGTTCTTTGACATAAAAATATATTTAAAGAATAGAACGACTAATTGAAATATATAAATAAAGGCAACTGCTTTTTTTTGTTTTGTTAAACAACAAAAAGCAAACTAAATTTAACTAGAATAAACCAAGAAAAGAACAAAGATGGCAAAAAAAAAAAAAAAAAGAAAAAGAAAAGAAATAAAAGCCACAAAAAAAGGGGGTGGGGTGGGTGTGGCCAAAAGTTAGACAACAGATAAAACCATAGTTGGCCAGGCTTGACAAAGTCGTCTTCACAAATTTAATGTACACTTATTAGAATGACTTTGTCAATAAAACTTACAAATAGGAACAGAGCTCTCGGAGGGTTACAACCCACTCAACAGGATTACAATAAACGACACACTCACTATCATTATGGAGTAGAAACAAGACAATATAAGAAAGTTAGAAGTGGGTATAAATGTCAGCTTAACATAACAAAATTGTTACAAGTATGACAGGTGACACTAAGAACCACAAGATGCTATCAAAATGGTCAAACATGGGTGAAATCAAACTTATACACAGGTTAAACCACTAACATTTAAATAGGGATGAAGTAAGTCATTGATACCCCCGAATCTATCATAAAAAATATAGGTCAGAAGTAATTTGATGGGTAAATAGGCAGATTTATTAATTAATTTTGTTTATTAACTTTATTGATTAATGTTGTGTGACAGCATCATTGGTCAACATTTTTACGTAGGTCTAAGCATCAATCTTTGTGTCCTTTGGACTTGTGGGAACATCGACTCTGACCAAAACAACATCTCAAATTCCTTTTTTCCCCAAGTATCATAAAACATCAAACACATAGGAGACAATTAAGTGTTACTCAAGTTATGATTGGCTAAAAAAAAAAAAAAGCCAACCCATTAAAACACAAGCTTAGCTGTAGACTTCAGGCTCTCACTATGTATTAATGTCATCAACATCAATAATAATACAAATTAAAACTAGTTCTATTTCTTTTTTTTCCCTTTGATATTTCATCACTTTAAAAAAAGGGAATGATGTAATTAATAAACAATTCTTTTTTTTTTTTTTTTTAGTTAATAAAAGAACCTAATATTATTATAAACAAAGAAATCGTTAACTACAGAAGCCTACGTCTAATATTTGAGTTAATGTAACAGCTTAAAAGAAATGGTTTTTAAAATATTCCTGAGGTGCTTCCATCTGAGGAGACATAAGATTTGTGATTGGCATGCATTAAAAAATCATGAGAACTCAGTCAAAGAAAAATAAGAAAGCTGCATCAAAGCATGAACAGGACTGCTCTGATCAACACGTCAAATAAGCAAGCAAACAAGCAATGTGTAGGCAGGCATAGGGCTTGACAACTGAAACAACACACCAGCAGAGGCAAGTGGAAATATCTCTAATTGCCCAGCTCATTATTTAAACCTATTTCAACCTTTATAAGTTTCAACAATACTAATAACTCAGAGATTTTTAAAAATTACTTCTTCAAATTTAAAAGAACATTGAGGTCATTATTAGAAACCAATCAAGAAAAATATCAGAGCTACACTGTGCTCTATGCACTCTAGGTGAACAGTTTACAACCAGTGTATTCTAATAATTGAGTACTTGATTTAACCTAGTATTTACTCAGTGCCTAAACAGACTGTGAGCTTGATGGCAGTACTATGCTATGATATTCTAATGGCTTGAGTCTAGCAGTGTGGGGGGGGGGGGGGGGTGTGAGATTCAGCGATTTCCACGGCCAGTGTAAAGCAAGAGTTTGGTGGTTGTACCTAGATATGTAGACAGACTCCACAGAGCCCTGGTATGGAGAGCCATGTAATTGCTCGGAGATCATGATGGTGTTTATAGACATCATGGACGTGTGGGGGAGGTGAGAGTTCAGTGAGATAAACCCCCTGTGGACAGGAAAGTATGGCAGAATATTAACAGTCCTAGTAACAATTTCAGCTAATAGTTACAAGCTGGATTTAGAACAGAGTTTGTGAGAGTGTTGTTGTTTGTACCATTTAATATACCGGTCATCACAAGCCCTTCAGTGGAACCAAAGTGTAGTAAAGATAAGTAACCTTGTCAGAGTTTGTGAGAGGCTTGTCGTTTGTACCATAAATAATATAAAAGCCCAGGTCACTCACTCACTCACTGGATGTGGAACGCTGAGGAACGATGTATAACAGTCTACAGCAGTTAGTTGAAAAATCGTGTGGTGATTAGCGCTGTAAAAATATTTAAAATGACGTCATTGCTTGGTGTGCATCGGTGCGCAAAATACAACCCCTATTATTAAATACTTTGCGTACATTTCAGAAAGTTTAATATTTCGTATTTATCAAAAAAGGACAAGTTAGTTGGGCTTTTGAAAAAGGTTGGCGCCGTAGGCGCCCTAAAAAAAAGTGGGCGCCGCGGGCGCCACGGCGCAATCTAGTTTAATATACTGGTCATTACAAGTCTTTCAGTGTGACCAAAGTATAGTAAAGATAAGTAACCTTTTCAGAACATGATGGCCAATGGGGGCAGGTGAAGTAGCTTTCTCAGGTTTTTGTTAGGCTAGCACATGCCCAGCACCCTTTACTATCCCCAACCGATGTCAGGTATTCAATCCCGGAGACCTTGCCAGCCCACCAGCACAGAGACTCAAACCAGTGACTCTGTACAATAGACAAGCGCGCAAACACTTGATCACTGTGCCGTCCCTCCCTTCAAAATGTACTGAACAGTAATTTGGCCAAAGATAAAATGACAAGAGGATTTGAGTGTTATAAATTTCCAAAAAAGAAATAAAAATCAAAACCTGTATAATAAAAAATGGAGACTCAAAGGAAATTCAATGAAATGAAATTTAGACTCGTATAAGATGATTTTTTAAAAAAATAGATTTTAATTTTTAAAATTTTTAATTAAAACAGTTTAATGTAATAGTTATATACTTCACTGATTTTGATTCGATGAATGACAAAGTGACACTAGTGACAATAGAATGGTAATCAGTGTTGAGTTAAAAGTGATATGATTTATGATGGTAAGCATACTATATGACTACTTGCATGCTTCATACAACACACAAAACATATGTGCTCATAATTTAATTTAACATATGTTTTTTACTTGGAGCATTATAATATGGAAATATGCAAGATTTTTGTGTTTCAGCATCGAAGACTAGGAATTCTGTGTAATAAGACAAAAGACTTGCATTTTTATGTATTTTTGTTATGAACTGCTGCTTCTTAAAAATGTAGAGTTTAATAAATAGTTCATAAGAAATCTTAAATACTGGCTTTTTTTCATTCCCTGCCTCAAAATTAGAGAAATGTCATTGAATTTAGTTGTCATTAATTTGGACAGTTAAATGCTGGTTTCTTACCTTTAATCATTAACATTTAATGAATGATAACCAACTTTACAAAGTCCAAATTTGGTCACAGATTCATTACTGGTTATGATTGTAGCTATTACTAGGGAGCCACATTTTTGCCTTTAGAACAGAATCTATAAAGTCAGAATTCCTCCATATTCATAGGTTGGACCAGTTCTATTCAAATAGCCTAGCCCCCCCCCCCCCCCCTTGCTGCTGGTTAAAATGTGTCAACAAGGGCAAGATCAAGAACAAATATTGGATTGAACCCATTTTTTTTGGTCCCAGTAACAGAAGATTTCTAATAATAAAATAAATGTTAGCAGATATTCCCAAATTGTAACTGTAAAACTCATCATGCTTCAAGGGGCTTCAAGAATAAACTCTGAACTCTTTGATCAGATTGATCCAATTTGTTAGGTTTAAAATCAAAATCAGGTAAATGAATCAAGCAAGTTATTTTTGGCAACTGGTGTTTTGAGGTGCTTCCACTAAGAAATTCCTACATTTTACTCTTGTGTAATAAAATTAACAGGAATATAACAACCGAAGACTCCTTCATAGCCTTATATTTTGTTTAACTTTGACAGCATTAGATTACATTATGCATCAATATCTTGATATTTTAATGATTATTCTCATTACCTGTAATTAATAAAGACTTCTTAAAGATAGTTGTTTAACTATAGTTTTTTAAAGATTTCAACAATAATAAAAAATCATGTGAATAAGAAGAGGACCAACCTTAACTGGCAGTCTCATCAAGAAATCATTCAATTTAGAAAGCAAAAGGCTTTCTGGGTATATTACAGAGGGTTTCAACAAAATGAGAGAAAGATAGGAAATGTAAAAGAGTACAGAATATTTCACTGAGTTATTTTGAAAGTGTATTAGAATGATTCTAAACAGAATTTATACATTAAAAAAAAACAGAATGATTCTAAACAGAATTTATACATTAAAAAAAACTACAACAATTCTTTCAACCAATTAAATAACTAAAGTAAGACTTGTTCCTAGGTCCAACCAAATTAATAACTAAAGTAAGACTTGTTCCAAGGTCCAACCAAATTAATAACTCAAGTAAGACTTGTTCCTAGGTCCAACCAAATTAATAACTCAAGTAAATCTTGTTCCTAGGTCCAACCAAATTAATAACTCAAGTAAAACTTGTTCCTAGGTCCAACCAATTTAATAACTAAAGTAAAACTTGTTCCTAGGTCCAACCAAATTAATAACTAAAGTAAGACTTGTTCCTAGGTCCAACCAAATTAATAACTCAAGTAAGACTTGTTCAACTAGCAGCAGTCTGTTCAAGTCTTCACTTTATCTTGACCCTCTGCTTTCAAATAAATATTCAAAACACACCAGTGCATATAATCATGTGCTTAAAGAAATCAATGTGAAAAAACAACAAACAACATTAAAAAACACAACTGAACATTTACAAAGCTCGATGATGTGGCTTGAACATAACAGCCAAAATAAAAACACATGGTGCAGTCATACTTGCTGAACATGATCATCAGCAGATAAATTTGAGCAATGTTAATAGTTATTATTGGTGGTAGAAGAAAAAGTTGGATAAATGAAAGCATTGTAGATAGTAAATATTGGGGGGAGAGGAAATATGTTGGATAAATTAGAAAGTAAATATTGGACTTGGAGAAAACATTAATGATATATATTGGGATTGTAAACATAATATATTATTCCTACTGAAGCATTTAAATGTGGACATATATCGTTCAAGGGATTTTGGGCTAAATACAGCACACAGTTTCAATATAACTTATAAACATAATCTAAATCATAGGCTAAAAATAATGAATTATAAACAGATGTAAATAAAATATCAAAATGTTACTCTCACACTTGGATTATGCACAGAATGTAGAAACTGTGTACCTTCCCACCCCCACCCCCCATTATTAGAACAATTAAAGAAGGTCATTAATGAGCAGTCACATTATTAATGTACAACTTACCTTGGAGAACCATCTTCCATTGGTGGCACTACAACAACCTTGACAACGGCAGAAGTCCGGAGCAGATCCACAACTTGATCATGTGAGAGAGTGGTTGTTGCAACTTTACAGATTTCAACTAGACGACTTCCCTTTCTTAGTCCTGCCTCCCAGGCAAAGCCGTAGGGTTCAACATCTGTAACAATCCCCTCTGATTGAATATGAAAGCCCAGTTGTCCTAGGCCATTACGTTTCAAGGCCATTTTGGATGTCTGTTGGAAGAAATCAGACACATTAGAAAATCTTCGGTCTTGTTGTTCCCCCTCAACAACTAGGGCTATATCAGAGCAAGAATTTACATAAAACTTTGTACTGTGGTAAATTTTGGAAATTTTATTATTTTTATTTTTAAAAAACTACACTTAAAATTAAGTTTTATCATGTTTTGGGAACATTACTATTGTAGCACTTTTTTGCATTTTTGAAGAGAATTCTCAAACTAATTGGTATTTATGAGAAAAGACTCCATTTGCTCTAGATTCTAAAAGAAATCTCCTTTAAAACACAACCGTTAGATGTCCACAAAAAGATGACAGTTTGCTCTAGGAGATGGTTAACAATCCAAGCTTCCTGGGGGCCTCACTGACTCTAAGAAAAGACTTGCAATTTATATTTTATTTCGCCAATGTTTATTTCAGTAACATCTGATGTTCCAACATACCTTCTAATGTGCCGATTCATCTATAATGATAATTAAAAGGACATACCTCAGTGCCATGTGTAACAGCTTTTAACCGTGTGATAATCTCTTGCATCTCTTCAGCTTCACCAGACATTGGTCTCAGTAACAAACACTCCCCAGCTCCAAAGTACAAACGTAAACTGAAACAAACATTTTGTAACAACCTGTTAGCATTTTATCAAACAGTTCTGAATTAACAAAAATAAGACGGTAATTTAATAAACAAGTTTTCATTTTTCATTATAGAGATGGCAAAACAAAAGGCAGCAAAGACACATCAGAACCCAAATTATTAATTAACCAAATTATAAATATTAATTAGTTTTCATTGAAGACTGGTATTTGCTGTTAAAAGCTTAGATAATCACTTAATTTAATAATGATGATCTTAGAAGTAGAAGAAATTTTTATTTTAGATGCACTGATTACCACATGGTACCTTGAGATATGAGATTACCTGCTGGGTTGAGGTGTCAAGTCAATGACATTATGATACCTTAAGATATGAGATTACCTGCTGGGTTGAGGTGTCAAGTCAATGACTGGCAATTACCTTGATACTTTGAGGTATGAGATTACCTGCTGGGTTGAGGTGTCAAGTCAATGACTTTATGTTACCTTGAGATATGAGATTACCTGCTGGGTTGAGGTGTCCAACCAATGACTGTGCTACAAGGAATTGTAAAGATGACATCTTTGTTGGTTTCCTCCACTAACACAATGGTATCGGCAGCAACTGCCAATAAACACTCAACCTAGGGATAGACAACATAAGTGTGATGACTCTAGACGGATAAACAACATCTGCCATATCTGTTCCATTCTATTTTAAGGTCTGCTAAAAAAAGCTATTATAAGGTATTTGACAGCTCTAGTTACCTGTGAGGCTGTCCCCATATCTTCCACTTGCACTTTCCAAACTACAGCACCTTTAGCATACATGTCAGGTATAACTTTCTGTTTGGGCTTTTCTCTCTTTCTGCCACTGCCCAAACCAAATTTACCTGCAAAATTAGCATCATTTGTAAAGTAAGGAAAAGCCAGTGAGATTAAAGGTTGGTTGTGAAATATTTAATAAAACTTTACTTTCTCATAAACAACAACTCAGACCAGTGTTTCTCAAACTGTGCGTCGCGACACCATGTGTCGCGAGATCATGTGTCGCGAGATTTATTAAAAATATTTTAAATTGCTAGGGTTCAGAGCTCTGAAGTTATTATGACAATTTAAAATACAGCAAAACAATAAGTTTGTTAAATAAATCAACAACATAATCAGTAATCACATGTGTTTCACTTGGGGCAGGATGTAAGATTCGGTTGGTGTTGGGGTACGCCATTTTCTTTTTTCATTCTTTCTAGCGGTGTAGTTGGCTTGATATTTTTCATGGTTAAGAGATTGAACTATAAAGTATTATTTTAAAGTACGCTAAGCCGGCATTTTAAGCTAGTTAACATAATTTTATTTTAACTTGCTTTTAAAATACTGGCTTAATTAGCTCATCTGATAAAGTAATAATTATATTAATTACTGTATCCCAGTTCATGTGAGCTGTTGTGCTAAGTGTATTTTGATGATGAAAATTGCTGAAATGAATACGAATCCTTAGTTCATAAACTTCCCGTAAAAATATCAAGTGTAATTAGAGTAAAACTTTAAGTTTTAATGTTAAGGTCTAACAGTAAGTCTATCAGGTTCATTCACCACCACGTTTCGCCTACACATCAACCTCCCTGAGGACCCGCCACAAAGCTACAAAATTAAAATTATAAAAGTAATTTTTTTTTTTAATATGCAAGTTTTGTTGGGTCTCGTTTAGAATTTTGAAGTAAGTTCATAATATTTGCATGTTTTTTATGTTTAATCAGAAATAAACTTTTTAACTTAGCTCTGGACAAGTTTTTAATGAACATTTTCTATTCATAAAAAAAAACTCCATCACACTGATTATCACAGTAACATGTTAAAATTTTAAAAATGTTTTTAATAAAATAAATTAAAATTATTTTTGTGTGTCCCAAAAATTCTCAAATATTCTTAGAGTGTCGTTACCCAAAACAGTTTGAGAAACACTGGCTTAGACAAGTAAACTCAGGTACTCAGAAAAGAGAAGAAGAAAACTTTGAAGAAATCAACAATTCTATTCAACCGACCACCCAGAAAAAAACTACACAGCTCCATTGGTTACAAACAAGAACAAGCTGTCAAAGAATGAATGAACTTACTCAGTTTTGAGCCCGAATCAATAGGCGTATTTGTGACATAGTTGGTGGCCAGGTCTTTTAAGTACTCTTGCCTTGTTCTTGTGGCCATGGTTAGAAATTTGTCAGATTTGTGGGCCGCATTCTCTGCATTGATGACTGGGGGGGGGGGGAAAGAAACAAGACATTTTGTTTTCATCTTATTGGTGATATACAGCACATCCTCATATAGGTTATATTAAATACCCATTTTCTCAAGGGGGGGGGGGAAAGAAACAAGACATTTTGTTTTCATCTTATTGGTGATATGCAGCACATTGTCATTTAGGTTATATTAAATACCCATTTTCTCATCCATACCAAATAGGTTATTTGAAATAACAATTTTCTCTTCATCTGCTTATACAATATATGTAAAAAGAGATTTAAAAAAACAACCCATTTCATCATGTCACCCTAATGGCTTTATCATACTGACTACAGTTACTAAAGGTTAACACTGCTTATAATTTTATCTTTAAATGACAGTAAGTGAGAGTAGTTCACATGACAACTTTAATGTATGGAAACTTACTTTTAGCTAACAAAAAATCCACAAATTCTTGAGATTTCTTGAAGCTACAGTTCTGTGGTATGGGTGGACCAAATGGTGGGACATCTTTGGAGCGAGCTATTGCGATACTGCAGATAAAACATTAAAGTTTCTTTAATCTGTGGCACAAATTTACATCTAGCACAATAAGCAATAGGATAAACATGTTGTCTTTGGTGAAAAGGGAAGACAACTTTTGTCAAGACACTTTACAGATATAGAGATGTTTGAGTAATTCACACACAAAAAAACCCTTAGTAATGGTAGCAATATTAAAATTGTATTATAATAATTACCTGTAGCGAGCACTGTCCGTGTTAGGATTGCTCACTCTGATAATAACAAAAACATGTTGGAATTGTGACCTCACTGTCTGTGGGGTGAAGGGGAGAGCACCAGGCTCTTGAAATACTATTGTGACAATATCATTACCTATATGTCTCTTTCTCAAAAGCTGAAATAAAAAATAGTCTGTATGAAATCTTTAGAAAAAATATTTCAAACATCTAAAATAAATTATTCGAAACTATTAAAATGATTGATATTTTAAAAAATCAATTTTCAAACTTCAGAAATAAAAATAATTTTACCCTAAACGTGAATTTAATTCTGAACTAAATTTCATAGTTGTTTCATACGACTAAAAAGCTTCTCATACCAGAAACCAAAAATAAAAATATGAAGCTAAATTTTTTTTGAAAGAAAGAGTAAAATAAAGATGTAAAAAGATGCCTTAATATCTAAAAACAAATTATTTAAAAAAATAACATTGTTAAAACAAACGGGGCAAAAGATGAATGTTTCTCTTCAAATGGCAAACTTATTTCAAGTCAATTAAAAAGGTTCAGTTCTAACCTGTTGTTTGTTGTTGGGAGTATATGGAAGCAAGGTAGACACATGAAACATGATTTCATTGTTGTTAAATGTGGTGTAGTAGGAATGAGTGCCCGTAGTGTCAGCTGGGAATGAACATAAAAACATTAAACACTTAGTTGGGAAATAACAATATCTATGTAATAAACTCTCACAATTATGTAACCTTGACATTATAAGAAAATTATAAAAAATTCCCATAACAACTAAGATGTATTTAAAATTAGTTACTCACTTTTACAGTCTAGTCCAGCCCGATACTTTTCAAATCCTTTCAACCTCACCTTCTGGCTGATTAAATTCAGAAACTCCTCTAGTGGTGGTTCACTGAACTCTATCAATAAATATAGAATTGAATGGATAAACTGAATAGATTTTAGCAATGTATGTAAATATTTGATTTAAAATATAATAAATAAATAAATAAATAAATATAGAATTGAATGGACAAGCTGTTCAGATGTTAGCAATGTATGTAAATATTTGATTTAAAATAAATAAATAAATAAATATAGAATTGAATGGACAAGCTGCACAGATGTTAGCAATCTATGTAAATATTTGATTTAAAACAAAAAAACCCACCAAAATAAAAACTGCTTACATTTTTTCAGCATTTTTCAAACAAAATACTTACATTATTTCATGTTACAAATTTCATTTAAAAGTAATAACAAACCCATAATCAGGAGAATAAAAAATCTAATTTATTGCATATGTGCAGATTTTAGTGATTATTAAAAAGAGTAGAAACAACCGATGTGCCACTAACCATTATTATACATGTCTTCTTCAGTACTCTGGCCAGCCTTGCAATACATGATGCCAACTTTGTAGGTATTGCTTATCTAAAGACAAGAAACAAAATCAATTTATTCTAGAGTTGAAAAATAAATCAAAGCAATAATCAGTTCACTAAATGTTCAAGGCAAATAAGTTGTGTGTTATGTGGCAAATAAAATCTGGTAAGTAAATATAAGTACATTCAAGCTTTGTAGGCTTCTGATCAAAAACAAGCCTTTCATAAATCACTCATTATGGTAAAATGCAAACTTACTTGAATGTAACTCAACTTTGGTAAATTAAACCACCCAAAATATTTAACAACATGTAAGCTTTCAAATAAAATAGCTTAAATTGTTTTTAATAGTTGGATTAATGCACGGCACTACTTGAGTGTGGAGGAAAGGAAAATTTTTAAGCTATTCCCGTGTAGTAACTTTCTTTGACTGAGCTCTCTGCCAATATACTATATATACTCGAGTATAAGTCGAGTTTTTTCACTGAAATTTAAAGGCTGAAATCAGAGGGTCGACTTATACAAGCGTAACTCATTAAAAATGTTGTATCAACCTGATAAGTGCCTTTTTAAGTGACAAATCAAGGGGTCATCTCATACTTGATACGACTTATATTCAAGTATAATCGGTACATGGTTTACTGAGTGTATTAGAGAAAATTGTTTTAAAAAAAACTCATGACTCATTCCTTGTTATCTAATAACTAACCACTTGTTGATAGTTACCCACCCCTTGTTCATCTAACTTGAGCAGCTGCTCACAAGTCTTTGGTCCTGCCACAGCCTGCCTCAAACAGGTCAACTGAACCTCGGGCACTGCCATCTCCAGGACATCTTTAATGGGGATTCCCCTAGAGCTGCTCAGTCTTGATGGGATGGCATCCTCTAGTATACAGCCTCGAAGTGTTGTTAGCTAAACAAAAGTTTGTCCATTCAAATGTATCAATGGAAAAAGTATTTGAGAGAATTTGAATAAAATTTGAGATAAATGATTTGTAAGCTGTATTTGTTTAAAGCAAAAATATTTTGTGATTGTAAACTCAAACAATTTCTTGTCTGTCAAGTACACATGAAACATATTTTGAAGGGGGAGGCAGGGAATGTATTGACAGTAGGGGTCTACTGATATGCATTTTAGCCGATACCAATATTTTTAGCCGACATGAGTGCCGCTATAAGTATTTGTTAGGATAAAAACCAGTGTCTTTCTTAAATTTATGACTAGTAATTATTTATATTTGATCTGGTTTAATTAAGACAAATGTAAATTAAGAAACAAATCTGACAAATTTCATTTAAATTTAACAGGTGAGTCAATTACAGTCTTACATATTTCGTAAACAATGCAGGAATATGGAGTGGAGATTTTTTTATACATAAAGTAAGTTAATACTGTAATAAATCATAAATGGGGTTAAAATAATAGGGGTATACGGGTATGATATTTTGCTAAGTACAGAGTACGAGTAGTAGCGGCCATGTATTGCCAATACCGAGTACTTGAAGAGGTATTAACCAGCGACTAACTTATTAAAGAACAATATTTGAATTTTGACATCAATTCCGCTGTCGCATCACACATTTTTCCCTCATTTTAGTAATGTTTTATTTTCAGGATCAATGTTATAAAAAAATTATTATTTCTATATTTTGTTTTAAAAATATTCTCATTTAACTTTGTTAAACAGTAAAATTAAACTTTTAACATAGTTTCTGACGTGTTTACAAGTTCCAGTTCACACATCTATCACGACCTACATATGACTCATGACAAAGCAAACTGTCTATAAAATGTACAAATAAGATTAGGAACTCCTTTTGAACCTTCAACTTTGACTCAAAATTAATTCTAACCAATAGTTGATTGGCATTTGAACATGGCCATCTTTTATGAGTAAAACAATGAGAGCAACGCAATAGTAATAGAGTCACAGTACATTTTGTTATTTCATACAAAACTAAATGTTTTAGACATTTGCCATTATGCATGCATCTTTGCTATTTGAGCAATTATGGTATACTCTGTATCGGTTCACCTCTATCAAATAACACATGAAAACATTTTTTATTACTAATAACAAAAACAATATTATATATAGATTAAGATTAATTTATTATTTTTAAAAACTATTTTAACTCAAACAATATCATAGCACATGGCATGCCGTATCGTGGCTGCACATATTAATACTAGGATTCTTTTGGTTCTTTCAATACTGCTATCGGGATCAATATAAAAATTTGTTGAGAATTTATAAATCTAAATGATAAATATTTTTTCTGTCACTTATGAAATTTTGGTGACGTCAATATCAGGACCTATATATGTTAGTGATACAGATATCCTGATATCGGTGCCGATATGTCGGCTGGCCAATATATCAGTAGACACCAAATTGAAATATAACTCTGTGGTTATCTTATATATCAGATGAGTTGGAAATATCACAACACTTCTTTAATATATAAAAAATACTCTGTTGAACCTTGATATCGACAGCATGAAAATGACTTATTACATCTCATCAAACCATGGGAATGTAAAGCATCAGATAATGTGATTTTTCTTATAGCTTCTGAATAATTCACAGTATTTCCTGTTTCCTATTCAATGCTTAGTTTAAACAAATAAAAGGAAGCACTTTTTAAAAAAAACACACAAATTTTACTGGCATGCACTAAAAATAATTTAAAAAAGAGAATTTAAAAAAAAAAATAGAAATCAAATTTTTTTTTTTACCTTTGACTTCCTAAAGCTTAATTTAAAATGTGAATCAATTAAATTTTATAGGAGCCATATTTTAAATTTTGTTAATTGATTACAGGAGTTCTTATCAAGCTTTAGTAGAAAGCCTGACTCATATAAAACCTTTTAATTCTAATCCAACAATGCTGAGGTAAGCAAACATATTTTGATAGCACTACTAATGATCATGTAATGAAGAATTGAATGTGGACTTACCTCACTAGTTCTACAAATAATTCTATACTGAGATGAGCCATAATCTGAACGCCCTAAGTTGTTAATCCTGTCTTCAATGTCAAGTTTTTCTCTTCTTACACTGATAGCTACAGGTCCAAGATTCTCATCTGAACCAAAGAAGTTCTGATGGTCTGAAAAAAATGAATCAAATTAAATCACTATCATTTTTAAACATTTTAAAACAATATAGTCTCTAAAAGTCAAGCAGCATCCTATACAATACATGGATAAATCATTAGGATAATGAATTATAATATAAATGAAATAAAGATAACCAATTGCTCTCTCAGATGAACTTGAAGAAAACAAATGTTGAATTTCAATAACAAGAAACATAGCCATTCTTTTCAAAATCTTTAACTAAAATTTGGCTTTTAATA
Organism: Radix auricularia; assembly: GCA_002072015.1. NCBI lineage: Eukaryota > Metazoa > Mollusca > Gastropoda > Lymnaeidae > Radix > Radix auricularia. Next base: position 53,165 of record MUZC01000133.1, read on the forward strand.
CATTTTCATATCCTAGATTACTAGATTATATTATATAAACCAATATATTTACCTTGAGTATAAAAAAAGTGTCGATAGTAATAAGCCCCATGGTCCACATACTCAATGACGTGGCCTCGATGGGACACCAGAGGGGGTAGAATTTGCCCTGATGGGGAGGGGGATGAATCCAGAATGGCCACACCACAGCATGCAGGGTGCCGAACCTATGGCAATGATATTATAGCTGATATTACACAAGTCAAATGGATCAAGTTCTGATCAAAATAAGTTGAAAGCACACAAAAATATCATTGCATTGATCTACCTGTCATAAGGTCAAATGATGTCAGATTTGTTAAGTTCACTGCACTAAGTAAATGACAAGCTATCAAAGCTTTTTTAAAAATGTTCTGAAATGATTCATTAGCTACTAACTACTTCAATAGGTTATCATTCCCATTTCAGCACAGAGCTAAAAAATCATACACATTTCTTTCTTAAAGACCTGCACATGCCAAGCATCAAAATTTCACATAAAAATGAAATCTAAAAGTGATCTTCTGTTGTACAGTTATATGAACTGAAAAACTCCCCACCAATTTTTATGAACACAGCAGCCATATTGGGAACCTAATTTGCATAAAACTTATAATTTTATCAGATTCAAAATTTAAATAATTTATACTTAATCCGTTTAAATCAAGCAGGGGTCTTCTTCAACTTTAAAAAACAACATAAAAATCTTCAGGAAATGCCTTTCAATTAAAAACTTATTTCCAACCTGAGATCGGTAGCCATTGCTGAATGGAAGTGGAATTGAGTTTGTGCCTGCTATCCTCTTGTGGGCTGTGACTTTGGTTAAGCTAACTGTCCGCTCATCTTCACCTCCAAGTTCATTACGAAAAAATGGACAAGAAAGGACAAGCTCATTACTTTTGCCATCTCCTTCATCAGTGTCTGCTAGAATATCTGGATCATCTTTGTCTGGTGCCAGACTAGTCCTCTGACCAGAAGCTGCAGACGCCCCAGTACAAGTGTTATTTTTATAAGATAATCCGTTTAATCGCTGCTGGATGACCTTATCCAAGTCAACGCCCACAGATTGGCAATCAAAATGGACAAAGGCCCGCCGCCGCAGGTTATCTTCTGTTCGAGATGGTAAATCCTCTGAAATTCCCCGATCTTCTGACTTAGAACTGATGAGATCCGAGTCAACTTTGCCCCTGAGTTTCTTGAGTATGCTGGCACTACCCTCACCTGTCATGGACTTAGCTCGTTGTTTTCTTTCTTTATGCTTAGATTTACTTTTACTTTGCTTGCCACCATCACCATCATCAACAGTTGTGTCCTTTTCACTGACTGCTGCTCCGTTGAGAAATCTCACAAAAACTTTATTACTATCAGACGCCCCTTGTATAAGAGGTTCTGAACTGGATTCTAAACGACCTTGAAGTAATTCCTGGAGGCGTGGTGGGGCAGGACTCCGCTGATCGGATGCGTGCTGTCGAAACTCACTGAGCATGGTGAAAAAATTGTCATTGCTTGTTCCGAGCACATCAAGAGAGGACGTGCTGCCGTACTCTCTGTGGAGAATGGAAGGTGCTGGTGGAGGCGTGTCAATCTGACCAGTGTCCACTTCAAGGTCACTGCTGCTCCTGTACAGCTGTGCTCTGTTGGTGGTGTATGTCCGGGCAGGTTTTTGAGGTGCTGGTTGCTGCTGTATATGGGGTTGAGATGTGGGCACCTGTTTTTGTGGGTGTTGCTGCTGAGTTTTTTGCGCTTGTTTATTTTCAAGGGCGTAAGTTATAGTCCTTGGACGATTTCCTGTGTGCGGACCATGAAATGTTCGAGCCCTTGCTCGGCCACCCATCCCACCTATCCTTTCATTGTAGGAACTCCTCATGTCAATGATTCCTGCCTTCATTTTGGCTCTATAAAAACTATTGCTTGATGACGGTGCAAGGGCGGATTCGAATGAGTCATCAGACAAAACCCTGTTGAGGTTAGTGCTTCTGCAAGCATCATCCCCGGACGAATAACCCTGACCTGCAGCGTTGTGGTTTGTGAGATAATTCTCTGAATACTGATGCATGGCCCTGTTGTGTGAGAGAGAGGCAGGCCCCATGCCCACATCTCCCGGGTCTCCACCTTGCTGTTGCTGCTGTTGGTAAAATTCTGCAGCTTTCTGTGCTCTTTGACGCACTATGTCCAGATTGGTACCAGGTCCAAGTGGCATCTGACCATCAGTGGCCATTGTTGCATAATTCGTCTCAAAGCTTTTGGAGAATCAAAGAAATAAATTTACATTACAAGTGTGTATAAAACAGTAGTTTTTAAAAATAATTTGAACTCTTAGCTAACAGATATTAATGTAATGAATTTAATAGTTGAACACAGATAAATTGGAGTTCATGTGTATGAATATGCCTATCATAAAAAACATCCTTAAAACACATTATGTATCAGTTTGTTTCAAATAAGTTATAACTCTACATAATTATATAAGATCATCTGAAAAGCAGTAATATTTTTAAACCCCTTACTCTCAACCCACGGGCATTATTGAGATGGTTATATTCTGTATGGTCTCCTCCACACAACAGTACAGACATGGATGGCTGGAGTCATTCTTCTTTCAGTTGTAAGCATCTGTCAATTCAAATCAAGATAACAGTTACTAGCATAAACTAAAAAAACAAAAAAACAAAAAACAAAACACTCAAAGGTTAAGGTAGACATTCACGATGTTAATGGAAATAGTGAGCTAAAAATACCTAATTAAATGCATTTTCCCCAAAAATAGTTGAATGGGGACATTTGGTGAATATAAATATGCTACAAATGTAAAAGAATATACAAAAAACATTATTTTGATTAGTCATGTATAAGCAGAGATGTAGCTAGAAGGAAAAGTGGAGACACGTATTCCTTGGTGCTTTGATGGTATTTTATTGATTAAAATAATGGATTTTGAAAAGGGCTTTGATAAATAGCTCTGAGTACGGTCATTAATTTCAATCATTTTTTCAAATAGCTTATTGTTGATAATGTAAGGTACTTTGAACTTGAACTATCCCTTAACCCGACGCTGGGTCGTTGGGGCACCATTTTGAGCTGCGCACTAACTCATGCCAAGTGTCACGGTTCTGAGCTGCCTTCTGGGAATCGCTATATGAAAGGCCGGTCCACTCTTTGATGTTGTCCTCCCAACTCTTCCTTGGTCTGCCTCTTTTCCTTCTTCCCTGGACTGTGCCTTGCAATATCGTCTTTGAGAGACCTCCAGATCTTGACACGTGTCCGTACCATCGTAGTTTCCTCTTTTTAATTGAGGTGAGAAGGTCCTCGTAAGGGCCAATGACAGCACTTATTTTGTCGCGGACCGCTTTGTTCGTGATGTGCGCCGTGTAGGAGATGTTTAATACCTTTCGAAAACATCTCATCTCAAGCGCACTAATTCTTCTTTGGAGGTCTGCGGTGAGCGTCCAAGCCTCACAACCATAGAGGAAGACTGACATCGCCAGAGAGCGCATTAGTCGAATCTTTGATCTCAGGGAGAGCTTCTTGCTTTGCCAGATGTTTTTCAGTTTGCTTAGTGCTGCAGTTGTTTGGGCCGTTCTGGCAAGAATTTCTGGTTTTGAGCCTTCATCGGATATTACAGCCCCTAGATATTTGAAGGTAGGGACCTCCTCGAGTTTTTTACTGTTTATCCGTATTTCACTTGTGAAATTCTTATTTGCCATGACCTTGGTCTTTTCTGCATTAATTTCCATGCCATAGGCCTTCGACGTCTTCTCTAGCTTTGCAAGGAATTCTTTTAGTTCGTCCTCGCTGCCAGCTAGGCCGTCTATGTCATCGGCGAATCGTAAGTTAGTTATGATCCTTCCTCCGATGCTGACCGTTCCGACATGGTCTTCGAGCACATCAGTCATAATTCTTTCTAGGAAGAGGTTGAAGAGGATGGGGGAGAGTAAACACCCTTGTCTAACACCAACAGTGGTCTTGAACCAATCTCCCAGCTTGCTGTTGTAGAGTACTGCGCTGGATGCTCTGTTGTATAGGTTCTTGATCACAGTAATGAGGTTGGCGTTAATATTGTACTTGTGCATGGTTGCCCACAGTGCTGCATGCCACACTCTGTCAAACGCCTTTTTGAAGTCTATGAAGACATGAAAGAGGTCCCTCTGGTGTTGCAGATGTTTTTCACAGAGCACTCGCAAGTTGAAGATCTGCTCTGTTGTGCTCCTTCCTGCTCTGAAGCCTGCTTGTTCTTCTGCAATGATCTGCTCTGCTTGTGGTTTTAGTCTGTTTAGTATTACCATGAGCATGACTTTGCTGGGGTGACTGATCAGGCTAATTGTGCGGTAGTTCTGACACAATTATAGATTACCCTTCTTTGGGAGCGTTATAACCAGCGATTGAGTCCAGGGTGTTGGCCATTCTCCTGTCTGCCAGATCTTGTTGCACATGCTAGTTAGAATGTTTATTACTGGGTCACCTCCTGCTTGAATCAGTTCACCTGGGATGTTGTCTGTTCCAGCCGATTTCCCCTTTTTCAGCTTTCGCACAGCAAGCTCCACCTCATCACGGAGAATGTAATGCATGTCCATGTTAGATGATGTTGGGCAATTGAGCAATGTAAGGTACACCCATACCATTTAACACAAATTATACTGTAATTACTGACCTATTGTATTATGTTCTACTAACTGGATTAGTAGCATTAAGAATAAGTTTACTTTGTCAATTTTAATTTGTATTTTCAGGAAGGATGTAACAGCATTTCCAAATGTTTTCTGTGGTCTGCACTCCCCACATTTTAGGTAATAGCCTGGTACCACTATGAACTGTTGCAGCCCACATCCCCCCCCCCCAACCAGTGAATTGTTGGGCAGTAGGAATGCATTTAAAAGTGAGACAAATTTGTACTTTAAAAAATTAGAGACTGTGTAGCTTTGGACAAGATTATAAAACCAATGAAGGAATGTATATATATACATATATACAATTTGTATCAACACATGAATTAATATTCAAGAGCTCAAATTTCTGTTATTCCATCTCCCAACTGTCTCAGGTTGGGAAACATTATAGACTAGCTATAAAATACTATTTTAATGTCTTGTCCATTGTCTTCAGGTAATGCCAATTGTTAATAATGTAGATGTCTATGGTCCACTGGTGTTGTCAATTGTATTTAGGTGTTTGTATTGTATGCAGTTGTTCTCTCATGTATGTAGTAGTAGACTTTTATCATGTGTAGGCTTTATTGTATATATGTGTTATGATATGTATGTTGTATTGTATGCATGTGTTTTCTACGGTATGGGGGTGTCATCTATCACGTACATGCCTATCCGCTGTATGTAAGTGTTGTTTATTAAATGTAGTCTGTAGGTTTTATCTATTACTAGGAAGGCATTATTTATTGCCCCCAGGTTGTGCCTATAAGTGTTATCTGTAGTCAACATGTGTAGTCTATAGATGTCTATTGTTTACAGGTGTGGTAGATATTTCGGTCTACCATAGTAATTGACTCGCCCTTTCCTACAGCACTATCATAGAGTCTAGGTGGTTCAACCTTATCGTCGTCCTTTGGAACAATGGTGCCTTTGACTATGGCTGCAGCCATCTCGTTCATCTATAAATACTGCGAAAGAATTCCTAAAATTAGGAGCCAATTGCACACGGAGACATGGCGATCTGGCCAGAATGTCTCAGGTGAAAGTGCAAACATTTACAACAGATGTACAGGTCTCATGTAAACAATGACGTCACTGGTAGAAAGTCGTGGCATTCTGATGGCAACCTGCGCGTGAGTTTGGGATTGGGGCCAAATCAAACCATTCACTAAACAGTGCACTGAACAATTCATTAAAGCATTCACTAAATAATACGCTAACTATTTCTTTAAATCATTAAGTAGAACATTCATCAAATAATACAAGAACTCTAACCAATTCTTTCAACCATTCTCTTATACATTAAAGAAGCCATTCATTCAATAATTCAGTAAATCTCTGAATTATTAGTTTTATTTCTGTCTCACTTTGCTGTTTATTCATTGAAAACTTAACCCCCCCGCCCCCTTAACACACTTTTTTCCGTTATAGTCTTGTTGTCTATATTAACTATATATTCCAACTATATAAGTCGACGATAAGCAAAGCGAGGTATGTAGTATGTGGTACCATTGTGTCATTTATTCTAGGTTGTGTTAGGCAGTATCGACTATAGAAGCCCGTGGTGTCAAACAAACCATTGATATACCGACGTCACGGCATGCACGAACTTGGAAGCCAACTGATGGAATGAATACACACACACGTGTCTTATATTAGTAAGCCTTCAATGAGTGGTTCTGACAGCACAAGCTCACGAGAAGTCACCTAAGCTAGTGTCTATTTACGCCCACATTGAGTGGTTATGGCCATGTGAAGTTACACCTTCGCTGAGTAGCTCTAACAGCTTAATTTAAGCTCACGTGAAGTTACGCTAGATTATCTTTTATGATTAAAGCTTAAAATGTTGGTTTTATCCACACAATTTCAAAAAATCTATTGAAAGCGTTATCGCATACTAGATGTATGTATGTATGTATGTATGTATGCATGTATGTATGTATGTATGTATGTATGTATGTATGTATGTATGTATGTATGTGTGTATGTGTGTATATATACATATATATATATACACACACACAACATATTTGAAAGCATTACAAGGATGATGTAAATGACATTTTAATATTTATACGATGTATAATACATAGGTACACATAAACAGGATGATGCGTAGAAAGTATGTGTTATAGTTTCCATAAATATGTACACACAATAAATTAATTACCGCATATGTTGCTTTAGACCGTTGAAAAATTTTGTACTGAAAAGTACGACGCAACGGACATGAACAGAGACACATTAAATAGCGTATATTTGAAAGAGGTAAGTGTCCCCGGGCCAAACTGCACACGAACAAATCAAACAGCACACACAAGGCAACTACTGAAGTTGACCAATGAGCCCCAAACAAAATGTCCCGGTCTGACAAAACGTCATTGAGTTGAGACCATAACAGGCGACCGAAAAAAGCATGAGTTAGAAATAAGAAGAAAAGATACAAAACATATTTGCAACTAAGGGAGACAAAAACACGACCAGTACATTTAGGGGAGACAAAAACATTGAGCGTCTAAAGAAGACAAAAAAACACGACCTTTACAACTGAAGAAGAGAAAAAAAGGAGTAACTAGGAGAGAGAAAATCAAGACTTGTGCAATACTGTGCATCAAGGGGAGACAAAAACACGACCTGTGCATCAAGGGAAGACAAAAACACGACCCACCCAACTAGCGGCCTACCGATATGCATTTTTTTTCCTCCGAAATTGCCGATAGCGATATTACAAATATTTTTTTCCCGATCTGAGTATTTATTAGGACAAATACCAGCGGTCATATTTGATGATTTTGTAGAATTGCATCCAAACAATCTTAAAATATAATTCACGTAAACGACCATGTGCCAATGAGCATGACGAATGACGTTCACTGGGCTCGAGAAATTACAGTTGGCAAGCGAAGTGGGATGAAAAGAAAAAAAAAACAATGGGTGGGGGTGGATGACAACAAAGCTTCTTGCGTTCACATGCGTTGTTCTTTCACAGAATAACAGATGATTTGTAGTGTAGTGGTTATCACGCGGAAGGTCCTGGGTTCAATTACCAGATGGAACAATTTGAAAGCAAAATTAAATGTATTTTTCTGCCTGTTCTTTCCCCCATGTTTGCGAACATGACTAATCCTAGAGTCAGAAAATCACAGTTTATGGTTGGCAAGGGATGGTAATAAAGGGTGGGGGGGGGGGGCAGGTAACAACAACCGCTGTGCACATGTCTCCACTTTTACTAGCTTTTTATAAACTTCGTGCTGCCGTGTGTCCTTTACCCCCCCTCCCCATTCTTTGCACTATCTATGATGAGCAGCCTGCGGCGTATGCAAGTCCGCCGGTCACCAAGTTATTTTTATTTCCTATGTTAGGATAATGGTTTAATTAAGGCACATTAAGAAACAAATCGTACAAATTCATTTGAATTATAGAATCTAGATCTAAGTGTGTGTCGATTGTTGCCTTCGGATTTGAGTTCATTCTTCTACGTCACTTCGCTTCCTGCTTCTTTGTTTTCCTTGTTAACAATGCAGGAGTATGGATCGGAGATATTGTTTTATTCAAAGATAAATTAAGTTAATATCGGGATAAAATTACACACCTAACGTTTGTTATATTAATAATACCAAAAACAATCTTAAATATAGATTAAGGTTAATTTGTTATTTGTACATACTACTTTCACTAAAACAATACAGCACATGGCACACTGTTACATGGCTGCACATATTGATACTAGGACTCTTTGGGTTTCTTCAATATCGCCATCGATATATTAATTTGTTGAGATACATCGAAATGATTTTTTTTCCTGATTTTTTGGGGGGTCAAAAAAAAAAGTAACTTATTATGAAATATCGGTGACGTCAATATCGGGACCTATAATGCTACCGATACCGATATTGTCGATACCCTGATATCGGTAGACCCCTTACAAGCATCCAGGGGAGATAAATAAAACGTCCTGTTCATCCAAGGAGGATAAAGACACGGAGTGAAACCCAAGTTTGTTTCGTGTCCGAGACCAGGACCATTAGGTTTTCTCGAACTCTTTTTGCTTAAACCAAGACATTTTGTCCAACAACGAGACGCCCCCCCCCCCCACATGGTAGCCCCGTCAACTGTGGCCAGTAAACAGTCAGACAAATCTTTTAATTGCACTCCCTATGTATGCATGTTTATAGATGTATCGTCTTTACATTCCCATGTACATAATTGACCGATGTTTTCTATATTTCTTATAAATATTCTTTAAAAAATTGTAACAAATAAATAAATAAAACCAAACGATAATCATAACGACTATGCTGTATCATTCGTATGCCAGGAGTGGCGGGGAGGGCAAACTTTTACCTCCCCACAAAGAGAAAAACACATCCATTTATGGGAGATGAGCGGCATAATGGTAGACTCGTCCCAGGCGACACTAACGATATAGTTACAACACGTCACACTGACTGACATAAAATAGAACAACAGACCTAACCAGACTCGTCCCAGGCGACACTAACGATATAGTTACAACACGTCACACTGACTGAAAAGTGACTGACATAAAATAGAACAACAGACCTAACCAGACTCGTCTCAAGATATAACAGACATACGAGATTGGAATAACTTTCAATAACTCATCGACAGTTTTCAATTTCCTTAGAATGCAATCACTCAACCGAGTCACGTGATCTCATAGTCTTGCTTTCAGTGTATATTTATTTACGTGACTAAAACAGACAAATTCGTGACAATACTAATTAGAGTGTCCCCCTCTCAAAAAAATAATAATGGGTGAGGGGGGGGTAGACTTATCAATGACATGGTTAGGGAGGGAGCAGAGGCGTCACTAGGGTTGGTGTCACCCGGGGCGGCCCGCCCCCTCCGCACCCCCCTAGCGACGCCACTGGGAGGGAGAGACAGACAGTATGAAATAAAGAGCGCGATTTCTATTTCCAAGTCCAAGCCAGATGCTTCGATTTTAAGCCCCAAGCCCAGTGTTACACTTGGCCTTTGAACGTGTAGGATGTAACATTGTGTCCCTCTACTCCTACTCCTAGCAGGAAACGTGGTGTCCCACTAAAGCACAACAAAGCATTCCAACGGGTCGACCCAATGTGTGATGTGGTGTACAGTCCACCGAGCCGTGCACAATACACGGAGTTGCAACCTGGCCGGTCAGGGGTGGGGCTGGTGGCCTTGACCTACAGAAAAGACAACATGACTTGCACCTGTTTCGCCTCCCTTTACCTTTTGCCACAACCCCACCCATCTCAAGGGAACATATGAAAATACCAGCACGCCTTCTTTGATAAAGGTGGACATAAGGAAACTGAACAGATATGGAAGACAAAGGTTTAGAATATGTCATTATGTGTCCCCTGAAGCCAGAATATCATGTTACCATAATCATTTTTAGAGCCGTATTTCATTTAATGAAAATTAACCTATACAATTTTAAAATATTGCCATTGAAATAGTAAAATGTCGCGAGAGCAATCTTGTATTTCGTTTATCTGACCATATATTTAGCATGCCATATGGTGATGATAGAAGTTTAATTTAGTTATTTAATTTCAAAAGCATATTACGTGCGTATGATGGATCTTAAAATGAACAATCTCAAATTCTTGGAGCCCCAACTTTTATTTAAACGACGCGACAAGCCAAACGCAATAATTTGAACCAAATACAGCAACGTGGAAAATAAAGTGTACTTTCCAGAAAGAGATAATATGTAAAATATGTTCTTAATACGAATAACCTTTTGAATTTTAGGTAACCCGCGATGTCTCATCGAACCTTCAGATAACAGATGTTAGCGAGCCTAAAACGGGATCGAATAGTCGTTCAAACAGACGCAAGTGGACTAGAGAAAAGTTGCCCACTCTTGAAGTTCAACTCACATTTTCAGGACATTATAACTTATAAAATCGGACTTGTTATGATCATTATCTCTTGCACTCTACTCAATTCAAAAGTAAAATCAATAATGATTAACCACACACCCTCTCCATCACCACCACTTGTTCTGTCAAAGTCCTTTATTATTAGAAAATAGAAATTTACATAACTAATTCAAGTATCTTTTATGGAATACTTTGACGTTATATTGAACGCATTGATTCCTTTAGGTTATCCCACTAATACACGTGTCAAAATGCAGTTGGTACTGATAAAATGGTATTTAAGTTTTAAGCGATGTCTTATGCCACTTTGGCCCATATAATCATAAACTTAGTTGACAATACACCCCATCGTTGAAATAGCTGTCATTTCTGGTACGTGCCTTACTGTCACGAACGAACCACAAGGAAAAGCTGCCGCTGCTGTACAAGTAGCTCGCTACCATTTGAGAGAAGCAAAGCTAAGAAAGGAGGGCAGGCAGCAGCACATCTTACAATTAAGTTAAGCGCACACTCACCTAAGACGGTTAAAATAGAGCGAAGGTAGTGCCGCCCCCTCCCCACCTTTTCCAAACCACCAATTTTTCATAACCCGGTGGGGCGGAAGTGAGTAAAAGACATCAGACCAGACAAGACGGTAGCAAACAAGCAGGGGATGGACAGATAGGGGCAAACGTTGGTAGCGATAGTGGTTTTTAGGAAAGAGAGAACGAGGTGTTTTTTTCATGGAGAAATAAACTTTATAATCTGAATAGGGGAAATATTAAATTGTTTTCAAGACAGCTCACCCGATCTCTTCTAATATTTCACAATTGATGAACTTCTTTTCATTAAACCAGTCTGAAATATGAGCCTATTTTTTATCCACATGTTTTGCATTAGTTCTAGTTCTGCCATGGGGCTATAGAAACTAGAGTAAAAAATTGGGGCACTACCTGCCACCAGTCGGTCTCATGTAGATGTCTCTAAAGCCCACAAAGAGAAGGTCACAGCCAAACTTTAAGTGGCATATCAGACTACATAACCCGAGGTCAACGCCTGGCCCTAGCTCCCGTCACTTCCAACTGTCTTGATCTACGGTTATGGTATAAAGCACGCGCTTCAGTGAGTGGAACCACCACTACCCTCATGGCAGGTTTCAGCTCGGCATATTGCCATGGCAACTGTGGACAAACCGACCCTTCCCCTCACTAGAACGTGTGCTTACTGTAAGTTTGTGCAAGTGCCCAGACATCCTACACCAACAATCAATTAACTTTTTAAGTACACATGTGTCCGTCAATCACTTTACCTTCTAAAAGCTCCCAAATAATTAGCCCTATTTCAAACAGAAGTAAGAACTTTAGGATTTAGGACAACGAATCTGGCCAACGAAAGTATAAAAAAAATTGTTTAAAATTAATTGAAAAGGAAACACATACAGATCATTAAGAGAACTATCTTTATATTTTAACTATTTATCATTGCTTAATGGTGACTTTAGATGCAATTATTTATCCATGATAAATACAAATACATAACAGTCAAACACATGAACTAATTTATAGCTGTATCTTGACACGTGAACTAATTTATAGCTGTATCTTGACATACAAACACATGAACTAATTTATAGCTGTATCTTGACATACAAACACATGAACTAATTTATAGCTGCATCTTGACATACAAACACAGGAACTAATTTATAGCTGTATCTTGACATACAAACACATGAACTAATTTATAGCTGTATCTCGACATACAAACACAGGAACTTATTTATAGCTTATCTTGAAATACAAACACAGGAGCTTATTTATAGCTGTATCTTGACATACAAATACAGGAACTTATTTATAGCTGTATCTTGACATACAAACACATGAATTAATTTTTAGCTATATCTTGACACATGAACTAATTTATAGTTGTATCTTGACATACAAACACATAAACTAATTTATAGCTGTATCTTGACATACAAACAAATGAACTTATTTATAGCTGTATCTTAACATACAAACATATGAACTAATTTATAGCTGTATCTTGACATACAAACACAGGAACTCATTTATGGCTGTATCTTGACATACAAACAAAGGAACTTTTTTTATAGCTGTATCTTGACATACAAAAACAAATAAGTTAATGTTTTCAACATTTTCTATATTGTTCAGAAATGTAGCATACAGAAATGTTTTAAATTTCCGATTTTGAGAGCAACAGAATACTGTGGAAAATGTTTAAAATCATAATTTGATCATAGTCATAAAAAACAAAAATTTAAGCATGCATATGAAATAACCCTATAGCAATAGTAGAATTAGCACTTAAAAAAAAAAACAACAACATACATGTAAGGAAACAATTTTAGTAGAAATATACATACTTTATTAGATACTGACATGTAAAAAAAAAACCCAAAACAATCCAAATATTAACTATAGAACAAAGACTAATATTTAATGAATAAATCATCAAAAATAGGTGTTGATGCTGAGGTCAGTGAGACAGACGACCCCCCCCCCCCCACTACCACCACTTTGGAACAAACCATCACAGTGAGAAACAATGATCTAAAATGAAAATGATAGTTATTCTCATCAGTGTATCACTAGCTGCTTCACCACCTTTGCTCTGCATCTAATCTCATGAGGTGTCAAGTTGACAACCTCAGAACCTTTGAAACCAGGTTGGCAGAAGGGATAAACATCCAGGACCATATTCTTTAAATAAGAGCAGAAAGATATCTTAAGGTTATTCACTGGCTGTACTTTACAACACTGTGCAGAGTTGCGGCTTAGTGTGAACTTTTTTAGACTAATGGTCTGTAAGTGTAAGTAGTGTATTGGTGAAATCTGAATGGAACATAAACAATTGATGCAATCTCATCAAAGTTTAACAACCTAATTGCTTTCTTTGACCAATAAGTTTTTCTTCCATAGTGTCAGGAACACATCGAAACAAAATATTCCTCAACGTCCTTCACAATATTATGTTATGTTACCTCAGACAAACAACATCAAAATACTAGATTAAGGAAATAATAAAATAAATGTTCACAAATTTAAAATTGCTAAGCAAAATTATTTTTAATTTAAGTTTAAAAATAGTATAGATTTTATTTTTGAAAATTAAGAAAGAAGTAAGGAGCTAAACTAATTTAATCCTTGAATAAACATGCTCAAATGATGATTTAATAAGTCACTAAGACAAGCAGTGAACACACACTAACATGCTTGTCCCACCAAGCTTAGTGGAAGCCGAAATGCTTGGTAATTCATGGTTCAAGAATGCCAACTTGTAAGCAATATTCCCTCTAAGGCTTATTGGTCCCTGTGCAAAATGACAAAGTTGTACAGCATAGATCCCCCCTCCCCAAGAAAAAAAAAGTAAATTTAAAAAATTGTAAAACCTACAAACACAGAAACAAAAGATTATCAAGTTTGCTGCACTGTAATTTTCAACTTCTGTGCGGCACCGATCAGATGTCTGCGGGGCCATGCAGCTTAAAGTTAAAGGGAATATTGCTTTTAAGTGTAAGGCAGCAAAAACAGAATGTAGACAGACACCAATATGCAGAAGGCTTACAGGCCAAGCTTTTACTAAAAGAGTAAGATATCAATGGATGAGGTTGAGAAAGACTCACAGCTTCTGGATCACTGATCAATGTGACAGGAAAAGTGTGATTGAGCAGTCCAAGCCCAACATGGCTGAAGACCCGAAAATTGAGACCATTACATTGCTGTTAATTTTGTAATTTTTTTAGGGTAAAAAGTATAACCCAAAAGTCAATAGTGATTGTATTATATGATTATCAAATCATGAAGGCTCTTCTCTCATATCTTATCTATATAGATGCTTCTTCTATGCAGAATATAATTGAATCCACAGACCATGTCAGATGATCTGTTGGCAAGTGATGCAACCTTCCCAGGTCACGGCTATGAGGGTTCCACACATTACTCAGCCGCCAACCTTGTGTAAGGTACCCATTCGGAGCTGGGTGACTCAGGGACGCAATAGGCTCCAAGAACAAATCCTTGCTTTTATTTTTACATGTATTTGAACCCGAGACGATCGGTACGCCATTCAAGGGCACTGCCACTTGACTACAGTTTCAAAGTATAAAATGAACAATAAGTATAAGCATTATTAGTATTAGTAATATTTAAAGTGTCACAATGCCGCAAGCTTCTCTTTTATAACTAATCTAAAAGTTAGTATCTAATTTATATTAATAAATAATAAAATGATTAATATTATTAATATTAATAATTTTTATATTTTACAATTTATTTAACATTTAGGCCTATTTTATATTTAATTATTAAAATAATTAAGTGACTATAATATTATAATAATATAAATAATTTTAGGGCTAAAGTGAAGAATCTCGACCGTGACGTCACGACGCTATCGGTTGCTGGAAACGAGAGTTCTATAATTTCTAAAAAGATTTTCAAAAATGGAAGGTTTTAGGGTTTGGATTAGCTGATTAGGTATAGCCTATGCCTATAGTGGGCTATAGCCTTAGAATTTTCAGACAATAGAAGTTTTTAGGGTTTGGGTTAGGTATAGCTATAGAACTTTAATTTGAGCTTTTTTAAGGACATGCCTGACATGCCATAACAACAAAGACAAAGATGGCCGCTGGTAATGAACGTGATGTCACGGTCGAGATTCTACGTCTACGTCTACGTGTTTACCAATAATTTTAGTATTAGTTTATTAGTAGTATAAGTTATAGTAGTATAAGTATAAGAAATTTTAGTATATTATTAAGTTATTAATATCTTATGCATGCGAGAGATGCTGATATGCTTACAAAACAATATAATTATTATAATAATAATAATAATATTAAATAATAATAATTTTAATTTTAAATAATAGCCTAATATATAATATTATTATTATAATATTATATTATAGGTATAATAAATAATATTAATTTATTATAATATAGTAGAGTAATTATTATTTAATATTACTAAGTCTAAAATTACAATTACAGTTTAATGATTAATGGGTTAGTTTATCCCGTATCCAGCAGTATAAGTCATAAGTATAGAAATAGAGTTATAGAGACTCTAATAGAGTATAGTCATAGTATAGAGTGTATAGTCTAGTAGTAATTTTATTTAAATTAGTATTGACAGTCAAAGTATAATAAGTATAGTATGAGTACTATGAGTATGAGTAAAAGTTATAAAGATAAAGTAAGTATAATAATAAATTATAAACTGAAAACCGAGTACCGAGTATTGACAATGACAATGGAACAGTTAAGTAAATGAATGTAATTAATGTAGAATGAAGAATGTAAATGAAAATGTAGGTTAGTGAGGTGACTGAGCAAATTAGTTTATCAATTTTAATTTCTATGTAATGACTGAAAAATGTATTTTCAAAACTTTTATATTGTTACGATTACAAGTTAAAATGAAAACTAAAGTAATGGCAATGGGTTTCAAATTCAAACATAATTCAATATTCTAACTATGCGTGTTAACTAAACTAAGGCCGGTAACTCGATGAAACAATATTTTGTACACCTTTTTAAAGTACTTAGAAATCAACAAATTAACATGCGCTCAAAAAAATTAATAATTTTACCTCCTATAACATGAATTTTTAACTATAAACAAGTCTAGCATCCAAGAAAACATCGGGAAGATATGGAGCTAAGAGGATAGTCCAAGAAAGAAATCACACTTCGAGAAAATGTATCCTCCATTTTGGATTGTCCAAAGCACTTCCACGTCACGTGACATTATGAGTGAAAGGAAATAGAATTATAAAAATATAAATTTCCTTACCTACATCTCCTCGGTAGTATAGTGGTAAGTATCCCCGCCTGTCACGCGGGAGACCGGGGTTCGATTCCCCGCCGGGGAGGAGTATATTTTTTTTATATAGAGAGATTTTATAATTAAAAATCTACTTGTAATTATTATTTTTAAAAATTTTTTTAATACAAATCTGATAGATAATCAACAAAATAAACGACCTAGTTGCAATTCCTGTTATAAACGTTAAATGACAAGCAAATAAATCAACACTGATATTACAGACTATTATTGCGTCCTACGCCTACGCTTACCCTCAGATAGACATAATAGGATAAAAACACCTTTCTTATGGTCCATATGCAAAAACAAACACATATTAGTTTTCTTTCTTTCCGTCCGGTATTCGGGCGTGGAATGGGTTGCCTGAAGAAACCAGGAAAGCCATCACTTTATCATCATTTAAAACTCTAATAAGAATACAGGACTAAACACAAACCATAGATAAACGTAGGACGCCATAATCTTCTATACAGAAGGAGCGTCTTTAACATATAAGATAAGATAAGATAAGATAAGATAAGATACACATGATTCTGTCTAGGATCTTTCCTGCAATAGAAAGCAAAGGATATGCCTCTGTGGTTGTCACAAACCAGTCTATTTCCCTTTCCTTTATAAAGATGTATGATGGACGCATCTTTGAAATCCTGCTGAATCATCTCTTGATCCCATATCAAGAGAAATAGCTTGTGGAGCCTTTCAGTCAGGGCTGATTCCCCATCCTTGTAAACCTCAGCGGGTATGGCGTCTGAACCAGGTACTTTGCCACTGGAAAGAAGACAAATTGCTTTCTGGGTCTCGAGCAATGTTGGTGGGTCATCCAGTGCCTTGTTTGTTGGCACTTGGGGGAGACGATTGATGGCTTCGTCACTGATTGCCGAGGGGCGGTTAAGGATGTAGTTAAAATGTTCAGCCCACCTCTCCAAGATCTTCCCTTTGTCCGAGATGAGAGTGTTGCCGTCTTCGCTGAGAAGTGGGTTTGAGCCTGAGGTCGTGGAGCCATATACTTCTTTCAAGGCTTCGTAGAAGTTCTTATAGTCACGCCTGTCTGCATAGCCTTGGATCTCATCAGCTTTTTTGCTGAGCCAAACGTCCTGCATCTGACGGAGTTTCTGCTGTACAGTTCTACGTATGTTGTTGAGCGCATCTCTCCTTGTAGTGGACTTGAGGTATTGAGGTAAGCTTGGTGGAAGTGGTGTTTCTCATTCAGTAACTGCTTGATGACTTCGCAATTCCCAACAAACCTTATTTCCCCTGGTCTGGTGCCCAAGGGTCTCTGTAGCTGTGGTGTAAATCAGCTCTCTAAGTTCATCGCCCATCCACACGAGTTTGCAGTAAACAGCACTGACCTGAGCTGTGTCTCCCCAGTGTCTCCGTCAGAAATTTTGAGCTGCTGACCTGAAGGCCTCAGTCATGTGGGTGAATATCATAGATGTTCAAGTCACTGAATGAAGGTGTGTAAAGACTGGCACTATAGCAAGGACAGTTGGCGAGCAATCACAAGTGGGCAGACATGAAAAAAACTTCAACATGCAGACCTGATGATTGTTGAAACTTAGACACGCTTTCCCGTCATATACCACACACTGTAGCGTGTTTTGTTGTACTGACATGTTTGGCTCCACGTAGGTATACACCCGAGCAGTCTTTCTCACATCTAAAGAAAATTAAGACAAACCAGCGATCATGATTAACGTATGGAAGTCTTGACGCCTGCATGAAGCTTAACCTCACCACGTATCAACCATGCAAATTAAAAGCCACCATCGAACCCGTGCTGCAACATTAGTCACATTAATGGTCAGAAATAATCATTATTGGTTAGCAACAGCAAAACAATGTTATTAAAAAGAATTCAGAGATATAATAATTGTACTTTTAGTGTTGAAATTACACAAAATGCACACATTGACTTGAATTTTTACTTTTAAACATAATGTACGCATGGCTCTCACATAATTACTATTCAAAATGTTTTGTGTCGTCTGCTCTCTCAGACATAAACATTCCTGAGTCCTGTCATAAACCTTCAATGAAAATAAACTTTTTACGTTTTTCATACATTTTAAGTGTCGAAGCGATAATAAAATATAAATAAAAAACTGAAATTATAAAATAAACAAATTATTTAGCCATGCCAAACTACTCAATTATTTTTTTGTGTGTTTGGCTTTTGTCGTTGCCAAGCTCTGAAAAAGGAAAAAAAAATGTATACTTTGAGAAATTAACTATTTTCAGCTTAATTTCATCAAATAATTTATTGATACAAAATCTGTACATCCAAATCCATGCTCGAACCACGGTCCTGGCAAGGCCCCCGGGGTATTGTGCTAGCCACACAATCCCTTGCTCGTTAGTGGTGGCTTAATGAAACTTGTGAACACTACTTCACTTGCTCCATAGTCCGTCAGGGGCTGAAAAGGGGTTATTTTCTACATCGAAATCCATACTTAGCGTCGTTTTTATAGTTTGCTACTTACAACAGCATTTACAATTTCAATGTTAAATGTTTACTACTTAAAACATTTGATACTACACATTTTCCACCTTGCGTCCTGGATGGCCAGGCGGTCTGTTCAGAGGTGACTACTACGATGGGGAGGGGGAGGAGTTCTCAGCTTTTACGTCCCCAGGGGAAGGGGCAAGATAGCTGAGGTGGTCTTCCGGATAGCCCCATAAAGAGCGCAGGCTGCTGACTTCTTGCACATGGAGGAAATTACACATATTATATTTTTAGCGTAAATCTAGGTTACACGTTTTTCTATCTTAAGAAAATGTTAGGGGCCGTCAGTAAAGTACGCCACGCTATTTTTGACAGTTTTTACCCCCCCCCCCCCCAAAGTATGTCACACTTTCGTACAAAATATATTTTATATTAACAAAATAATTAAATTTATCACGAAACACCGTGACGTTACACATAGCCGGACCCCCCTCCCTCTGTCACATACTGTCACACTTTCTTACATCCCCATCCCCTCTCTGGAGTGTGACGTAATTTATGGACGGCCCCTTACTGGACAGATGAATTTACATTTTGAAATATCAAATTTTAGACATGCACTATTTAAAAATAATCAGTGGGTAAAGTTATTGCACTAATAGGGTGGTTCTGGTTGTTTTGACCTTGGTCATAGTTCACTCTTTAAAAATATTTTTTTTTGTCTATGATTCCTGTGCGAGGCCCTCACTAATCGGAGGTCTTAGGCGGCTGCCTAGTTTGCCTATGCCTAAAGCTTCCCCCTGGGGGTGGGGAGGGGGATATGCGTCGGGTGGCACTGTGCCAGGGGTGGCAAATTCCCAGTAGGTTTAATATAATTTCTAACAATAAAAATTTTATAAGAAAGTGGAGCTTTTAATTGAGATAACAGAAAATCCAAAATAAGAAATTAACAAAAGAAATAAATGGCCTACCATAAAACTTGTGAACGTTTCAATAATGAAAACTTTAAAAATTCTTCTGATACTAATTCTTCTTTTCTGAAAAACCAAAGCCGCATGTGGTATAAACGTAACTGATTCTTAAACTTTGACAACCACTCCTATTGTAAAAACAAATCTTACTTGTGTAAGCTATAGACTATAGAGGAACTGATAGGTAGACAAGAAGTTCAACACACGCACGAACAGACGGAGCAACGTTTCTAGTAACAATGAAATCATTATATTTTCTCATTTATGTCAAAGATGCCCGATATTGTAAACTAACGTATAGTGTTTTTAAAAATACTAGTAGAGACTTCTCACAGAGAAATTAATGGGATACTTATAGGATGCTTTGACATTCAATAAAATTTTATGTAGAGATCTCATTCTTTTAATCGAATCTTCAAATCAAAGAGCGAGAGAGCAAATTTTTGGTTATCGAAGTGAATATAAATACATGCTGTTCAGAAAAACAATGTGAAGAAAGTTGTATTCTTCATAACAAGAGATTACTGTAGAAATTCGTGCGATTTTTTCAGTTTTATGGAATTTAGAAAATAGATTTTCGTACACCAGCAAATATACTGGACTTTGAAATAATTTGTCTTCAAATTAGAGTTTTCAAAATATCTCACATGTCATTGTCAAGCAAGACATTACAACATTTTTTTTCAATGGGAAAGAATCTGAAATTAGATAGTACTGTGTAGGTGAGAAAAACACATTACATATTTGTTGAACAATACAACTTTCTTTTTCTTTTAAACTGCATCTTAACAACATTCAGAAAATTTGTTATTATTCAATATTGTTTCTTGCATACACTTGCATTAGTATGACACATCGGCAGGATTTTCAACACTTAATAAAATATTTTTTCCCCACTCATATGTAAGGTCTTTGTGCCCCATCTTCGCTACATCTTCCCCTGTGTGGCTACCCATCTCTAGGAGTGCTATAGAAAACGTTTAATAGGTCGCCCATTATCTGTGAAACAAAACCTGACAATGACGATAAGCCGATCAATGGGACATGTCTTGCGTGGAATCTACAGATAAAAATGAAGTACTCTGCAGTATTTAAAGCATTTAAGATTGTGTCTCTTACTGTCAGCTCCATAATTTGGGTAAATGGATTAGATGTTGTAATAGGATGATAAGATGTGAGACCTGATCCTTTATTCCCTACATTTTTATATGACTTGCTAGACAAGGATCAAATTTTGCTATAAGTCCAAGGAAATTGTCATTGTGAGGAGAGGAGAAAAAATGTTTCTTTAACTCCTTTGAAAGGTAAACCACTCTCCGCCATGGTGGTAATTATAACTGCCACTACTCGTTCAAGAACATGTTTCCAGTACTGCCGTAAATCATTTATTTGTTCTGATGGCCTGTTCTAATGGCCTGTTCTAATGGCCTGTTCTGATGGCCTGTTCTAATGGCCTGTTTTGATGGCCTGTTCTGATGGCCTGTTCTGATGGCCTGTTCTGATGGCCTGTTCTGATGGCCTGTTCTGATGGCCTGTTCTGATGGCCTATTCTGATGGCCTGTTCTGATGGCCTGTGCTGATGACCTGTTCTGATGGCCTGTTCTGATGGTCATCTTTAGCACCAGTTGGTGATGGTCATCTTTAGCACCAGTAGCTGATGGTCATCTTTAGCACCAGTAGCTGATGGTCATCTTTAGCACCAGTTGCTGATGGTCATCTTTAGCACCAGTATGGTCATCTTTAGCACCAGTAGCTGATGGTAATCTTTAGCACCAGTAGCTGATGGTCATATTTAGCACCAGTAGCTGATGGTCATCTTTAGCACCAGTAGCTGATGGTCATCTTTAGCACCAGTAGCAAAAACTCTTAGATTAATTAAGTCTAACCAGACCAACAGGGTTACAAGCGCTAATTTTGAAAGAAAGACAACTCTGTTTAACCACTTTAAAAAAATTTGTTTGCTTAACGCCCTTAACTAAAGGTATTATCGCTGAAAACGACAGGCCTGTAATTAAGGAACGCTCTAAAAATATAATTTTTTACGAGACAAACCGCTGGAACATATCTGTCATCTTTTTCAGATATGAAAGTCAATATCAAGTTCAAATAAGTAAGAGATGAACATACAGCATTCAATTCAATTTAATAATTAACATTCGTAATAGGTAGGCATCAATCCAATATTGACACAGTAGGTAAATTGCTAATTATTTAACACCAATATACTGTTGATACCGTAGTAATATGGCTAATTATTTAATACCTCTATAATGTTGACACTTTAGTAGCATAGCTGATTATTTAATACCTCTATAATGTTGAGACTATAGTAACATAGCTGATTATTTAACACCAAAGTAATTTTGACAGTGTAGTGTATGAATTCATCGACATGTTTAGTACTGACTTTTTCAGGTATTCCATGACAGTAAAAAAACAACAACAACAACAAAAAAAACAAACAAAAAAAAAACAAAAAAGAAACAAACAAAAACAACAACAAAACAAATCAATATCAAGTAATACAACAAACATATCAGTCGTTTCAATTCTAAGTGGCTGCGTTCTTCTACTTCTATACATTTTAGTGGAGTTTTGAATATAATGTCGTTCTTCTACTTCTATACATTTTAGTGGAGTTTTGAATATAATGTCGGAAGAAATATTGAAAAATATTTATAAATTTTTGGATAAATTATAGACACAAATTATTATAGTCAGATTTATTGACTTTTAACGACGTCGTTTCTGAATCAGCAGATTAAAACTTGCAGTAAGTCAAAGGACGGTTACTCCTGGTTTCTTGGGTTGAGACAGACATTAGTTAACCATTGATTGGATTATTCCCCTTATCTCTAATTGCGTTAACACTGGAGGTCTTCCGTAACACTTGGATGTGTAAAATGTTAGGAAAGTTCAACTGTCCCGTAAAAAGTCGTTCTACTAAATATTTTTCACAGTTTTCATCAATTAAATTTTTTTATTTCTACCATTAATGTTCTACCAAGATTCCAGAAGGTTTTTGTTTTTCAAGTAATTCAGTGCCACAGTTAGGGCTGGTGTCATCCCATGCATCAAACTCCTGGTGTCGTATTCATTAACCCCAACTTACATGATGAATTTCTTCTTGTTAATATATAAAAAGTTAAAAGCCCTTTTCAGTCCATGGCTACTTGTGGAGTGGCGTTCTCAACTTTTACCTCTAACGGGCTAGGGGTTGTGTGTCTAGCACAATGTCCCGGCGGCCTTGCTGGTACCGTGACTCGAGCTCTTGCCACGGTTTGGCAGTCCAGCGCGCTACCACTTAGACCACTGCGGCCCATTTGTTAAAATACTTACACATTGTAACAATATTTAATGACCATCTCGATTACAACATACACACATATACACACCAATACAACTTTTTAATATTTAACACAACATTGACACCTCTTATAAAAAATCTTTAATGCATCATTAAAATATGAATTCAACATTCACATATTTTCTTTTATATTATAAAAAATAACATCTTATAAAT
>MUZC01000134.1:0-31505 GCA_002072015.1 Radix auricularia
ATTGTGTCATTGTTTTATTGTGTCATTGTGTCATTGTTTTATTGTGTCATTGTTTCATGGTTTCATTCAATATATTTACACGTGAAACAATTTTTGGATCCAACTATATTTTTATTTTAGGTGACCTTCTAATTAAAAAAAAGTACTTAAATGCAGCCATGCTTTCTTAGTATGACATGACAAATGCTTCAAATAAAGTGTCTGCTTTATAAACGCTATGTGAAGTTTGGAACTAAAATGCAAAATATTTCCAAAGACCGTAAATAAGATAATTGTT
The DNA here is from genome assembly GCA_002072015.1 of Radix auricularia. NCBI lineage: Eukaryota > Metazoa > Mollusca > Gastropoda > Lymnaeidae > Radix > Radix auricularia. Next base: position 278 of record MUZC01000134.1, read on the forward strand.
TTAATCTTTGGTGTTCATGGTTTCCGTCTCGTTTATTGATCCGTGTGCAATTACAGATTTCACAAGAGTAGTTTCTTGAAGGAAAGTGATCATCAATTCAACTTTTTAATTAAATTATGTTTTGCGCATTAAAAACAGGCGCAAAATGCAAAAGGAAGTGAATTAAAAGGGGAGTTAACTAGGACTTGATTTGTTTACATTATCACCAGAAGACCAAAGATGAGTCAGATGCAAGATCTGTTTCAAGTAATCAAATTTGAACAAACATAGTCCAATGACTTCTACAACTTGAAACGTTTAGGTCAGGCTTTTTTCCTCCGGGCATCAATACGGTTGCATAGTCTTTACACATTCATTATGTTGTATAGCATTCAGTTAAATCTTACCTAGAATAAATGACAGAAATGGTTATTTTTTATTTATGGAACACTATTACTATTAGGGACCACCCATCACTAATTTACAAAATGACTATTTACACTTTTGTGGCTTAAACAATTTTTAAAATGTCCGTTTCCATTATCACATTAAACATTCAAAAGAGATTATGTCTGAGTAAGTAAAAGGACATTTCTCATGCCATCGCGAAAAATGTGCAACGAGTATAAAAAGACACAAGCTAAGCCCATTAAAGTATTAGGGTTGCGGAAATTAACGATTAATTTCTCGATTAATCGGTAACAATTTTTATTGATTAAAATAGTTTTAATCGATAAAATAGCGATAGTTTACTATTGGGCACATTAAAAAAAAGATTTAGGAATTCCTTGAAAAATTAATATTGCCAGATTTTCAGAGATGTTGTTGTGATGTCTTGCTGTCAATGCATTTAACTGTTAGCGTAGGATTGGGTGTATCGTAGAAGGATGGTCCGCCCCTGATAGCACTTTCGTCTGCAATGGGAAGGTTTGCATTTTCAGTCAGTTCAAGAATTTTTCTTGTGGTAACATTCGCAACACAATCCTAAAGGCTACACATTGGAACTCACAAGATAACTTGTCCTATTTGGTGAAATATAACAAAGTTTTGGTAACCAATTTAAAAGCGGGAAAATTATATGAATATTTCTTTAAAATTAATAGAAATTAGCATTAAGAGGTTTTTAAACAACAAAAAAAATTCAAAATTTAATTTAACAACAAACAATTAAAACCCGTTGTCAATAGTCTATATCAGGGGTCTCCAAACTTTTCTGCCGGAGGGCCGCATTAACTGTCAAACAGCAGTTCGGGGGCCGACTACTAATCCCCAACTAGTAAGTTTTGTGTTAAACTACAGATAAAAATTGCATCTTTGTTAACATTAAAAAGTCTCCAGGGGCCGGATAGAAGGGCCTCGCGGGCCGTAGTTTGGAGACCCCTGGTCTATATGATAGAAAAGTATGGTGTAAAATAATAGAGGATTTTACTAATGTATAAGAGTGTAAGATATAAATTACACTAGGCCAGTTGCCTTGCGTTCCGTTCCCTCCCACAGACACAAGTCTTCCAGATGTAGCGAGGCACCTACCACGTGACCGTCCACTGTGTGCGATGAGCTCATTGTCGCACGCTTACCTGGCCTACCGTGACCTCACTACGTAGGCCATGTGCCATGAGTAAGGAGAAGCTGGTGCGACTGATACTGCTCTTCATGATCACCGCTGACCAAGGATCAGTAAACTGTTTCCAGTAAAAGCTTTTCTTATTTCTTGTTGGGTTTGTTTTTTAAATTTAAGGAACTTCGTTTTATAATTTTTACAGATAGTAATAGCATAGATTCGGATTTTCTTATGTAAAATTCCTACGGAATTATTTTCTTACCCATCACTACGTGATATCAATATCAATATTTTAAACATATCTTAAAAAATTGAACCGGAGTGTCTATTATCGAAAAACCATAAGCAACGAGGTCTTTTGGATAACATACATTTAGGGTAACACAATACTCATTGAATGCACGCTTACAATTAGTACAATTTGGTACATCACATTGTCCATTTTTTCACACCATTTTTGTTGTTTACTTTGGAATTAAAGTAATTTTAAAACATATTTTAAATAATCATCACCTTTTTTTTTTTTTACTAATTTGAAATGACTGCGCGTTCTTTGCGGTTAACATCTTTTAATTTTATATTCTATCCCCCCGCCCCCACGTCCCAGGAGCTACAGCTTCGTGAACACCGTCAGTACAATAGCATTGTCATATTTTTTCCGAACATGCAACAATAAATAATGTCATATATCACACGGTACAAAACAATTCACCGCACGTACAAATCAAGGAAGGTCAGATAGAATGTTGGTGCCTGACAACATCATCATGTTCATGGGTCCGGATGTTGGAGTTGACCGGTGGTTGCAGGCCAATCGTTTTGAGAACCCGTGCAGCGATATTTTATCTAATCCTGAAGGCTCTCTGAAAATGAACATATGAGATATTTAAGATATAAATTACGTACTCCAAGTTTGTTTAACCACACAGTTAATTCTTCACTTCATGTATTAATCTTTTTTCTTAAAACTCAACACCAGATGGTTTACACCGTTTGAGGTACCTTCAGACGACCTGAGTAAAAATGACAATTCTAAGTGAGTTCATGAACTAATAGAAACTTTAAATTGTTTTTGTTCAAGTAAGGAATCTGTTTAACAGCGCATCCTGTCAAGGGACAAGATTACAATAAATGATTTTCAGACATATATAATGTGTAGCTTTACAATTTCGCTCCTATTAAAATTTTCCGTTTCACGCTTCGTTTCTGTGTCAAAAATAGATTAGAGAGTAGTGAGATATCATTGGTTTTATTTATGACTTTTGACCCTAGGACAAAATCTTATATACTAAAGATTCATTAAATTACCATTTCAATAAATACCGACAATAGAGAAGCGCCCTTTACCAATTAAACCTATAGATTCATTGCTGGCTTCTTCTTAAAATGAATTTACTATTTTGAATCTACGCCCAATTTTAAGTCTGAATTCTCATTATATGGTTACTATTTTCTTTTATCACAACATCATCACAGATGCCACAGGACGAAGGAGAAAAAATGCCCTATGAAAATGCCGTGTGAGAGGGGAGACGATTGGAGTAGTCAACAAGGAGACGAGCAGAACAGAGATTTAGACAGACAGGTTCTTTGAGGATTATGTTTATTACAATAGATCAGTAAAACATTTGATGGGCAGCTCAGAGAATTAGACAGACAGGTTCTTTAAGGATTATGTTCATTACAGTAGATAAGTAAAACATTTGATGGGCAGCTCAGAGAATTAGACAGACAGGTTCTTTAATGATTATGTTCATTACAGTAGATAAGTTAAGCATTACTTGATGGGCAGCTTAGAGATTTTGACAGACAGGTTCTTTAATGATTATGTTCATTACAGTAGATAAGTAAAACATTATTTGATGGGCAGCTTAGAGATTTTGACAGACAGGGTCTTTCAAAATTATCTTCTTTGAAATAGTTTAACAAGACATTTTACTAGCAGCTGAGACTTAGGCAGACACATTCTTTCAGTAATATTTTCGTGAAATAAATCAATAAAACATTTGATGGGCAGCTTATAGAATTAGACAGACACATTCTTTTAGGATTATGTCTATTCAAATAGATCAGTAAAACATTTGACAGGCAGCACAGACATTTATACAGACGGGCTCTAGCAGGATTATGTTCATTAAAATAAAAGAATAAAACATTTCACTTTAGATTTACTTAAATTATAAGCAGCGGCGTAGCGTAGGTATTTGCCGCCAGGGGCAGAGCGCAAATTTGCCACCCCTACCCACCAAAAAACCAATAAAAAAAACAACCAACCAAAAAAAAATTAAAAAATAAAATAAAATAAAATAAAAAACATAAAAAATACCAACAATAATACAAACTATTAAAAGCTATAAAGATATGTGTGTTTTTTTAGTCACAAGTATTAATAAGGACACTAGAATTAATTAATGAACAGAAAAGCTTTCATTTCTTGAATAAAATTGAAGTTTTTGAAGTTTTATGTTTTTTCTCATGGCACAACATTTCATGTACCAAAAATGTCAGTCATGTCATACTCAATAGCAAATAATATCCAGAAATTAGTCAATTATTGTGTATTCATTATTTGTCGCAATTAATTTTTCATTAACTTTATTTTAAAGAATTTACCTTAAAACCTTTCACAGCTTTAGACAGTTGTAAGCAACTTTTAATTTAATTATCTTATTTTAGGCAGGGTAACTTCGAGCCTAAATAATAATACAACTGAATACATCAACTGGCCTTGAATTAATAATTCTTTTTTTCAACCATTGAGGTAAATTATTCTTGCTTTACAAAGTCATGTGAGATATTTTGAGAAATCTAGATTGAAGGCAAAATTTCAAAGTCCAGTAGATGGGCTGATATATGAAAATCATATCTGTTTTCCAAATTCTATTCAACTGCCGAATCCTCACATTAACTTGTACAGTAATCTCATCTTATGAAGAATAGGCCTACAACTTTCTTCTCAACTGTTTTCTACATAACATAATACATATTCGCTTTGATCACCAACTATTTGCTCTCTCGTTCTGGAATTGGAATCTTCGATTAAGAGGATGAAGCCTCCACATACAATTCTAGCAAATGTCAGAGTATTATAATAGTTTCTCTTTGAGTAGCCTCTACAAAGACTTTTAGCACTGTGTATTTGTAAATAATTTCTGGCATCATTGACTTCATAAAATAAATGTTCCCAAGTATGAACAAATAAAAGATTTAATTTGGACTAACAAAGTTCCTGCACCTGTTCATGTGTTTAGATTTTCGTCTGCTTCTATCAGTTTTTCTAAAGATTTCAAAATACTCTTAAAACGGCTCTATGGTATGTACAACATTTTGAAGTCTGTTTAATCACTTGCCTGTAGAAGGAATTAGATTTTCACAACGGCGTATAGACGTGAAAAGAATACGTACAAACACCATATTGTTATTCTTTTATTAATAGTCTATATTTTGTATCCGATTTCTGATTCCTTCCGATTGCAAACAACTTGGGTAATGATTAACACTTTTTCATGAGTAGCACATTTTATATATATGTGTGCCAAGTTTTAATTCCATTAGATGATAAATTTTGTTCATTTTGTATGATACAAAACAAGAGACATGCAAATTAAAAATAATGATGCTTTGCACTCCTACAGTTTTTCCCATGTAGTTTACTTCGTTGAAAACCGAACTTAAATAAATTACATCTATGATCTCATTAGCGTTATGTTCATACACTACTTTAGCCCCTGCATTTTTCAGCTCAGTAGCATTTGTATCAGCAGACTAGAATTATTATAGTGTTTGATGTTTGGCTTTAGAAGCGTTCAAGTGTTTTAATATAGTTTATTAATTTCAGTTTTTTAATCTTGGCTTTTTGTTTCTCTTATTAAACTTTTTATAAACGTCTTTCAATTTTAAAAGCTAATTGGCAACAAGGATTTTGGCGCCCCTCCTCGAAACAATGAGCAACTCAGTGCATTCGATAAACTTATGTTTGAAACTGATAGGAAACAGTAATGTTTTATTTATAAGGCAGTGGCGGCTGTCAAATTTGAAGAATTGATTAATTTATCATAACACCATGGTCGAGTTGTCATACTACTTAAGCCTCTGTTTTTGTCAGTACAGTTGCACTTGTATCAGAAGAATTTATAGCATATAAGAAGTTTTCAGTTTGTACAGAAGAAACGTTCAGATTACTTTTTAAAGTAATTTCAATTTTGTCTTTTTCTTTATTGTGATAAAGCTCCACTTTCTTGTGAAATTTTCATTGATTTAAAAGGACAAGGAATTTGCTGCTCCTAACCAAGTGCCGCCCGGTACATTAGCCCCCCCTTGCCCCCTTCTCTACGCCACTGATTCTAAGATCAGCAAACTTGTTTAAGTGCATGCTTAGTCAAGTCGAAGCCGGGGCCTTAAAAGCGTAAACTGAAACCTTAAAGAATGTGTTATAAATATTTTTAAGTGTGGGTATAAATGTAAAGTGGATCAACTTCACTTTTTAAAAAATAACAAATTAGAAAAGAAGGCGATTTTCTAATTCCATTTATTATCCCAAAAAGACTCCAGACAGAAAAATGTCTTACAAAGAATTCCAACAGACAATGAAAGAAAGAGCTTCGTATGCGCAGTCTTCGCTGGAAGACAGACAAAAGGAAAATGCCAAACAGACGGAGAACGAACGGTACAAGCTGAAGACAGAAGAGGAGTGGATGAAAGAATACAAGAGAAACAAGGCCAAAGGTAGTAAAATACTCTAGAAAGATTATTTGAAGTCCTGTGATAAAATAAACTTTAAAAATTTAACACAATGTTTTTTTAGAGTTCAACGTAAAATGGGGGGGGGGTAGTAAAGCTTCGTCGGGTGTCCATTGTTCATATTCATAATATATAATAATTTTAGTCATTAAAGATGCTAAAATTATAGTTTATAATTTATATATAACATTCCGAGTTAAGGCTGAACTCGCAAAGATCTACGAATGTTGTTGATAAAGTCTTCTCAGCAGGTGCGAAATAATGCAAAGCTAGTGCTTAGGTCACACAAGCGTCAATGGAGAGTTCCCGCTGTAAAAAAAATGTTTCAATTTTAAATAAAAATTACATTAATTTAAACTTCAATAGCAAAAAAAAAAAAAAAAGTGGCGTAGACAGTGTTGGTTTGGATTTTTCCATTAATTGTTGGGGCTCAACGCCTTTTGTTTCATTTAACCCATTTTTGTGTGTCCCACTTATGCACTTAAACGTTCCATCATGTTCAAAACCGTTTATATTCAAAGGAAAAATTGTGTGGCTCGTCAAACTTGCAGCCCATCCATATCAATATAAACATTAATGTATTGAAATGACTTACAAAAATTTGGCCTTAAGGTCAATTTAAAAAAATTATATTTATAATAATTAAGGCAATATAAAGGATATAGATCTATAGACCTATGATACATAACGTGTAAATTATGGTATTGAAATAAAACTAAAGTAAAACTAAACTTGCGCACCGAAGCTGAAACGCACCGGTGCAGTGACGTCACTGACATAGGAATAACGTCATCTGGACAACAATGATATGGGGGTGCCATTTACATCAAAATGAAGTGATTTCATCAGGAAAAATATAAATAAATATAAGTTTGGGGGAAGGGTAAGTTACCGGCTTTGTTTATAAATGAACTGGCGTGTCTATCTGTGTAAGGAAAATTATTTGTGTTTGGATGTTTATAAAATAGAGCTTTCTTCTGACACCGGCGCTCTGGTATAGAGGAGAGGTAAGGATACAGACCAACACCGGATATTAGTCTGTGCATCATACTTCATACCCAGGGTCATTCCGAATATCTCATAATCATAAATGGTACCTTCATGAATTTATTTAAAATTTAAGACTTCCAAAGCCTTGTCAGCTTATGCTTTTTTACTTCGATTAGCTGTAATGAATTGCTTTGGGCTTGGGCATTTTCTATTAATGGTGCACTTTAGCTATATCTATTTACAATAATTGTGTTTTATTCATTTATTATCAATTAACAAAAAACATCTTAATCATGTAATCACTTATGAACTTTAAGCACATATTTTTCTTGCCAAAAAAGTTTTTAAAATTCACTATACTGTACTGTATCGTAAGCAAATAAAATACCTTGTCAGATACCGGGCAATATATATAATTCATTTTAAATTAACATTCCCTCCTACCCACGAGAAATGAAAATGATACATCAGTTCACACTTACGTGCATAGAAAAATCTTACATCAGATATGTGAATGGAAGCCAGCGAAACTGGGAACTGCAAAGTTTTTTTGTTGGACAACAGGTTGTTGCTCACTCGTAGACATTCATGTATCGTTCACATTAGCCACCTTTAAAGCAGGGGGCATCTCTAGTCGATATTTTTGTTGATCATAGTCGGTTAGCTCCTTCAACAAGAAAACTTCCCCAATCCTCACGTTTGTCGATACCAGTGAAAACACATTGGCCCTGTCTTATCAGATTCCGGTGTTTTTTTTTTGGTCTGGTAATCATCAAATACAGCACACCATCGCCCTCCTACCCCAAAAGTAAATTATCGGCGTTAAAGTGCAATGTTTCCTAATTAATTATTTATGGGTCATGTGATGTGTCATTGAAAAAGTTGTCTTTTAAGTAGAATTGAAATGAATGTAAAGGTCTGAAAATCAATTTGACCTGGTTATTTGATGAACACAAGATATGTAGACGTTTTTTTTTAGTACAACATAGTGCTGTACTTTATATAGTTTATACATTTTAGAACCTCTGTTACCACTCTACGGGATAAATACTATATTTAAATACTTTCTTAAAGGGCCAAAATTTTTTTTACAAAATCTGATAAACAAAAATTAATATTTAAATAGTATCACATAGTATTTAGCTTTTAAAAAACTATGTTGACTCATTTTCAATTTTGAAAAAGTAGGTCAGTCATAGCCTACTAATACGTTTAACATGGAGTTGTACACAAACCAAGAACGTTTTCTTTTTTCTCGCCAGAAGTTTTATTCTCCAAAGAAAAAAAGGTCGACAAGGAAGGTAACTAAAATGAGTTTTTCGTCCATAAATTTGAGGAATAGGTCAATTATCTGTTTAGACTTCAAGGTAGAAAATTAACACTTTCTCATCAACAAGAAAAATTATGGCTGTGAATTTATAACTTGAAATATTTTTCATTGTTTGAACAGAGGCGGAAAGGAGTAGATTAGATGCGGAGAAGAGTAAATCAGTCGACACAGAACATCTAACAAAGGCGGGAGAAAGTGGGGATTCCGAAACTTACAAGACAGCCAACGGCCATGTAAGTCTTAATGTCTGACGTCTAGTTGGTATTCATTACTTTTTTGCCTTAATATTTCCTAGAATACCTTATATATTATTGTCGTATCATTCCAAATATCCAATACTTCATATCATTATTAATTTACAGTATTTAAATAATTTATGACCTCATCATTGTTTTTGTGTTAAGGAAAAATGGTTGAGCAATAATAATAAACACAAAATGTTCTATTCTTTTCTTTTTGTTTGTTGATCTAGGATTATTTATATAGAATTCAAATGAATTCTACAGCTATCCCGTGAGTGTAGATGATAATCTAGCAATTATCCTATCAGTAAAAACCATAACACGTACATTTATTCTAAATTCTCAAGCCCTCGTATTGACAATTGCATCCAATACACGGGTTACAGCATCAACTACATATTCTCAAAGAAAGAATAAGAGCAGAACATTTTCTAAATTACACTTTGCTTATTGCAATGTGTTTAAAATTGTGTTTAAAATATATTTTTACATTTATTTTCTAGACGGCCATCAACAAGTTTCCATATCATGTCATTGCAAGCCTTGTTACCATTATTTGGCTCCTAAATATTGTCTTCGTAATATGGTTATTCTTTGGGAGAGGAGGTAATAAAATGAAAGTGCCCACTAATGTAGGTAAGTTGTGTCCGGTAATTTACATGCTGAAAAATGTATGTCATTTTTATTATAATTTTATTCACTAAGTCTTCACGATGTTCGTATGGCGCAGTTTTAGCTTGTATACCACAACCAATCAAACACATTGATACATAAAATTGTCCCCTTTCATGCGTCCATCTTATTCATACTTAAAAGATCAAAGTTGCCGTCACAATTCTCTTCCATGTCATCACTCACATACCCATTTGTTGTTCTTGTATAAGCGCATTTAAAAATTGGGTTAGCAGGCAATCTAGAAATTTTTATTTTATTCTTGAAGAAGACCGGAGTACAATGAAATGTTTAAGAATTGTGGTTGAAATGGTAAATTAAAATGAAGTCTGCATTTCACAGAATTGATAAGAAATAAAACGTTTAAAAACTGTTGTTAGTTTGACGAGAGCTATCATATTGTGGGGACATAGGAATATTCCTTTAAGTTTTAGCCATTGTACTGTACTCATTGACATTTGATGAAATAGCAACAAATATAACTAACATTAAGTCAAAGTACTCTAGTTCTAAGCCTATAACTTTAAATTTAATTTGAAGAGTAAATTACGATTTACTTTTTTCTACAACATCCTCTCACTTGAAAAATATATATCAAATATGTTTGCGAACAGTTTATTATAGATGACTACATTGTCAATCAAAAAACGTGTTTCCCCCTCTAGAATTTAAGCACCCGCTCAGTGTGGCACGACAGAGGTCAGCACAAAACGTTCCCGAGCATGAGAAACCACAGAGTGGAACCCCCCAAGATGAAACGTCGCAGGCTCTAACTGAATCGAAACAACTAACGTCCAACGGCATCGACCCTTTGATGACACCGATCAGCGGCGTCGCTAGATTGCTGGAGCCCGTCTTCCCAAGGCAACTCTACTATGAGAGGAACGAACATGTCAAGTCCCCGGGGTACTTCTTCAAGAAGTTTCAGGAACTCCGTCACCCGCAAGCCGGTTACATGCCAGAAGGCGACACTGCCAAGCCTGTGTCTAACTACCAGGAGTCGTCGCGCAGGAGCACCATGAGATGCAAGAGCCCTGCGTATAATCACCGTAAACCAAAGTCTCTTGATAGCAATGTGCAGTTAAAACGAATCGAGGAATTGCTGGCTCGTAAATACGATGCCGCGGGCTCATTGCAGGCCAGGAGAGAGGACACAAACCTAGTGAGGTAAAAGGAGACTGAATATGTTTGTTAATTTTCAGTTACGGGTGAGGTAATCTAGATTACAGTGATACGCGTGTAAGAATTTATATTCATAAATTGTAATTTTGGAATTTATGTCTATACTTTAAATGGTATTCTCAATAAAAAAATTTTTTGTTTGTTAAGGTATTAACCGTATGAAGTTCAACGGTTAAAGTGATTTTTAAAAATTGCTGTTAGATTCATAGCAATTAGTAATAAATCCATCAAACCAGCAATGCTTCTTATAACGATTTGATCAAGTTTAAAGTGTAATACAAGAAAGACTTAAGGTATTGTTTCATTTATCTAAAATTAATATTGACATACATATTTTTTTACTTTCCATCCCTGTTGTGCTAGGAGGAATAGGTCAAGTGTTTCACCAACGAATGAGCGCACTTTAGTCCACGACTATTACAATGCACCAATTTTACCCTCCTGCGGAACACAGACGGATCCGCTTCAGGATAATGATGAGTTCGAAAATATACTGAACAAACCTAACCGTGGAAACAGCCAGGTGCCTAAGAACACTAACGAAAAAAATGTTGTGTATGATCACATGGGTTCTCAAACATTGGACTTTGTCAACGAGGGGTCTAACTATCCAGTGAATTCGCAGTCACCCGCCATCGTGCTCCACGGTCAGTATTTTTCTCAAAATGGCAAGACTACAAACACATCACCTGATCTGAAAGATGCTGGGACGCAGGTATCGCCAGCGCACCCTTTAGAAGTGAATCCCCGCATTGTGTTAACCTCGATATCAACACAGTGTCCCTCTATTCACTGGGGGGTCGCCTCCATTCAAACGGATACGAATAGGTATGTTCATAAAACGACCGCGACTCAGGCGGAACAGTTTGAAACCCCAGACACCGAAACCTGGAGCAAACAATTTCTCGACCACGCCTTTTATTTTCAGAATGGCGATGCGCGAACTTTGGTCAGAGATAAAAATTTCATCATCAACTACAATCCGCAAGCATGCAGCTCCCTACACGGAGTAACACAGCCAGGAGATGACACGTTGTCACAGACGGATCATTGCAGTGAGGACATCAGGAATTTTTTGAAATCCTGTGCGGGTGGCGACACGAGAAGGGCGGTAGAAAGGCGCATCCCTCCGATGGCGCCGCCTCCTCTGGGCTATCACATCCGAAGGTATTACAGTAGCTCTGAGACGACGGTGGATGAAATAGAGATTAGGCGATCAGATATCGCACAAGAACCAACAATCCGTAAAGAAAAAATACGATGTGGCGCGACAGATGCCGTTCATACAAAGAATAGGAAGCGTGTACGAAATGGTCAGCAGGGTGGTGATCAGGTAGGTGAGCACCAAAGCAAAGCGATCAATGAGAAGAAAATAGTGCGAGAAGACATGGCCTACGTGAATAACAATATAGGAGACAAAGGGAAAGCCATGAAGCTCAAAAACATCGAAAGTAAAATGGGAGGCATCCAAAGAGCACCCAATACTCTACGACGCGGATACATTAGAGACCCTAAACAAAAAAAACGCGAAAAACTAGAGAAAAAGTTTAAAGCCGCTATGAGCCGTGACTTTGCTCAGAACAAGATTATAACTTCTGTCACGGGCGTGGCATCGTTTGAAGGTACAGGGGCTAAAGTGAGATATCAGTACGAACCTACAAAGATACCAAAACAAGAACAGCATGACAGGACGAAATACGTCGTTTATTATTGCACCCCACAGGCGTATTCTAAGTCAGAGGAAGTAAAGAAGAAAAAGCAGAACCGTTGTGCTGTGCCTAATCTAAAACTGATTGATGCCAATGTTTTACCACCGAATATCGCCTTGCAGCCGATCTTGATCCGCAAAGGGAGTGAAGGCAAGCTGAAATACCCCTGCTTTAATTACAAGAAAGGAATAAAGAAACGACCTCTGTATCGAAAAAATAATAACCTGTCACACGCTATACCTACTGCCTTTAAGGTCACGTCTGCCTGCGATCTAAACACCAACTCTAACGCATATGATTCAGATACGAAGGACGATAGCGACGAGACACAGCAGCATCAGGGCATGGCCTCAGATACAACGCTTGACACCATGGACAACGAGGACCAGATGGGAGACACTCAGAGTGACGTCACCAGCGCCGCTCCTCTCTACGAGAATAAATCTCCTAGTCATGCCGCAGTTCGGGAATCTCCGCTGCTCAATAAGTCAGAAGATGAATTTGCGTCCCCCAAAAGGGGCCCTCCTCCGGAGACCTGGGACGAGAAAAAACACAACCTACTCCAAGCGTGTAACGAAGCCATCAAGACCCGGATGCAGAGAAGAGATCTCGTCACCAACGAATCTGATGAATTCACCGACAGTGAAAAATTTAGCAACGCCCTAACCGGCTGCTCGTGCTCGTCGTCGACATTAGCTGCCGGGCAGAAGATGTTCTCTGAAATGTCCCTTGAGCTACCTAGTAATAAGAGCCCGGCACTGGCTGAGCCTCTCACTAAAGATGACCAGATGCAAACCCTGTCTGCCAAACGTGCCAACAGAACAAAGCAAACGGAAGCCCTCTACATCAAATTTGAAAGCAGCTTGTCCAAGAAAGTTACGACAGTAGTAAAAGAGAAAAACAAAAGCCCGACTGATAAGTTTAAGCATGACTATAAGCAGCTGCAGTTCCAGGAAGATAACCCCAAGAGCTTGACGGAAGGAGAGAAGAAACCAACTCAGGATGTGCCGCGATATACCAGAATTATTCGTTTGAATGACGAGAACGTTGATAAGAAAACGGGAAGAAAACAGATATCGGAGACCAGCCTTCAAACAAAAAGAAGCATGTTGAGATCCCCAAGAGCTGCTAGCAAGGACCTGGTGATGGCGTGCATTGAATCGGAACATCGATTTGACGCGGTTAAGGATCTGCTGAGCGCAGCCTGTAAGGGTGAAGATTTCCGCCACTCTCCGCCCAAGTTGATTTCACCTTACGAGCCTCCTTACGAGCCACCCTTCGAGCCGCCTTACGAGCCCCCTTACAAGCCACCGACGCCAATTTACACCGACGACCAGAGTGAGGAAAAATACATGGACGCGATGAGCTCGAAGGACTGCTCTGAAGCTATCAAAAGTGAGCCGTCGGAAACAGTGAAGAATTTGAGTAAAAAATCTCAGTCGGCAGAATCGAGTGTTTCCAAACGAGCTAAGCGAGATAACTCTGACTCACCCACCCCGCGAAAATCAAAGGAGCGAACACAGCGTAGAACAAAGTACAAAAGGATAGACAGTCCCACGGAACCTAAAAAAAGTTCAAAGAAAAAGAAGTCGACGAGTAAAAGTAAAAACAAGTCCGAAGTCAGCAGAGACAGGAGTCTAACAAGAACGCGAAAAATATCTTCAGGAACGTCGACGAAGAAGAGCCCTGTTCGCCCTGCTAGTTCCACAAATACTCAGGAAAAGAAAACCAAAAAGCGGGGGACAAAGACAAAGTCAGCCGAAAGGAGCCAGAGTGAACATTTACCTTTAAAATCGGAGAAAACAAAAGGCAAGAAGCTTGTAGAGAAAGCATCAGAAAAGAAGAAAAAGAAGCGTGCCAAAGCCGAGATAATTTTAAACGACGATGAAGTCAGTGATGAAGATGAAACTGAAAGTGTAGACCGACAATGCCAACCCTCATCAAGTGCACCAGTCAACACTGAAGTCACTGTTTATAGTCGAACTAGAACGCCATCTCCAAGGACCTGCAGTCCAATTACACAAAACCGATCCGCTTCGCCAACATTTTTTCGTGGTAGGCCTGACTCGCGGCAAGGGCAAGGCTCAAACCCAGCTGATGAAGAGAAAACTCGAAGTTTGGACCGGCAGTTGATACTTCAAGGCGGCAGGCTTAAGGACCAAAAGCCAAAAAGCCACGTGGCCATTTCTGCTGACAACATTATCAGCACAGTTACAGTAGCCAAAAACCTACGCCCCACCGAGTCTGTGCCAGTCTTTGTGGAAAACAATCCCCAGCTCAAGCCAACGAAAGGTGCGCAAACAGTCACTGCAAACAAACTGAAAAAATCTGAAAAAGATCTTCAAAAGGCGGAGCTCGGTTGGAACAGTTCACTTTCTGCAAACGCCCAAAGGGCAGCAGCCGAGCGTGCGAAGATGCTCCAGAAACGCAAAGCCAAATACTCACTTGCTAAAGTCCGTGCCGCTCCTAACAAAAGTCAGGAGAACAGTTCGGTAGCACCACGGAGACCAATGCAGCGCAAATGTCAGGCGGAGGGAGACAACGTCTATAGTGGGAGTGAAAAAGAAGACAAAACTGAACCGGTCGTGCGAGAAAAGCCAAGCACCAGCCAAGTGAAATCTGTACAATTTTCAGAGAGTATTGAAGACCTTGAAGCTCAAAAGCATGTCAACTCAAGTGATTCCGTCCAGCTTGGCGCTGTTCTCAATCGGCCCGAAGGGGACGTGGTCACCCACAAAAACAACGCACCTACCGTGCAGTGCATGAATGCGGAGTTTGGGTCTTTCGAGAGGGCCACTACCAAGCGCGAGGGATCCGATTCTGCCAACGAAAAATCCGAGCGTTCTGTCGATAAAATTACAGTGGAGCCTCGTTCACAAAGCACGCCGCCACGACGCAAGCGTCCGGTTTGGCTGAAGAAGGCTAACAAACCCGAGGAAGGGAAAGTGGCAGACGCAGGGAAGGAAAAACCGGCTACTGCAAAGGTGATCGCGGCTCCTATGAAACTTAAACAAGGTCACTCGGCAGAAAACATGATCAATGGTTCCAAGTGCAATACCCATCTCTATTACCCGCTCAAAACTGGAAAGGCGTCGCCAAAGACGAGCAATCTAAGTCTCAGTGGCAAAGCATCGGTTTCCTACAACACCAGGATTAACGCGGTTTTTATGACTCCGCCGGTGAACAAATCTTCAAAAAAAGTGATTGCGTCCGTTGGCTCTCCTGTGGACATCAAGGAAATCATAGAGGGCACGTCCGTCGACGTCTTTGACCACTGCAAGGTCACCAACATCAGATCAACGAAATCTGTGCCTTCCATAGGGTTGACGGCTGTGAAAAAACTGAAGTTAACGAGCGATGTCCGTTCTATGACCGGCAAGAAGAAAAAACATTCGAAGGCACGCGAAAGTGGATCACTTCGGTCCCTGTGCTCTAATGAAACGTATGAAGACCACGTTCGACTCACGTCCAAAGATCGTGCAAGCCCAACGTACTCTGTGTCTACGGAAGTGGATGAGGGTGCAGTCGCCTTAAAGCAAGGATCCTCCTCACTGGTAAGCTATGGCCATTCAAGGAGACGCGAGAAGAAGCATTCGAAGAAGCGGGCCGCCCCATTGACCGAGGCCGCAGACTGGCAGTTGCTAGCCAGGCCTGATGCACAGAACAGGGCCGAGATGAGGAGGGTACATTACTATGGGGACATGCTTGACATCGTGAGTTATCTCACCTCTCCTCTTGAATATAAGTAGTTTCCCATGATGCTTGATATAACTTTGGAATATCTTTTAAAAAACAGAATACATTAATTAATACAAGCATGAAAATTTTATTAAGACAAAGAAACGAATAAAAACAACGGATATAAAGATTACGAGAATTATTAATACTAGTTTATTTTAAAAGTATATGTAGATTTTCTGTTTCCTTAAATATGGTATAGGGTTATAAATTTTAACTTGTATATTAAACGTTAGCCTACATGTAATCAGTTTGATTTAGAACAGAATATGTGCCCAAGATATCCATCTTCTCTACTGTAGAAAATCTTATTGATGAATATTAGTTCATTATAACTCCAGCTCGACCTTAGAGAAGGATTCCCTAGCGTGTGGATAAATAAAATGATAAGATGAAGATTGCTGGTTAACATTTTGTTTTCCTGGGGAATGGGGCGGGGCAGTGACTAATCATTTTGTCTCTTAATATCTAAGGATTTCTTTCCTCAGGATGTCTTTCATCTTGGGCTGGCGTGGATGGTGCAAGGGTTTTTCAACAGGATCTCGTTTTTCAACCCGTGTCAACAGCCTTCGACAAACGCCTCAGGTGACATGCCAGCTAGCCAGCAGATCGCCGATTAACTGGCTTTGCCGTCTCACCGGACCCAGTTAATTAACTGAACTTCAGCTGTCTCGTTTGACCAAAGTCTTACAGAGAGGACATCTGTTGTCTGGCTTGACCATAGTTTAAGGGATAGACATCGGGGGAAGCTAGAGTCGAAAACGTTGATGACGTCCGCCACAACGAGCCTGAATCTCGTGTCCTCAGTCGGTTTATCAGATTTGAAGGAGCTTCAATCTCTTGTACATTTCCCACAGCATCTTTGCTAACATCCGTGATGAATTTTAGGGGAAAAAAAAGGATTTCAACTACACTAATTATTAAAAAAATGACTTACACATTCAACTATGATAAATGATCTTTCAGAAAAAAAACCTTTATATTAATAGATGAAATGGGAAAATAGAAATTCAATAACTGCTATCCACAAAGTTTCAAATTGAAAATATCACTTAAAATATGTATTTCTTAAGGTTGAGAGTTTTAAAGAAAATTGAAAATGAAGCAGCCATTTGTTATAATAGTATTTAACACATTCTCAGCCACTTAGAACAATTCTGCCATGATGCAATCCTACAGGAACTGCGTCATTGGACGCACTGAATCAAATATCCTATAATAGGGACCATTTGGAGCAAACTTCAGCAGGAGCAAATCGTACCACTGACATTATATCAAGCCCAAGTGTATCACAAGCAAGCTGTACTACTGACATTACTTCAAGCCGATTGTAGCCCTAGTGTAGGTTGTTCCCTGATGTGCTAAAACCTGTCTCTAGATAATGAATTCAGTGTCAGAAGTATTAACTTTGACACCAAATAAAACAAATGTCAATAAAGCCTTGTCTTCTCAACAGTTCTCAATAAATACATACACGCAGTCTTTACCTCTCTTGAGTGACGTCAATAGTATATATTAGAAGCTATCCTCACCTGGTTGGCATGGTCAGACCAGGCCTGTGGGGTGGGGGTGGGGGGATAGGGGGAGAGAGTAGTAAATTGATTGTCTGAGTTGAACAGTTCATTCCTCCCTTCTTTTGTGAAACATAATTCTTGTTTAAATATTTCATGAAGTTTTAGAACCAGTGGTAGAATTAAAATACATAACCACCATTCACAATAATGTGTGTGGAATAGTTTATTTGACGTACAACCCTGGTTAAACCTTGACCAAATTGTCACATTAGCATCTGCAGAATTCGAAATTAAAGAACTTATAATTATAATTTATAATAGAAATACTGCCACTGAAATTTACAAAAAAAGCATTGTGATGATGTTCCTAGAATTGTATAATATATTTACAAGTGTAACTTTCATTATGGCACTGTCATTTGAATTGCAGATCAGATCAGATAGTTCAGATAGTAACAAAAGCAACTAGGAAAAACAAAACACTAGACTTATTCCTAACAAACAGACCAGGACTAGTAATAGTAATAGACTGACTGCACTATAATTCCTGGACTGTCTCACCATGATATTGGTAGGGTAACCAATAAAATAAAAACTAAAATAAGATGTCTAGAGAAACAATATATCTTTGGAATAAATGCAACTTAATAAAATTACACCAATCAGCTGCTAATTTCCAAAAAGAATTCCTTTGTAAATTCAGAATAGTTAGCCCTGTAGAAGAAATATGGAAGGAAATAAAAACAAATCTAAAAACTGTAGCTATAATGGATGAGAATGTTCCAAAAATAGTAACTTAATAGAATTAATAAATGCTGGTTCAATTCTAAATTTTAAAAGTTATGCAAACAAAAAGAGAACTTATTTAAGTTTAAGAAATTTAGGACTACCAATTTAGAAAGGATACACAAAAAATACTTAAAATTTTATCAAGCACTTGACACAAACACTTAGTTGAAAGTTGAAATCTCCAAAATGAATTTATAAACAATGTAATTAATAAATATAACAATAAAATCTTATGGTCCTTTGTCAAATAAAAAAATCGAGCATACAGGTATAGCCACACTAAAAGACTCAATAATAAAACCTATGATGATAATAAGACTCCTTAACACATATTTTGCATCATTATTTTCTACCTCTAGTGACAAGGAAATTTTATAAATGTACAATTTAAATGAAATGGAAGAAATAGGTAACATAACTCCCAAAAAACTTCAAAATAAACAAAGCTACTGGCCCAAATGAAATGCCTGCGAGGTTACTAAAAGAATTAAGCAACGAACTGCCCCCAATCCTTGTAGTTCTTATCCAAGCATATCTAAACCAGGGTAAAGTGCCTCAGGGTTGGAGATTAGCTAAGGTAATGCCAATTTAAGAAAGGTGATAAATCAGACCATGGTAATTACAGACCTGTAGCACTTACTAGTTATTACTAGTATCACCTGTAAACTACTAGAACACATAAAATATATAGTAGAATAGTTAACCACCTTGACAAATATAATGCCCTATGGACAACATCAACATGGCTTTAGAAAAAACGGATCATGTGAAACAATTAATAGGTCTAATAGATGAACTATCAGAAGGGTTAGACAATAATGATCAAATAGATACAAATTACAATATTACTAGACTTCTCAAAAGCATTTCACAAAGTTCAACACCTTAGTTTACTTAAAAAACTTAAATACTTTGGAATCTCAGGTCCCTTACATCACTGGATCCAGGACTTCCTTTTGGGTAGGGAGAAAACTGTAATAAATCTGCACCAATAAAGGTTAACTCAGGACTTCCACAAGGAACTGTGCTAGGTACCTTACTATTATTTGCTGAGGATTGTATAATCTATAGAACAATTAAGTCAGAACAAGATGGCAAAATTTTACAAAAAGACTTAGATGAATTAATAAAATGGGAAACTAACTGGAGTATGTCCTTCCACCCAGAAAAGTGTCAAATGCTAAGAGTAACAAAGACAAAGAAACAAATAAATTCAAAATATTTCATTCATGGAAAAGAACTAACCCAAACTAAAGATGCAAAATACTTAGGAGTCATAATAAATGAGAAACTAGCTTGTAATCCCCATGTCAATGGAGTTATTACAAAATCAAACAAAAACTTAGGTTTTATAAAAAGAAACTTTTACAAATGTAATAAAGATATAAAACTAAAATGCTACATCACCCTGGTGAGACCAAAATTAGAATATGCATCTTCTGTATGGGACCCATCCACCAAAGAAAATATTGATTAAATAGAACAAATTTAAAAAAGAGCTGCCAGATTCATTACTGGAGAATATTCAAAACTCACAAGAGTAACACCAATAGTTAAAGCATTAAACCTTGAAACACTAAAGGATAGCAGAACCAAGAGTAAATTAGTAATTATACATAAAGCAATTATTTCTAATTTAGAAATACAACACAAAGAAAACTTAATAAAACCCTCAGATAGACATAGGGATAAAAACACCTTTCTTATTCTGTATGCAAGAACAAACACAAGTTTTCTTTCTTCTCGTCCTGCATTTGGGCGTGGAATGGGTTGCCTGAAGATACCAGGAAAGCCAACACTTTATCATTTAAAAACTCTAATAAGAATACAGGACTAAACACAAACCATAGTTAAACATAGGTTGCAATAATCTTCTGTAAAGAAGGAGCATCTGTAAAATATAAGATAAGATAGATCCCATTTCTACAGCAAATTTTTCAATTATAAATAAAATTACAGGCTAAAATTCATAATAACGAAATGAGTTTACAAAATAAAAACTCAAATAAAAATTATGCAACTGTCATTTTAATATTAAATCTTACACATTTAAAATAAATATCCAACAAATGTAATAATAGAAAATCTAATGTAAAAATAAATGTAAGACTACATAAAAAATTTTGACCGAAGTGTAACAGTAACAGTAACAACAATATAAGAAATGATGGATGAAATTTTTCTTAGAATATATTGGTTTATATCTGTTGCGAATAAGTTACATTAAATCACATTAGAAAACACTAGACTACTAAGGTTTTTAAAACTAAATTTAATGAATAGATCTCTACAATAAAAGACTAACATAACAACAAAAAACTAATGTTCTGATCAAGATATGATTATGAGTGCCTGTAATTTGTAATGTAAAGTAAAGTGCTGGAAGATCTACATCCTTAGTTGGAACACATGGTCTTTGAAAATAGAGTGAAACAAAAGTTTCCATTACATTAAGAAATTGCATAGTTATTATTAATAGTAATTTCTAAGTAATAGTAATCACAGCTGATGTCTGTGAAGCAGCAGATGTTTATATTTATTCAATTCTCAGTTACAAGCATGACCATTCAATCAGTTAACAAATGTCACACACATCTGAGAAACAATCCTATCTCATATTAATAATAGTTATGTCAAAAGATAAGTTAAGAAAAGTTCCACATATCAAAATTACCACACTTTCCATATTTACTTATACTTATAAAAACACTAAAATACTGAAGTTTTCCATGTGATTAGCATTTTAAATATTGTACAAAAACCACATCTTTAAAAATAAAACTTACATCAATGTTTTTTTTTATTAGTGGCAGAAATCACATCTCAACAACATACATTTTTTTATGACTGAAAGAGGCTTTTGAATTGCCAATAGTTACTGTGATAAGATAATGGTGTGTGGATAATAGTGGCTAAACTCAAAAATAATGATTGCTTTACAAATTATTCTAAACAATGAATGCATAAATTGTCTGCCTCTGCTCCTAAATCTCATGATTGGTGAAAGTTTGAGTTTGCTCTTTTCATGGGATAAAGTCATGTTTGGCCAATTTAAGAGCACTGCAGAGCATTGATAGTCATTATAGGCAGCAAATTCTTGTACTCTTGTCTACTGGCCACATAATATTATCATTTACTCAATATAATCACATGAAAGAATTTACTGATAAAATCATCTGTCTGATTTTTAATTGCCAAGTTAGTTTGATGTATTCTTCAACAGAGATAACAAATGTAACATTACAAAGTCTTAAATATGAGTACACAAGGTAAATATCACTGTTAGCAATCAAGACAGATTGCTGAAAATATAAAAACTGTTTTGGAATAGCCCCAAAAAATGTACAACAGGATAAAAATATACAGGAAGCAAATGAATGGTGAAAGAAATATAAAACATTAAAGTTTTTAAATTATTATAAATACTTTGAAAGAAGTTATGATCACGCTTTGCTTTTTCATGATTTGTTGATAAATTTTGAAAGCCTAAAGACAAAATGTCACACTGTTGCAAAGAGTGGACAAATACCATCTTTTCTTAAAAGTGACCTTTTCCAATAAATTATTTACATGATTATGAAGAGAAAAAAATGTTACAGAGATGTTTAAAAATTTGATTAAATTTTATCATAACATAAAACATGTACTTTAAATTAAATTTTAATGTCTCACTTTCCAAAATGAGTGGAATGAAATGAAGTATCAAAAAGCTTCATAAATTGTAGGGTATTTGGTGAGACACTGTATGATCCCTGTCTCATTACAATTATTCTATTGTTTTTCTAATATTTGTTCAAATCGATTCATCCACTTACTTAGTAAAATGAGGAGTAAAATTTTTTATAAATGCAAAATTATCTTTTACTGAGAATGAAGTACAGTAAATTAAACCATTAGTTAAACAACAAATAAAATCCCCATCTCTTCCACTTGTCACAATTATTATTTAACATTGAAATTCTGTGAAAACTTTTGTGAATAATATTTTTATTTATAGATCCTAAGAAAATTGAATCCTTTTTAATGTTTAAAGAGTAACAAAAAAAATAATAAGTCATTTCAAGGCATAGGAATTTAAATCACAAGAAAATAAAATTATATAAAAAATTATTCCCCCCACCATTATACTTGTTTATCTTGATCACAATGTGCACCACTCCAACCAGCAAAACATTTGCACACATAATCATCAAAATCATAAACAATGCCTGCATTTGTCCTCACTCTCGGAATGACAAGCTTCTCCCACATTTCTGGACTGTTTTTACCCTTCAAGTATTTTTCAACATGGAAATATGTATGGCACATAGTCTGTTCAACAACTTTTTCATTCTTTAGCTTGGAATCCATGAGGGGAATACCCTGCCAATTTTCCCAAGCTTCCTTTCCAGGAAAATTTTTATCACCATGCACTGACACACTGCTATTCATGGAATAACGCGTCCTTATTTTACTTTTCAAAATCAATTTGTCTTGAGAAATCCTGCAATGTTTACGCCCAGATTTGGACAGGTGATATTGATATATCCCTTCATAATCTTTTTTCACACACCTCCCATGTCTGCTGCACAGCGAGAGTGAGCAATTATTGAAGAAGTTAATGACGTCTAGAACATATGGCCCAAGGGTGGAGTTGATGTATTGCTGTAGAATCAGACACTCATTCTTGGCTCTCATGTCATCGGAGGATCCCCACAGGACAACTCCAGATGCCCCCATGTCAGCAGGTTGGCGAATGGCGTTGTAAAGGTCAGACTGTCAGAGAGATCAAAAAGAGGCTGGAGATTACAAGCTGCTATAAAGAAATTGAGTTGATAGGAAAAAAACATGGAGAGCAAAAAATAAAATTTCAGGGCAACACATTAATGTTTAAATTATTAACACTAGATAATCTTTACAAAATTGTGTGATGTTTTATAATTTATACTGTTATGAGAGTGCATTCATATATAGGGAAAAAACAACTAAAGGGTGCGGTGGTCTAGCGGTACTGCGCCAGACTGTCGAACCGAGGCAGAAGAGAGTCATAGGTTCTATTATTGGTACTGGCAAGGCCCCTGGGGCATTGTATTAGCCACACAATCCCTTGCTCATTAGTGGTGGCTAACTGAAACTTGTGAACGCTACTTCACTTGCCACATAGGCCGTTATGGTCTGAAAGGGGTTATTATTATTATTCTGTATAAAAATAACTAAATTAGTGGGTTGGCCAGTTGTTAGTATAATAATAATTAAACAAAAGATTAAATTAATAAAATTTTGCTTGTTTCCAATTTAAAATACAAACTTTAAGTCAAACAATAAAATCATGTTGTCAAAAAATCATTGATTAAACAAATCAAAAGCTAGCGTGAAGTTAATATACATATATAAAACTACTTGAATTTCAGAAACAACAAAAATACTAACTGGGGAAAACATATTGTAGGATCCTTCTTGAGAGAAGGCATAGGGAAGTATCTCGCTGTCTTGTGGAGCCCATGTAGCCTTCAACCGAAGGGTCTCTTTTACCAGCTCCTCTATCCTGGCAGCTCTAACACTCGGAGGAACATTTAGCTGAAAGTAGATGGATGGGTAAAGGCCACTGCTCTTGTTGTAAATGTAATTTAACCTGTGGAAAAGTAAGGAACATTTTATTTTTAGTCTCAGAGATGATTTAATAAATTACACCAGAAAAGACAACAAAAAAACATGGCTGCTGAAGAAAACCCACCAAACCATGGAATCATGGTGTCTAATAATAACATGCCAGACAGTAATGTTAGTGACACAAAAACTATACTTATTTAGAATGCCCAAACCACAATTTACCCCATACAAAAAATAGAAAATTAGCTGCGGTTAATTCAAAGAGTCAATAAAAGCGGCTAAGTTTTTATGTTTTATTTCTTTATATTCGTTTTATTTGTGTATTATTTGTTTGCTGAGGAAGGCTCTTTGCCAAAACGATGGCTGCTTTGTTACGTCCACTCAGGCTAACTCACACCCTGTTTACATGTTTCCCATTTACTAATTTACAAACCTGATTGCAGTCTCACCCACATTATGTAAGTTTCTTTAACTCTCTTAAATAAACTGAATGAAGATAAAAGATGCATTTCAAACTTTGTGTTTTACAATTATTTTCATATCCAATGAAAGTTTTTTTAAAACATAAATAACTAAAGAATAAAATAAAGTATCTGTGCCCCGTATAATAAGCTGTAAAAGTCCTGAAGGTCCTATAATGAAAGAGTATTTCTGGCCATGAAAATCAAGATGTGAATGATTTCAGTATACAATTATCTTAATATTATATTACTAATAATAATAGTAACTTACTGGTCATTGATTCGAATAGTAGAATCATTACAGTAATTGTCCCAACATCGAGGATAACCATAGAATCCCCACTTACCAATGGGACGGAGTTGTCTGGCAAGATCAAGGGTTTTACCAATGATAGATCTGTCAAGAATAGAATGAAAATTGACATTGATGAAAATATTTGTGTTTACTTTCTTAGGTTAAATGATTCCCAGGGATACAATTATACTATTTACAATTATTAATTCTGTGGTGCCATGTTTACAAATTGCCTTCAACTCTCACACATTCTCAAATTATTATTTATACTGATATTTAAACCGTTTTCTAAAGTATAGTCTTTTGTTCTATGAATAGTAAATTTTATTTCTTTCTTATTTGTGTTTCTAGTTATATTCGATCAATTTTTAAATATAAATTTCTTCTTTGAAACAATGTCTGTTACATTATAATATGTTTATAAACTTTTTGATTAAAATTAATTAGTAGCTAGTGAACATATTGGTGAGATCACTATTGTTTAATAAAGCCATCATCCTTTTTTTATATTTTCCCTTTGCAAATTTTTCTGCAATAAATCTGTTGATTGATGAATATAAATTAGAGACTTTTTTTGCGGTCACATGAACAATTTAAACTGCACTGATTTATATTTTAATATATTTAGTGTGTTTCAAAAGGTAATGAATATATGTAAATATATGAATATAGGCATCAATAATTATATAAAGATGATCTGAAAACAAATCTTATAAATATTTGGTTTTCAATGTGTTAATTACTATTTGTTAATTATTTAAATTATCAGCCAAAAACCTTACTTAGCAGCTGTTTCAAACTCCTTAGTTGCTTCCTTCAGTAAAGCATCTTTATCATAATCTGGAAACTTTTCTTTCGCAAGCTCCAGTGATTTTTTCTGGTAAATTTGTAGTGAATCAAAGTTGAGGACAAAGATGGGCCTCCATGATTCAAAATCAATGACCGCAAGCCCTGAGAAGTTCTTATCTGGCAAGATACTTTTAATATCTATCTGTGCTTTGTAGAGATGATTAGTTATATTGGCCAGCTAGTTTTGAGAAAAATTAAGGCAAAAGATCAATAAGATTGTAACTTCAGTTATATAGTGAGCTATGAATTAGGTACAGTAAATACTTGTTCTAAAGCCAACTTTTTTTTGACAAAATCTAGGGGAAAAGGTTTGGGGGTCGGCTTACGAGGGGCTCATAGGTGGTTTCTGCATGTATATTGAATATTAATATTTACTGACCTTATTAAAATTAAATATTTTTAAAAAAAATTCTTTTCATTTAAATGCATTTAAAACCCCTGTAGGAATGCTATAAAAATGACATCCTAATTCTGTGTTATTCAAATCTCTTTGCTCTTCAACTAAACAAAAGTAAACAGTCATAAAGACCAATTTAGCTAGTAGTTTTTAATAAAGGTGTACCATTTTGCTTGCGCTCTCCTATTATTTTTGAGTTTGGCTTATGAGCGGGTTACATACTTTTTATACTCTTTCAAAAGAGAGGGGTCGCTTTACGAACGATCAGGCTATAGAACAGGTATATTGGTAATGCATTAATAGCATAAATTATAGAACAATGAAAACAAAAATTATCAATGTTTATTTCCAGTCTTTCAAATTGTAATAGGTCATGGGTTTAAACTCAGTAGTTCAACTGGCCAAAGCAAATCACAATTAATGTGAGCATTTTTAAATAAAAACTTTAATAGAGATTAAAATTAAAATAATTTATACCAAAAAAATATTTACATACTTTTTTCACTCTTAATCTTTTGCCTTTTTGTTAGAGCTAACAGATGGTTTGTATTTAGAGTAAGATTGTGTGTCACTGAGATTCTTTTGGCAGACTGCATGTTTCAACATTGATGTTTTGTTAATGTTAATTTGAGAACACAACTATTTACACAAATATGCATATTCAGACATGCACATTTCAAAAATGGAAAAAATGACGTTTGAAGACTCTACTGTGTTGTACTTTGCTTTTCATGACCAAATAAGATATTCTTTTTAACAAAATATTTAAGTTGTTTGATTTTTAATGATGTTTTTAAAAAATTTAAAAACATAAATTTTACCTGTGGTATACCTCCATTAATGCTAAGATTTCCACTGAAACGAGGCCATGTCCCAAGATTATAAAACAAGCTGATTTGTTCGCCAAGAAAGTTGTCTTTGTTGTTATCAACAATACCCCATTTTTCAAAGTTCAAGTGTTGTCCACGAGCCTCACAAGCACCACTAGGATGGTTCCACACAACATAGAATGCAGTATTTGGAAGGACCAAGGGGGCAGAGCAACCAGTTTGTATGGCAGTTGTATTAACACAAATGTGGCTTACAAAAACATGAAGGCAAAATAGAATATAAATCTTGCACATCATTGGAATTTTTTTACAGAAGAAAATCTTGATGATATGGAAGCACTTTTATGGTCTCAGATCAGCAGAAGACGCTGTAAAAAATGTTAAATATAACAATTAAAACTTTGATTGCAGGTGTTTAATTTAAATGCTTTGCTTTCTTTAGGCAAATAAATAATCTCTGATCCAATTAACACTACTGCAGCCTTATAAAATTTTTGCCAGTTAAAATTTGTTAATAACAATCCTTAAACATTTTGGGTATGAACCAAGTTGTCAAGTAATTAGAAGTTTCATTGGAACTTTATTTAATTTTTTAGAGATGCATTATTTTAATAATAATAATTATTATAATAATAGGAATACGATATATCCTCCAATTTGTCGTATGCTGATGCAACAACAGCAAAACAAATGGTTCAGTCAAATACTTAGAGGTTTTTGCACCCATGGCCATGGCAAAGATGATTAATAACCCCCACTCTATAAACCTATTATTTTCTTCAATAAAATAAAATAAAAGTACATTTTGGCATCTTAGCTATAGTCACAAATATACTACATAAATTATTGTGCAGGTTAAATTTTTCTTCGTAATAAATGCTCTTCTACAGCTCATTAACAAATTAACACAACTAAATCATAATTACATTTACATTGGTCACTGGTGGAATTTTAAAGGGTATATTTATCCTTTAAAGAATAGTTAAAGTTTTGTACATCAACAATGGGGATTCATGATTAATATTATTATAAAAACTGCCTAATCTGAGACTATAGCCTAGTACAATGGTGGCCATATTGCCACTCATGAGCTGCATGTGGCTCTTTTGTGTTCACATTGTTGTGGCTCACATAAAATTTATGAAAGTTAAAGTTATGTTACAATGATTACTGGAAGATTTCCAAGCCAGCGTTAGTAACCCAAAGTGCTGCAATGGGGCTCTCAGCAATTTTTAAAATATTTTAAAATGGTTCTCAGTTACTACAGGTATGGCCATTCCTGCTGCTGTAGCAATTATATTCAATATCAATATGAAATTGTAATTGTAATATACTCGACTATAGACTATGACTAAAACAATGTCTATATAATTTATAATATATAATAAAATGAATTAATAATATATCTTATTAATATTTACTAAGGACTAAAGCTTAAACTTCATCACTAGATGATATTGCATAAACTAATGACTGTTCATTAATGAATGTACAGTCTAATGAATTGAAAACTATTCTTTTTTTTTTTTTTAATTTTTACTATGGCATGGCGTTTTCCTCCACATTTTGTGCCCTTTTTGGGGTCATTTTTATAATGCTCATAACTTTAGTATTTAATAAGATAAAATATAATTGACACAGTAGTTAGTGTTAGGTCCTATGCCTATACTATGACTATAACAACACTAACACTATACTATAACTAAGTCTATGATTCATGATTCCATGACTATGATATTAAATTACACAATTGTCACAATGTACAATATGCCGCTAAAAAATTTAATGGAAAAGAAGTAAACAAGGTATGGGCATGGGTTAGCCTGACCAGACGTAACAACAAAACTGCGAATGTTTTGGCAAAGAGCCTTTTTCAACGAACATACAATACACAAATAAAACAAAAAAATAAAATAAAAAATAAAATTAAGAAACTTAGATGCGGTTGATTCTTTGGATTTCACCACAGCTAAGTTTCTTAATTTTATTTTTCATTTTTATTTTCGTTTTATTTGTGGTGTAGTATATTATTATTGTATGTTCGTTAAAAAAGGCTCTTTGCCGAAACGTTCGCTGCTTTGTTATGTCCGGTCAGGCTAACCCATACCTTGTTTACGTCTTTTCCATTTAATTTTTTATAAGCCTGATTGCAGTCCTACCCCTCAATATGCCGCTAATATAATATGCGATGCCGCCGATGCGACATTGACATTACAGTTACAGATTACCGTAACTGAAATTATCATTACAAAATTTCACTGATTTACTTCACACAATCACAAAGTATACGTTATAAGTATAAGTAAGTAAGTAATCCCAGTTTCATTTAGTGTTAGCCTCGTTCTTGATTAATGAATTTTATTTTCAGATAAAATTACAGTTACAGATGATTTTAACTTTTTAGTCTTAAAACTTAAGATTAAGGCACATCCAATATGAATCATGAAACATCCTTAAGCCTCGTTGAATCATGTGACTTGGTTATAAATAGAACACATAAACAAAATATTTTAAGAATCGTTCTTTTCAGTAATAATTAATAATTGTGTTCAAATATTTGACAAATAATAAATTGGCTTTGATGTAAATCTAGATCTATATAAATATTTCATTGTAAAAATTAATGAGAATGTGACTTTCCCAATTTAAAAAAGCAAAAATGTTCTGTATAGAAGGAGCGTCTTGTCTTAACAGATAAGATAAGAATAAAATAATAAGAATAAGATTAAGATAAGAAAAAATGTTTTCAATTTATGTCTAGTAATTGATTTGGGAAATGTAATTTATTTTAAACTGAAAAAAAGAAAGAATTAAACGCAAATTGAATTTAAGTAAAATATAGAATTCGATGTCGATATGCCAACTGTTGTATTTTTTTCTAAATATGCCAAAGTTATTTATAAACAGTATGGATAGTTTGTTTACGCGGTGCTACTGTTTGCTTCGTTTTCTTCTTGAGTAAACTTTTAAAAGGGCGTCCATAAATGACGGCACACATTTGCGATGTCGGGAGGGGGCTGTGTTAAAGAAATGTGACGTCACATCAAAACGCTCAACTTTAAATGAACATTTTACTTAAATATTTGTTTGGTTACAATTTATTTTATGAAATTTTAAATGGCTTTCGGCGTGATGCAATATTAGAGTGAAGACTACATTAAGAACATACTGAAATGACAAACAAAAAAAAGTGATTTTAAACATACTAAATTTCTAATAACAGAATCCACTTCCATGGGGGGAAGGGGGGGGGGCTCTAAGCTCTGTGCCGTCGTAATGGAAAAAAGGGGTCTACATTTTTGTGACGACGTGTCACAAAGGGGGGATGGAATGGAATGGACCAAAATCTCGTGACATTATTTATGGACGGCCCCATACATTTTGTAAGAACTAATAATTCTTTATAGTATGATTTATCTTAATAATTTAGAAGGAACGGAACACTGCAAATCAGCAAGTATATTAAATGTAAAGTAACGCACGAGGTTTTGGCATAATACATATATTTTTCCAGTCCGTGAGAGTGAGAATCGATAAAAAAATGTTTGTTGGAAGAAGGGTTATGAGGTGGAGACCCGCACTTGATTGAATATTTTTGACTCACTATAAGTTTCCACGTTGTTCTCGTAGTATGGCATCGTACTTTGCAAGCATATGCATCAGCTACAAAATATTGCCTATATTTGCACTAGATGAACTCTCCGCGAAAAGGATAGTTCCGTTTTTGCATGAATTTAGTCATGTTAAACATTCTAACAAGATAATTTTTAATTTTTAATTTATTTTTTTTAAAGTCTGGTTTCTAATTCTTTTCATTTGTAAAATATTAGATTGAATTTAAGCTCATTTAGTTTTTATTTTCTGCTAGCTATTAAGTGCTGACGAGCAAAAATTTCATTCCTTCTGTGTGCTTACGCGACGAGACAAAGCAGCATGAAAAGCTCACTAATTCTGTAGAAGCAGAACAAGCCATCTCAGAACTTATCGTTTATTTTATCGTTACTATCCTTATTTTAATAAGATTCAATTTGGAACGGGTATTCAGCAATCAGTTTTTTTGACCCGGCAACCATACCACCAAATTTTCCCCGACAAACCAACTGGATAAGCTTTAAATGTGTTATCAAGAAACTTTTAAAACTATTCTGTTTAACTAGGTTTAACAAATAGTCATGATACACCAATATTGAAACCTTTATTTTATATTTTTTGCGCTATTTTGAGAATGGAGAAAGAAGAGACCATTGAATTCGTTGTTTGAAATTGAATACATTTTTATAAGGGGCTATCCATAAAGTACGTCACGCTATTTTTGACAATTTTAACTCCACCAACCCCGCAGTCACAAACTGTAACAAATC
>MUZC01000134.1:31634-46897 GCA_002072015.1 Radix auricularia
TCAGGACGTGTTAGCGCATTTTCGTATTATGTATCAGTACTTATGTTAGATATCAGCATTATGTAGTTATCAGTAATTGTGTTTAGATTTTAGACATATTTTTATGAATTTTCTTGTGTAATGAATATACCTGACATTTTTTTAATTTAAAAGTCATTTCTTTACATTTTAAAAAAATTTATTTTCTCTTTAATCTAACTACAAGTCACCACAAATGATGACGTAAAACTCTCTAAACTTTTACACATATTCTAATGACGTCAACAACAAAAAAAAAAAACTAATTCTTTTGCACGCCTTCGCACCACTCTTGAATGCTTGAAAAATGATGTATTCGACTTCCGGCAATGGCGGCCGTTCCCTGCGCCAGTGTTACCTCTCGATTCGCAACGTTTTTTGGTAGTTTTAACGGGCTTTTTTAACGGATTGAGTAACTGAGTGTTGATGCACAAATGGCAGGTCAGGACATACAAAAAACATATATACATCATGGGTCTAGGACTTATGGATGCTGTGATCAAAGGTGATGACAGACGGACAAAACGGGTGCAATAGCGCATTCGACTTCTCGAAAATGCGCTAAAAATATAAATAATATAAAAGCCCAGGTCACTCACTCACTCACTGGATCTGGAGCGCTGAGGAGCGATGTACGACAGTCTACAGCAGTTAGTTTAGTTGAAAAATCGTGTGTTGATGAGCGCTGTAAAAATATTTAATATGATGACGTCATTGTTTGGTGTGCATCGGTGCGCAAAATACAACCCCTATTATTATTAAATACTTTGCGTACATTTCAGAAAGTTTATTATTTCGTATTTTACCAAAAAGGACAAGTTAGTTGGGCTTTTGAAAAAGGTTGGCGCCGTAGGCGCCCTAAAAAAAAGGGGCGCCGCAGGCGCCACGGCGCCCCGGCACAATCTAGTTGTAAATATAAGTAATATACATTATTTTGTTATTAATGTTTTTTACAGTAAAAAGTACTTTTCCTTAACATACATTGCTACCGAAGATGTGATAGTGTCTAATGTTTATTTAGCATGTAATTGCAAGGAGTATTAACTGTTTAAATAAAATACTATATATATTTAAGAATTGAGCTTTATACGAAACGTGGTAATAGGTTGCAATCCACGGCAAAAACATTTATAAAAATTCTTCTGTTTCATATTATATCGCAAAGAATAAAATTATTTTTTCAATATTATGCTGAACTTTACACTATTCATAAAGCCATTAATAAAATACTTTAAATTTCTAATCTAAAGCATTGTTTCTCACCTGGACAAACAAGAATGTGTGTGAATCTTCATTTGCATGTATGTAATTTTTTTAAAAGTAGGAATAATATAAATCTCTGATATAAATATTGTTTGTTCCACACAACAGTGTTTGGAGAAGGCTTCACAAAATTCCTTTTCAAGTTCAAGTCCTAGAACTGTAACCAACCCAGGTGGCATCCAACACAACAGAAGTCTTATTGGAGTATAAGTGGTGTTATAGCATTGCAATCGGGCTGGGTAGAAACATGTTTAATGTCTTTTTTGGACTTGCAGGTTTCTTTTATTTAAGTACTTTTATATTTCCGTTTCTTATTGCTTTTCTTAACTTATCTATAACCCACGCTTCTTCTATACACATTGGTTTTTTAAAAATTTTGTTATTGTTGTTTTTGTCCTTTCGTCAATACATTCGTTGTTTTGTTTTGTCTTGTCGGGCTCAGGCTTGCTCTGCTATAAAACCATATGTACGGAGTACGAACTTTCTGAGGAAGTTTAAATGCTGGAAATTTATAGGGTCAAGCAACTCGGTGGAGATTAAAATATTTTAACAGAGTTTCCCTTTAAGGCCACAGAGTACTATCTTTTTCTTTTGGAAGCAGAGGCGTCACTAGGGTTGGTGTCACCCGGGGTGGTAGCTCATGGTGTCACCCGGGGCGGTAGTTCATGGTGTCACCCCCTCATGATTTAACCCATTGAAATCTTCCGAGTTTTCCAGTGCCAAATAACGGGAATATATAGAATTTTACGGTCTGGTGTCACCCCCCTGATGGTGTCACCCGGGGCGGCCCGCCCCCTCCCCACCCCCCTAGCGATACCACTGTTTGGAAGTAAATTGTTTTTTAAGCCGAGAACCATTTCAATTAAATAAACATATATGAAGTAACTGGTTTAAAATTAAAAACAAAATATGTATGTAGATATAAAATATTTTTCTTTTATAAAAATAAAAATAATAAATACAATTAATTTCATATGGCAGCGATTTAATTGCAACACGTATCATGCATTGTGTTTTCTTAGATTAAATAAAAAATAAAACACGTTAGACATTACGATTTGTGGAATTTTTTAAACCGGATTTATGCAAGCCAATAGGCTAAATAAATCTAGATAGGCCTATTTAAATAAAATTTTACTCTATCTGCTTCCATCCTCTTACGTCGCATTTTTTAAAAAGTTAATATATAATTATTCTTCTTAAAGTTTTTATTTACCAAAATATTAATCTATATCTACTCATTTCACATATGTTTTGCTTGTAAGATTGCATGTTCAAACATTGGTGGCAACCGAGTTTTTAAGAGACGCCTAAAATTCACAAGGAAGTAGTTTTTTTATTGCATATTTGTATTATAACCTGCACTCAATAACGGGAATTAATATTTGCAAGTGGTAAAAGTTTGTCCTTGGCAAATATACAACTACAAAATATAATTAACGACAATATGACAAGGATAAAAAATCCTTACATGCATCTATTTACGGTTAAGAAAATAAATTTTTATCGACGGGTTATTTTCAGTTATCAGAATTTCACATTAAAATAAATAAATTGTTGCCAGTAAATGAAAGTGCGTGACTTTAATCTTTAAAAATAAATTAAAAATTAGAAACTTTATCCAAACCACTAAAAGGGAGAACATTGCACAAAAGAAATCAATTTCCCCCAAAGGCCAAAATTTCTGCATAATTTAATTTACTGGGAAGATAATTGCTGTCTTGGTGCCACGTGAAATTGCACAACAAACATTAGTTTCTTGGAACTGTTGTTGACATTTCTATTACCTGACATTCACGCATTAGTCACCCAACATTCAATATAAAACATGAAAGGTATCCGTACTCGTGTATATAAAATATTGTTTTTCTAAACATAATTTTATATTGACTTTAACAAAGATATTTTGATGATTGCAACATATTTGTGTGTACAAACATATTAAAGTATTACCAAGACGCAGTTGAACACTTACTTCACATCGAGGAGATCGTTGGTAATAGTTTAGAAAAATTTAAGGAAAATAAGAACTAATATATATATATATATATTTAAGTAGTTTTTAAAAAAGGTTTTCTCAAACAGCTCTTCTTAAAAATAATGTTAGAGGATTTGAACAAAAGCGGTGTCGTAAATTACACCTATTTAAACTCGACCACAACTTCGCCTTTCGAGAAAGTCATCGTTCTTGAAGATCTCATCAGCCCGCAGGCCGGCGTTTACATCTTCATTGCCAGTGCAGCGACGAGTTTGGGACTTGGGATATTCGGTACCATCACCAACACCATCAGCATCATGGTGTTTGTAAGACAAGGTCTCAGGGACAGCGTCACAATCAGTCTGTTCGGTCTGGCTATGGCCGATCTCTGGAGTCTGCTGACCATCGTTCTGATTGCAATTCTCTACGGGTTGAGCTACCTGTCACCGAATCCGTCGGTCGACTACATAAGCGTCAGTGCTGTTTTTGGTGGGTGGCCCCACGCTCTGTTTCTTAGAATTTCCACTTGGATAACCGTGGTGATATGTGTGGAGCGATTTCTCTGCGTGTTTATACCACTCAAAGTAAAACTGATTTTTACCCCCAAGCGAGCTGGATTCGTGAATGTTTTTGTTTTCATCTCCATGACCTGCTGCTACGCCCAGATCTACGCCAGCCATGGCCTGCATTGGGTTTTTGTCCCGGCTTACAACCGTTCACGTTTGGTTATGTGGGTAACGGAAGATCGTGTCGAGAGGGAGGCCATCAGTGGATTAATGAACGGAATCATCCGGCCTTCAATAGCCATAATTATTATCACCGTGTCTACTGTCGTTATGGTAAAAAGCCTAAAAACGTCAATGTCTTTTAGAAAAACAACAACAAATGCAACAATAAACAAAAATGTAGAAGGAACGGAAGCCCATAAGTGCGTAGCTCCTTCTGACAAAAATCGTAAAAAAGGCCGACCGAGTTCCCAGAAGAGGGTTGTGAAATTAGTTTCATCGGTTGCTATTGTCTTTATTTTGTGCTCCATACCGGAAATGGTGCTCACCTACGTCAGCAGGCTTTTTGTGCTTGACCTTAACCTCTTTAAACGTTATCACAATCTCTACAACCTCATCTACGCCATTGACTACCAGCTACAGAACGTCAACGCCGGAGTCAATATCTTCATCTACTATTCAATGTCCTCAAAATTTAAAGAGATTTTCGACCAAATGTTTTTGGGTTCTGCCACAAAGAAGTATTAGCTTAGAACGATGATGGCTTCATTTGAAAAATACTATGTTACACGAGTTTACAAACTGAAGTAAGGAACAACGAAACATGTTTGAAAAATATATGGTTTACCTTCCTATAAAGAAATTTGATGGAAATTAATTATATCTCAGATAATTAAGAAACATTTTATGTAATTCATGTGCATTTTAGTAGTCATAATGGTTTTATTTTTAATTCCTGATAAAAAAGTATAATTTTAAACCTTTGCAGGTAAAAATATAGACTAAGACATATTAAACACGCAACTGCAAAATAATGTAGTTTTTTCCTGGAATTTCCAGATTCTGGAATTTAAGGGAACCAGTCTCTTTTTTAAATAATGCGAACACCAATCTTATGGGACAAAGAGATGTGCAAATACAGAACGCTGTTATAGAGAGTTGGGGATATCAACTGAACGCCTAGTTAAAAGGAGAAAAGAATATGAGTTGACAAAATTCAGAGACGTGGTTCTATCTTTAGAGCAAGAAGTTTAACCAGAAATGTTGTTATCCATGGATGGAATTAGAAAAGAAAATAAAAGAACGCGTTGATGTGTTTCATTTCATTGCAAGAGAATATTCGTGCATAATACCATGATGTAACCTAGTAAATGAAGAATTTGAACATCAAGCAAATTTCATTATTGCCAATGATAAAGAACAGTTCAATATTGAAAGAAAAAGAATCCAGGTTTTTATTGTTGCACACAAAGTCGGTATTAGCGATTGCGGGGCCCTATCCGGCTTAGTATGCGAAAAGATTGCGCGGGGCCCAGTTTGGGTAAAGTAAGGGTTACTGTATTAATAAGGATAATACATGAACATTAAGAAGTGCAGGGCCCACAGCGGCCGCATAGGTTGCAGTGGCCAAAGACCAGCCCTGGGTGTACCTATATTACAAAAAGATAAATTATGCAAGAAAACGGGGGAAAGGGCCCCCTTGATCTATTAAAATATTTTTAACAGCATAGATTGGAAAAATCTATACCCAACTTTATAAAATTGCTAAGAATTTTTTCAACAATTGCTATCAATGTATCTTGTTGTGAAAACAACTTCTCCAAATTGAAGTTGATAAAAATGTACTTCGTTCCACAACGAGTGATTTAAGACTACAAAATCTTTCAATATTGTCATTAAAATAATATATTACACATAATTTAAATTTCGATAGCATTATATACGATTTTTATACCCTGCAAATGAAGTCAGTAAATGTATAAATATGTTTACATACAAATGTATACAATTTCTTTGTTTATTGTTTTTTTAAAAATCCCATAGTTATGAATAAAAATAAAAGATTTTTAATTGGTAATGATTTTTTGGGTGTAAATTTGGAATTTTTAGGTCTCATTTGTGGGGGAGGGAGGGCGGGGATCTGCGACCTCAAAATCTTTCTTGTGGTTTAAAAAAAAAGTATGTTGTATTTTTATAAATATGTAGTTATAGGTAGAGCATCTTATGCAGCATCTTTTATTACTGCTTACATAAATAGGTAATACAATAATAAAAATGTTGCCCGCCTTTACTTCGTTTCAATTACAATTATTTATTCTTGTTCATTAAATTATAAAAACCATCGTACGATTGACTTAAAGGGCCGTCAATAAATGACCCGACGCGATTTCAGCTGATTCCTACCCCCCCCCCTCATTTTCGTCACACATCATGACAAAAACTTAGACCCCTTCTTTATTATGACGTCAAAAAGCTCCCCCATCCCCATAAAATCCGTATTTTCTATTTACGAGCATGTTAATAATCATTTTTTTGGTAATTTAAATATGTTTTTAGTGTAAGGCTGTCCCCTTATGTCGTAACACGCATGAAGCAATGTAAAACGTCATTAAATAAATAGTCGGTGACATACATTTATTTTATTTTGAATTGAACGTTTTAATGTGACATCAAATGTGTAACTCCCCCCTCCCCCCAACACGTGCGTGACGTAAATTATTTATTATTGACGGGCCCTAAAAGGGCGGCAAATTGAAGACCGCCCCGGGAAGCCAAAGTTCTAGCTACGCCAATGCCACCACTATGGAAGCTTACATTTAATTAGCTGCCCACTGCCCAGTTAAATAAACATTTGAGGCCAAGAACAAGATAGCAGCTTATTTATTTTAAAACTAGCTAATTACCCGCGCTTTGCAGCGGTAATTTAAGATTTCAGTTAGCGCTTAGAACCGGTAAACACTAATTCAATATCCCTTTGATTTCAATCTAAATCATGATGGATATGCTAAATATATTAACTAAACCGTCTTGGAACAGACGTTAAAAGTTCATAACCCCATTGGAAATTGTATTAGTTTTAAAATCACATTTGTTCAATAATTTATCCATTAACTCAATAGACAATTTTTAAATTACCTTTTATATAACTAATGTTAAAAATGGCAAACCGGTCTCCAGCCCTAAAATGTGTTTTTACTATTAAAAATTAAAACTTATTTTAAAAAACAAAAATTTGGGTCCTGGGCCCTATGGGTGCAAATTGTATAGTTCAAAACAACAGCTTATTTCCATTTGGATCATGATGAATATATTTGTTAGTCCAAATTTGATTTAAAAAATAGAGTGGTAACAAATGGTAAAATGTTTTAAACGTTAACGAAAAAGAGATTAAGGGCCAAGGGCCACAAAAGATTGAAAAATATTATTTTATTGACGAAACGAATTTTAACATAGGCCTTCAAATTTGTATCTTCCGAGTTTTTTAAAAATGCATTTACTGAGTATCCAAAGTTTTTTTTAAATTTGTAATTTAGCTAATATAAGGTGAAAAAACTGCAATTGAGTGATAAGCTTGCCTGCTACCATCGCAAATATGCATGCATCTACCTGCACAGGATGTTGAAGAATTTGTGATGATTAACTTTGTATTTAAGAAAAAAATACATTTGGGTCCCCGTCTCCCATTGAGTGGCAATTTAAATATTTTTTTCGCTTGTTACTAGCGCGGGTGTGTACTCAACAGTTTCCTTAAAGTTTCATGCTTCTAACTACATGGGGAATCAGAAAATTAGTGATGAATCAGTTTTTGTATTTTAAAAAAGTGCATTGAGGCCCCCGGCTCCCACTGAGTGATACTTAAGATATTCTTTGCCTGTTACCATTTCGGTAGTATACTAAACAACTTCCCAAATTCTCATGTTTCTACCTAAACGGGAAAAGGAAAAATAGCAATATTCAGTAAAAGGAGAAATTAAATTTTTGGGCCCCCGGCTCCATGAAATTTAATTCTAATTTTTTTAAAATTTCAATAATCGTGGCAAGAGGCTATTCAACAACTTACCAAAGTTTTATGCTTCTTCCTACACGGAAAGTTAGAGGATTAGGGATGAGTACATTTTTTAAAATAAGAAAAACAACATGTGGGCCCCCCGGCCCCCAGTAAGTGAGAATTTAAATATTATTTTCAACTGTTACCATCATGGACGTGTACTGAATAACTGCCCAAATTTTCATGTTTTTACCTACACGGGAAAAAGGAGAATTAGTGATTTTCAGTTTTTTTTAAAGCTAACATAAGGAAAAAAAACTTCATTTAGGCCCCCAGCCCACAGGAAGTGAGAATTTAAATATTATATTCATTTGTTACCATCGTGGAACTGTACTGAACAACTACCAAAAGTTTCATCCTTCTGCCTACGCGGGAAATAGAATAATTAGTGATTTTCATATTTTATTTAGTCCTTGTAATGGAAAAAAATGCTTTTGGGCCTCCGGTACCCATGAGTGTGATATTTAAAATTATTTCCTACAACAAATTGTCACAATAAGCTGCTGAATAATTTTGCAAAGTTTCATGCTTCTGCCTACACGGGAAATAGGATAATTAGTGATTTTCATATTTTAAGTAGCCCATGTAAGAGAAAAAAAAACATTTTTGGGCCCCCGGACCCCATGAGTGGGAGTTTTAAAATTATTTTCCGCTAATTATAGTCACAATGGGCTATTCAGCAACTTTGTAAAGGTTCATGTTTGTACCCACACGGGAAATCGGAGAATAAGTGATGAGTCCGTTTTCATAGAAGAAAAAATACATTTGGGCCCCAAGCCCCAATAAGTCAGAATTTAAATATTTTTTTCGCCTCTTACCATCGGGAAAGTGTACTGAACAACTTCCCAAAGTGTCATGCTTCTGCCTAGGCTTGAAATATGATAATTAGTGATTTTCATGTTTTATATAGTCCTTGTAAGGGGAAAACGCTTTTGGGCCCCCGGCCCCCATGAGTGTGATATTTAAAATTATTTTCCGCCAATAATTGTCACAATAGGCTATTCAACAACTTTGCAAAGTTTCATGCTTCTACCTATACGTGAAATCGGAGAATTAGTGATGAGTCAGTTTTTATATAAGGAAAAATACATTTTGGCCCCCGGCCCGCAATGAGTGATACTTTAAATATTTTTTTCAACATGTTACAATTGCGGAAGTGTACTCAACAAATTCCCAAAGTTTTATGCTTCTACCTTCTCGGGAAAGTGGATAAGCATCGATTTTCAGTATTTAAAAAAATAGTTTTTGGGCCCCCGGGCCCCACTTTTTGTGATTTCTAAAAAAAAATTTACGCCAATAATCGTTCAAAGAGGCTACTCAACAATTTACCAAAGTGTCATGCTTTTACCTACACGGAGAGTTGGATAATTAGTGATGAGTCAGTTTTTAATATAAGAAAAAAACTACATTTGGGCCCCCGGACCCCAGTAAGTGATAATTCAAATATTGTTTTCGCCTGTTGCCATCGTAGAAGTATACTTAACAACTACCCAAAGTTTTATGCTTTAACCTACACGCGAAATAAGAGAATTCGTGATTTTCATTTTTTATAAAGCTCATATAAGGAAAAAAGCAAAAAATGGGCCCCCTTACCCTAGGGGTGGTCACCTTGGGTTAAAACATAGCCTATGACCTATTCCAGGTCAAATTGGGGTCCCCTGCAAAATTTTACCACCCTGGGTCCAACGGTGTGGATTTGTATTGGTAACAAACAAACAAACTTTCAGCTTTAACTCTTTTTTTCCAATTATAATTGGGAGCATGTACTTAACAAATTTCCAAAGTTTCATGATTCTACCTACACGGGAAATAGGAAAATTTGTGATTTTCAATTTTTATAGAGCCCAAATAAGGAAAAAAAATGTTTTTGGGCCCCCGGCCCCACATAAGCGAGATTTTTAAAATTCTTTTTTGCCAATTTGTGTCGTGAGAGGGTAACCAACAACTTCCCAAAGTTTCATGCCTCTACCTACACGGGAAGTTGGAGAATTAGTGACGAATGAGTGAGTGAGTCAGTCAGTCAGTGAGGGCTTTCCCTTTTATTAGTATAGATTAGATAGATGTACAGTTCAATTATTAAAAAAAAAATATTTACAATTGGAACTTTTTATAAAAGAAAAACACATTATAAGCTCAGCTCATTTAAATGATTTTTATTGAGATAAAAACCAGATTCTACATTTAAACAATGTTACATTCATGTCAATTGAGTAACTTGATGTCATTATAAATGAAAACTTATAAATTGTACACTGCTGATAAGTTAATATAAGACATGTTTACGATAACCATCACAAACAGTCGATTATGCAGTAGGCTAAAAGACTGGAACAAATAGCGATTCAGAATAAAACTTTAATGTTCCGAACGAATAAATAATATATAGTAAACAATTGTTAGATATGTAGTTTATAATCACTTTATTTTTTAAACAGATTTCTTAGTTCCAAAATTAAATTTAAAGCTGTATTAGATTTTTAACATTAAATTAAATCCTTATAATATATCATACACTGATAATTAATTACAATATTTAAACGTGATAACTAAAACTAAAAGCAATGATTTTTAAAGATTTAAATTAAATATTAATTTATAGAAACTTTTTGAAAAGATACCTCAAAACATCTAATATATAAAGATGAAAGTTTGTTTGTTTGTTTGTTTGCTAAAAATAGAATTCCACATCGTTGGACCCAGGATGCTGAAATTTTGCATGCGACCATAATTTGACCCGGCAAAGGTCATAGGCTATGTTTCAATCCTACGTGAGCACCCGAGAGGACCCATTATTTTGCTTTTTCCCTAATATGAGCTATACAAAAACTGAAAATCAATAATTCTCCTATTTCGCGTTTAGGTGAAACCATGAAAATTTAGGTATTTGTGAAGTACACTTTCAAGACGTTAATAGGTGAAAACAATATTTAAATTATCACTTACTGGGGTCCAGGGGCCCAAATGTAGTTTTTTTTCTTATATTAAAAACTGACTCATCACTAATTCTCCAACTTTCCGTGTAGGACGAAACATGACACGTTGGTAAGTTGTTGAGCATTCCCTCGCAACGATTATTGGCGTAAAATGTTTTTAGAATTTACACTCATGAGGGGCAGGAGGCCCTAAAACGTTTTTTAATAACGAAAAAATTGTTACCTCTCCACTTTCCTGCTTATGTAGAAACATGAAACTTTGGGAAGTTTTAGAGTACACTCCCGCAATGGTAATTTGCAAAAAAAAATATTTAAAGAAATCACTAACTGGGGGCCGGGGGCCCAAATGTAGTTTTTCTTACATAAAAACTGACTTATCACTAATACTCTAATTTCCTGTGTAGGTAGAACCATGAAACTTTGCAAAGTAAATGAGTAGCCTATCGCGACGATAATTTGATTAAAATAATTATAAAATTCACACTCATGTTGGCCGGGGGCCCAAAACTGTTTTTTTTAACTTGGACTATATAAAATATAAAAATCACTAATTGTCCTATTTCTCGTGTCGGCAGAAGCATGAAACGTTGGGAAGATGTTGCGTGCACTTCCACGATGGTAACAGATGAAAACAATATTTAAGTTATCACTTGCTTGGGGCCGTGGGCCAAAATAAAGTCTTTTCCATATATGAGTTTTTAAAAAACCGAAACTCACGAATTCTCCTGTTTCCCGTGTAGGTAAAAACATGAAGATTTTGGTGTTTGTTCAGTCACTTCCACGATGGTAGCAGGTGAAAAAGTATTTAAATTATCACTTACTGAGTGGCGGGTGCCTAAATGTAGTTTTTTACCCTTATATTAAAAATGTACTCATCACTAATTCTCCAAATTCCCGTGTAGTTAAAAGCATGAAACTTTGGTAAGTTGTCGAATGGCCTCTCGCAACGATTATTGTCGAAATTTTATTTTTTTAGAATTCACTTTCATTTGGGCCGGGGGCCCAAAAACTTTTTTTTTCCTTTTACTGAAAATCGCTAGTTCTTCCCTTCCCTGTATAGGTAAAAACATGAAAATTTGGGAAGTTGTTGAGTACACTTCCTTAATGGTAACATGCAAAAAATATTTAAATTGCCACTCACTGGGGGCCTAAATGTATTTTTTCTTATATAAAAAAGTTAATCATCACAAGGTCTCCAACTTCCCCTGTAGGTAGATGCATGAAATTTTGGGATGGTAACAAGCAAAATTATCACTCACTCGGTGCCCGGGACCCAAATGAAGTTTTTAAACCTCATATTAGTTATATTACAAATAAAAAAAAAAACAAACTTTTGATACTGTGTAAATGTATTTTTTACAAAACTTGGAAGATAAAATCTTGAAGGACTATATTAAAATTAAA
Organism: Radix auricularia; assembly: GCA_002072015.1. Classification (NCBI taxonomy): domain Eukaryota; kingdom Metazoa; phylum Mollusca; class Gastropoda; family Lymnaeidae; genus Radix; species Radix auricularia. The sequence goes on from MUZC01000134.1 coordinate 43,785, forward strand.
TTTTTCAATATTTTGTAGCCGAGGTTGCCTAATCTCTTTTTACGTTAACGCTTAAGACATTTTAACCATTCGATTTCACTCGAAATAACTTTTGAAATAAATTCTGACTAACAAATAGGTCTATATTCATGATGATCCAAATTGAAATAAGCTGTTGGTTTGAACTATACATATTACACTTATAGGGCCTCCGACCATCATTTTTTTTTAAAAGACGTTTTAGCAGTAAATGTATACTATTCATTCTAAGGCCATAAACTTTAGGTAGTTTTGGGGTATGCTCCAGCGAAGGTTTCTGGCATTAGAAGAAAGAGCTTTAAAAACACCACCTTTTAGGGCTGGGGACCAATATGCCATTTTTTACATAAGTTAAATAAAAGGTAATTTAAAAATTGGCTACTGGGTAAATGGATAAATTATTGAGCAAATTAGATTTTAAAAAGAAGTAATAATAAAATTTCCAATGGGGTAATGAGGTTCTAACGTCTCTTCCTTCTGGGCCGGGACCTAAAATATTTTTTTGGGTTAATATTTCAAGCATTTTTACCGTTAGATTAAAAAAATAAATAAATAAATATAGACGCGTATCTCTATCATGAACTATATTGAAATCCTCAGACCTTATGAGATATGTACATCCTGCATCCTTTTTGCACGGGGGCCAGTAATGTCATTTTATTACACATTTGATATTACACTACCTAGACAAACATTGACAAACAAGTATATCCATCATGATTCAGACAGGTAAGAGGGCCCATTGTGGTGCTTTTTTACTTTTATGAGCTATATAAAGATTAGTTTGAGCGTTAGCTACTGTGTAAATGAATGATCCTTGACCAATCTTGGTATATAACTACTTGAGAGCCTTTATTAAAATACTGCAGTGCACTGAACTCATAATGTCCATTCATTCGGCGCCTGGGAAATCTAATGTATTTTTCGGGTAATTTGTAAGATTTTACCCCCCATTCAATTTTATTAGATCTTGAGAAATAAAGACAAGACGGTTTAAGATAATATTTAGTATATCCATCATGATCCAGGTTTAAATCATAGGGGTTTTAAATTAATGTTTACGGTTTCTCAACGCTAACTGAAATCCTAATTTACCGCTACAAAGCGCGGGTAATTAGCTAGGAAAGATTGAAAATGAACTGCATTAAAAAAAAAAAAAAACATTGAAAGAAAATATGTTAAATTAGTATTGAAGTTAAACTGTTGTTAATTGTTAATGAAACATAAATATAATTTGACTTTTACTTTTGAAATGACATTCATATCAATTAAAAACAAAATCATATTTTTTTGCTACAGTTTGTGTTATGCAATCAATAACTCTATAACGATATTACCATTTAAATAGAGGACGTATACCACATCTATATTAACTGCTTGACATCTCTTTAAAAGGAGCAGATCTGGAATTGCCATATTCTGCCTTTATAGGAGTCGTCATATTCACTCGAGAGGTCTTTAATGGCCCAACCCGACGGGACGGCCAACATCAGGCGTACGTCCCAGTTACGAACTCTTTCAGGGGTGTAACAATTACTTGGTTTACTACCCTGGAAACTGCAGCACTGGAAACTGAACCTGTGGTCCCGATAGCCGATTGTCCCTTGAAAATAACGATGGTCACTTTTAACTCCACTAACAACTTTGTTGAGCGGACATGTGTAATTGAAATGGTTTTTTAGCTCGTTGAAGAAAACTAAAATAATATATATTTTTTTTAAAATTGCCTTTAGATTAATTTGTAAGTTTATAAAAAAATAGCTATTATATTTTTATTATTATTATTTTGAATTGCAAAACGTTCATGTTACAGGGTCGATATTTATGAAATAAATATATTTTGTTTGAGATACGGAGGTCAATTTGGTTCATTTGCATTAGATGAGGTCACACTATTATGGCTGATTTTCAACCACCCACCCCTTTCCGACTTAAGCTCTCTTAAGTTTGATAGAAATAAACAATGACGTTAGGAGTTTTAAAGACATAGTTATTGTTTTTCTCCATCTTATGTTACTATCAGCTGAAAAGGGGGGTCGCAGTGGTCGAGTGGCAAGCGCGCTCGACTAGCGTTCCGATGTTCACGAGCTCGAATCCATGGGAAGCCAAGGACTTGTTCCCGGGCCTAGGGCGTCCCCGAGTTCCACCCAGCCCCAAATGGGTGAACAGCGGCGGGGCAATGCGTGGAACCCTTAAGCTACGTTTATAGAGGCGGCGGGTAGGCGGGTTGCCGCGAGCTGGTTACTCGCGCCAGAAAACCGCGCCTAATCCCTCGCGCGGTTGGTGTTTATAAAAAAAGCGGGAAAAAGCCAGGCGAGACAACAAACAATTCACACGCAATTCAGTCTCTCCTTGCAATAGCAAACAGAAAAAATGGCTTCTGTTATTGATGACTTTTTATTGTTAGACAGCAGTTTAACAAAGTTCCTGTTACCCGACATTGAAAGAATGAGAAAAATCAGCGTTCATGAAGAGCAGATGATCGCGGGTAAAGAGGATGCCGCCAATAATTACGCCAGAGGCCATTACACAATGAAATAAACAAAAGGAGGTCATCTGAAGGTGAATACCATCACCTCTTCCAACAGCTGAAGAGTCATCCAAATAGGTTGTATGCCTACACGCGTATGAAAATATCAAGGCTATTTAAGGGGTTGTTGTTAAAAAGGGGTTGTTGATAATCGCTTATCTGAGTAATCTTATTAAATTTATATTATTTAAAGAAATTTTGGACAGAACTAAATAAGTTATAGTTATAGAAACATGCCAGTAATTCACTAATTTTGTTACATTTTTCTTAAATTTTATTTTGTTGTGGACTAGTAATATAGTAATTATATATATAATAGCCCAGTGGTGTGGGTATGTTTGTAACGTAACGCGTAACGCAAGAGATGTACCACAGTCTTCAGCAGTTAGTTTAGTTGAAAAATCGTGTTTTGATGAGCACTGTAAAAATATTTAATAGGATGACGTCATTGTTTGGTGTGCATCGGTGCGCAAAATACAACCCCTATTATTATTATTAAATAAATACTTTGCGTACATTTCATAAAGTTTAATAATTCGTATTTATCAAAAAAGGACAAGTTAGT
>MUZC01000134.1:58001-115902 GCA_002072015.1 Radix auricularia
TATATATATATACATATATATATATGAGCTGCGGAAATAATCGATTAATTTCTCGAATAATCGGTAATTTTTTATCGATTAAGATATTTTAATCGATAAAATAGTGATTGAAATTATGGAAAAAAGTTTTGTTAGAGACCCCAATTTATCAACAAATAATCAATTATTAATAATTTAAAATAATTGCCTTTTTAAGTATAAACTTTTCCATTTAAAACAAAAGATTTTTAAAGTGTAAACTTTAAAATATGCTGTTTTATATGGAAAATGATATCAACAATTAAACATTGTTTTTACTTAGTCAACAATAACAAAATTTAAATTCACGGATATTATATTGAGCTACTTGTATCCAAAATTTAGGAAATGTGAATGGATTGTTTTAGTTACTTCCCTTGAAAGTTTCAGTTTAATGGCGTCATACATGTTATTTTCAGCTTAATCAAAATTATCGATTAATTATTCGGTTATTTTTCAAAAGTTAACGATTAAATTCACCTAACCTATATATATAAATATATATGGGGATCGTAATGATTAAAAAATGTGTTCGATTAACCTGGATTAACCGATTAACTTCGTTTAATTATATTTTAATCACATATATAGATCCCGTTCCATTGCGTTTCATTATTTCACGAAATCGTTTTAGTCACGGTAAATCGATTGCTCTTATATTTCTTACGGTACACAGCTAATTCGTTGTGCTATGCTAGAAATAAAGATGAAAACCTTGCTTATTACATATTCACGCCTGAATATAAATAATAATACAAGTGAAAGGAAACATATATAAGTAGAAAAATATTTTTAATAAATTGGAGAAAAAAAGAATTAGAAATATTTTTTATAAAATTTGATTTAATTTTAATGGATCAAATTAATTTTAATTTATTGACATTTTAATGATTAATTAATCAATCATTAATTTCCGTAGAACTAATGGTTTGTCAGCTAATAAGAGTGACATTACTGGTTACTGGATCGAATCCAGCTACAGTCCTTTTTTTCTGATCTGTTGTTGTTGTTTTTTTTTTGTTTTTTTTTTTGTTGTTTTTTTGTTTTTTTTTGTTGTTTTTTTTGGTAGTTTTTGTTTTACAAGTAATTTACAACCACAGTGACGATGCATGCGAACGCTCAAGCAGCTTTTTCTCCAGGGACAATTTTTTTATATACCCCCACCCCATGCCTTGTTTGAACTGTTTGATACAATTAAGATGCTATCTGGGAAATTTAGCAAGATTGAGAGACCAGTGAAGGATAAAATGGGTTACAACATTGCAAGTGATGTGCAGCAGAGAGGTAGATGGAAGGAGCATTTTGAAGAGCTCTTAAACAGACCAGAACCAAGGAATCCACCAGATATCCAACCAGCTGATAACGATCTACAAATTGACTGTAATAGTCCCACAAAAAAAGAGATTAGCAGGGCCATTAAACAACTCAGAAATGGAACGGCTGCAGGACCTGATGGCATCCCAGCAGAGGCACTGAAGGCGGACTTGGAAACCAGTGTGGAAATGCTACACCCTTTGTTTATGAAGATATGGGAAGAGGAATAAGTGCCTTCTGATTGGAAAGAGGGATACCTTATCAAGATCCCAAAGAAGGGAGATTTAAGCTCCTGCTCGAACTACAGAGGGATTACCCTACTGTCCATCCCAGGAAAAGTTTTCAAGCGTGTATTGCTTAACAGGATGAAAAACGCGGTAGACCCTCTACTGCGGGACCAACAAGCTGGTTTTCGCACCAACAGATCCTGCACTGACCAAATAGCGACACTGCGTATCATTCTAGAGCAGTCACTAGAGTGGAACTCACCACTCTATGTCAACTTTGTTGACTACGAAAAAGCCTTCGACAGTGTGGACAGGCAAACCATGTGGAGTTGCTAAGGCACTATGGGGTGCCACAGAAGATTACGGATATAATCAGAAACATGTATGAAGGGATAAACTGCAGAGTTGTCCATGGTCAGCAGGTGACAGATGCTTTCCAGGTGAAGACTGGTGTGAGACAAGGTTGCTTGCTGTCACCCTTTCTGTTTCTATTAGCCATTGACTGGGTGATGAAAACATCTACACAGCAGAAAAGGAATGGCATCCAATGGACCTTGTGGGATCAACTTGATGATCTNGATAAACAAGGTGGTACAGATGCCGACGTCAAAATAAGGATCGGAAAAGCAAGAGCAGCCTTCCAGCAACTCAAGAATGTTTGGGTCGCCAACAACTTAGGCAGCAAGTTAAAAGTAAGGATTTTTAACGCTATGGTGAAACCAGTGCTGCTATATGGAGCTGAGACATGGAGAACAACGGCTGTAAACCTGACCAGAATCCAGACCTTCATTAACAATTGTCTAAGAAGGATTCTCAGAATTCACTGGCCGGACAAAATCAGCAACCAGGAACTGTGGCAGCGGACTAAACAGAAGCCCATTGAGGAAGAGATTCTTCAAAAGCGGTGGAGGTGGATCGGTCATACACTAAGGAAACCTGCTTCTAATACAACAAGGCAAGCCCTGAAATGGAACCCACAGGGTAAACGGAAAAGAGGCCGCCCAAGAAACACCTGGCGCCGAGAATTGGAGGCAGACATCAAGAGGATTGGCCATGAATGGAAGATCCTTGAGAAAATGGCCCAGGATAGAGATGCCTGGAGAGCTCTTGTAGGTGGCCTATGTCCAAGGAGGAAGTGCAGACGCCGGCGATGATCGGTAGATGTCCCTCATGGACGAGAAGAAGGCTCATCACCCCATGCCTTTATTATCTATTCTGTTACTGATACTGAAGTTACTCGTATGACCCCGTCGTACGCTTATATGTACTTCTTATAGTTATACTCAGTTCAGTCTTACTTACACTTACACCCACAGTACAGAACAGAGTACGGACTCTCACTTTTTTAATTTGTTTTTAAATGATGCTTTACCATCATAATCATAAAGTCTTTCACTTTAATTAATAAATGATTAATTATAAATAATTATTGTTAATAATTAATTAGCGAACGGCGGTATGCAGGTCCACTCAGACTCAGATTCTTGCTCAAATACTATTACTATCAATATCAGTGACAGCAAAATTAGCTTACCGTGCGAATAATGTTTGATATTTTTTGTTCAAAATCTCATCTTCATTAATTGGAGTCATTGACTCATTAAGTCACAGTCAGAGTGACTTCAGTGATAGTGTCTGTCAGTAACTAAATATGGGCGTAATTTATATTTGTTTTATTTGCGCACGCTATTAGGTCTAATAATATTTATTTGACTCAATTAAACAGCAATTAAATCAATTAACAGTAGTCAGTGTCCTAAAACTTAAATATCATATATACTAATACATTACATATATTAGTTATTAAACTTTGTAGTTAGTAAGTGTAGATTAGTATTTCAAAACCGTGCGAATAATTATCGGCACGGTCGAACCGTGCGAATAATTTTCAAAATTATCGGCACGGTTATGTCGTCAAATCCCTGTGAATAACGCTGGCCTTATAGTTTAGGCACTTAGATGAAATTTTCAAATAACTTTTTAAAACATGAAACTACTATTTCTGTATAGAAACTGTTTGATGATTAACAAAAATATTAAGATAATCTTTTTAGCCCCAGTGGTTCAAAAGATATGAATTGGTTTTTAAGACCTCATAATCACTTTTTTCACTATGTTGTTTCCCTGAACATTTTGTGCACTTTTCCAAAATGCCTATAACTTAATCATAACAAAAATATATATATTTTTAGCAGATATATTTAAATATAAGTGGTTCAATATAATGTCAACGAATTTAATTTTTTTTATTGTCACTTAGTTAAAAAAAAAATTAATTAAATTTTGTTTATTTTATTTTCCTTATAAAACAGCTTATTTTAAAGTTTACACTTTTAAAATATTTTCTTTATTTGAGAGTTTCTACATAAAAAACTACTTTTTATAATTAATTAATTAATAAAAAGATCATGTTAAGACATTTTATTTAAATTTAATCACTTTTTTATATTTTATCGATTAAAATAATCGTAATATATTTTTTTAAAAATACAGATTATTCTGGAAATTAATCGTTAATTTCCACAGCCCTTATATACACACATATACCATACAGACATAATGTGTGTGTATATATAAATAATATAATAGTCCAAGTCACTCACTGGATGGATGTGGAACGCTGGGGAACGATGTACAACAGTCTATAGCAGTTGAAAAATCGTGTGGTGATTAGCGCTCTAAAATATTTAATATGACGTCATTGTTTGGTGTGCATCGGTACAAAAATGATTTATAAATAAAATAGAACGCCAATTACCGAAACAACACACGCACCTGTGACGTCAGCATGTGTGTTGATGTATACAACATAGACATCATTTTGTGTACTTTAGATTAGAGAAGTCGAAGCTCGAGAAGCTGCACGCGCCGCTGAGGCAAGTGATGAAGCGCCACAAATCAACATTTATAATATAAGAAAATATTTTGTATACATTTCATGAAGTTTAATATTTCGTATTCATGAAACAATGATAAGTTATTTGGGCTTTTGATTACAAAAAAAAAAAAAAAAAAAAAAAAAAAAAGTGTGGGCGCCTACGACCCCAAGCATATAATCTGCATATTCCGAAAAAAATACTATAGATATTCAGAGTGGCATTAGATGATCTTTTGTAATTATGATAAGNTTTTTTTAAAAAAAAAAAAAAAAAAAAAAAAAAAAAAGTGTGGGCGCCTACGACCCCAAGCATATAATCTGCATATTCCGAAAAAAATACTATAGATATTCAGAGTGGCATTAGATGATCTTTTGTAATTATGATAAGAAAATGATTTTTTATGTCATTTTTGTTCATACGGGAAAAACCTGTCAATATCCGAAATCTTATTACATTATAATTTATTTCTTTTACTAATGTTATTCGCTACAAAAAGGAGCCGCAATTTTAAGATTAATTGCTTCTTTTATTATTTCATCTTATAAGTCAAGATGATGAAACGTCTTTTCTTCTATGTAGTTATCATTAAATCATAAGATTGATTTCACTTTAATAAACTATCCTAACCCTGTGAAACTTTATCAAAAGGGTGCATGGCCAGGACCTCTTTGCAAATTTGTCAGAATAGAACCCTTTGATATTACATGTGGGCAGGAACCATAAAATCCATTAGTTAATTACTATGTTAAGTTTAAGGCGCTATTGTGTAGAAAAGAGAGATTTAGTTGCTAGACTAAAATTAATCAGTAGATTATTTGTAAAATAGAAAAGGAATGCTAAACATCTTTAAATAAAAGCAAAGAAACACATAAGAAACATTTTAAAAATATTTTTTTTAAATTATTTTTTGTAAGCAAGCAATAAAAGTTGATTGATTTGGTGCTATAAGACGGATATAAGTAATTTTGTTGGATTAAAAAAGAAAGCCATTACAATATATTTCCATTCAATATTGATTTTGGTGTATGCTAATCGTAGCACGTAAGTATAGTATTACTAACATGCATACGAGTAACTAGTTACATACAAGTATATTTATTATAGCTGTGAACAATTAATTTAAATTTAATTGTTAACTTTTCAAAATGTAACTATTAATTAATCGTTAATTTCGATGACAGCCAAAAATTAAAATTTATAATGTCATAGTTAACACTAATTAAACATTCTTGTTGAAAATCTAAATAACACTTTTAATGTCTTCTTTATTTGTAATATTTTAACCAACTACGCAAAGAGACAAGTGTGTGTACATTATTTGGTTCAAATGATGTGCAGGTCTAATTGATTACAGAAACAGCAGAGCTGAACAATCATTCACATGGAACTGAGGTAACTAGTATGCACAAAATGGTATTGTAAAAAAATAGACATTATCGGATATCGAATATCGGTGTTCATTAAGTGTTCACCATTGTAGAGGTATAATGGATTCAGAAACTTTCATCTCCGTTTTGTAACGCTGTAATTCATCGGGAGAGGGGTCTTCATTTCTGCTTCGGATTCAGACTCCATAACTGCCATTAGCTTAATACGCTATACGTTTTAATCTTGGTTTAAGAAGAAGGCGAAGTGTTAGAATAATGGTAGGCAAACTTAATCAACATTTTGAACACTTCCGTCTGTCAATAGTTTAAAACCAAAATGTTCGTGTAATCGTCAGGAAATGTATTATTTATCGGTCGCTAATTTTTAAATAGTTCTTTTTTTAAAAATTATCTTCCATTAACTTTTAGTTATGGGTTGATTTATCGTTCAAAATAATTTAACGATTAATCGAGAAATTAGTCGTTAAATTTCGCAGCATGGTGGTAGCACAATTGTCAGCAGTGGTCTGTGGCTAAGGCTCAATTTAGCGAAGTGGTCCTTGAATCTTAAAGGGTTTAGAGCCACTGGTCTTGCGAACATGATACTGTTTTCAATTTGAGAATAACACTTTCAACCCCATTTTCTGTAACAGGCTTAAACATGTCAAATTGAGAACTCACAGCGAATGAACTTAAATCAATAGGTGGTAACACATTTTTCTCAAGCTCAGCACGATTATCTGTAAATTGTTCGGTAAATTAAAAAAAAAGGCTTCTGAAGCAAAGGATATAGAGGTTGGAGAACGATATTTTCACCACTCCTTTTGAGGTTATTGCATAACAAGCTGTGTACTAGTGCTACATATGCGTATCCTACTAAATAATATGAGGACTTAGCTCGATATACTACTGTGTTATTAACACGTCTCTTTGCAGTGGAATAATTAGTTGTTAAAACCCAGTCATGTCTTCAATTATGTTTTTAGCGGCTATTCGCGAATATTTTTTATCACCGCGTAGCTGTTCCCTTATTTCTGGGTATTAGTGAAGTTGTGGCGAGTAACAGGGGCATTTAATTTCAGCACAGTGCTCAAAGCACGGCAGAGGTCAGGGGACACTGATACGCTCAGATCGTGCTGCAAACACTGCAAAGGCTCAAGATTCATGCCACACAGATTGTGAACAAATCTAAACTTTGTGGAAGGAGGGGGAACAACACAATGATGTCACAAATAATACAGAAGTCATTACATGCAGCTCTTTAAAGTTACAGTTTCTGATGAAACCAAAGTTTTATCACATGGCCTAGATCAGCTAATACATTCTTTATTTCAGAATCTTCATTCATATCTTCTCAACAATTTCATAACACAAAAGTTTTATCAATTTAAAGCTCAATTTTGGCTGTATATTTGTTTATTTTAATAGTTTGTATAATAATCATGAAAAATTCAAACAATGGACCGTGACAAAATGTGATTTTGATTTAAACTGCAGACGGTTTGAAAAAAGCTATTTAAATTATCCTTTTGTATATAACAAGAAAATTAAAAAATCGTAACATGTATAGACAAAGAGAGAAAAAATATATTCCCATTTTAAAAGATTAAGGTTGTGGCTACACTGCAGCCGAAATTCGGCAATCTGGTATACGCCCGTATCTTTTTAAAAGCAACTGCCATAACATAAAGTGCATGGCTACTCTTGTTCAGTGAAAGAAAGTCAGGGCACGGCCGTGCACGCCCGTCGGGCTAAAAACATTGTATTTTTACGGCGGTATCTGCATTCAAATGTCATCAAAACGGGCGGAAATATTTGCCACATCGTCATGTTGTCTTTGTTTAAATTTTTATTTAATAAACAAGATTTGGATTTCATGTATGATTTTCGGAGATTAAAACATTGGTAAACATGTAGAATCTCGACCCTGACGTCACGATCATTACCCCTGGCCATCGTTGGTGTTAAGGCACGTCCTTAAAAATGCTCAAATTAAAATTCTATAGCTATACCTAACCCAAACTTAAATACTTCAATTGTCCGAAAATTTTAAAGCTATACCTAACCCAAAACCTAAAATATAATCTTTAATTAGTTAAATAATAACAATATTAGCTGTTAAATAATATTATATTGCGTATTTTACGATATTTTGCACTAAAATTACTAAGACCTGTTAAAGCGGCCATTTTTATTATTATTGTTTTGAACTAACCGTAACTGTTCACAAAGCACAAATAAAACTTCCAAATAACTTGGATTACATAAATTATACATTCGAAGCTAAATTTAATTGAACTTAATAAAAGAAAAAAACACACTTAAAACAAATCATATTTAAATTTATAGTATAAAAATAATAGTAATATCTTAAGTCTAAATCTAAGTCTACTTGAGGCTACCTAAACTAGTAAACTAGCCTTACCGAAAATGAGAATTTTAATCTTAATCTTAGTAATAACCACAAATACTTTTAAGGGCATTAACTTCAACCAAAACACAGCCTAAAGTTATAGTAAAATATGTATAATTATAAACCACCACAACACTAAGAACACATACTCAGTACCTGACTCTATCTTAAGTACAATAAAAGAAATTACCCTAAAACAATGGAAACATAAGATATGCAGACACAGTTAAAAGCACTTAATTTTAATATTGATTCTCTCCGGTGACATAGAACTTAACCCAGACCCAGTATCATGTAAATGCCAAATTTGTACAAAAACATGTACTAGTAAACAAGGAGCAATTCAGTGTGACACATGCAATGAATGGTACCACACAGTTTGCCTGCATGCTAATACACCGAAGTACATATCAATAGGCCTAGGCAATAATTATACATCTTGGCACTGCACACATTGTGGATTTCCCCAAATCAATTCAGACTTGGTTAATTATAGGGACCTGATCACCACAAACATTTACAGTGTTTAGGCTAATTCTAATATAAAAAATACCCTAGATAAAATCATACCTGCCACACAAACCGATGAAAATAAAAAACCTAATAATACTAACAATTAAAACACTCTAAAAACTCTAATAATTTATTTCCAAAGCATAAAAAATTAAATTCCAGATTTAGAACTTCTTATAAAAACAGAAGAACAGGACATAATTGCTGGTTCTGAAACTTTGTTGGACCCCAACATAAATAACTCTGACAATTTTAGCAGCAATTATAATATACTTAGGAAAGATAGAACAGACAACCATGGTGGCGTCCTACTTGCAATAAAATCAACTCTCATAGCCGAAGAAATTAACACACAACCAAACTCTATTTTAGAATATGTTTTTTGTAAATTAGTTACAACAAATTCATCATTTTTTATTGTAGGCAGTATATATAGGCAACCAAATACAAACATAGAATACATGAGGAATCTCTGCTGTCAACTAACTTCTATTAAAGAAAATCATAAAAATGCTGTAATTTGGATTAATAGGGACTTTAATCTTCCAGATAGAAATTTGAAAAACTATATAATTGATAGCCACCAAAATAATACAGAAATAAATGAACATTTCTTAGACACTATAAACAACCTAAACCTAGAGCAGATAGAAAAAAAAGCAACTAGGAAAAACACAATACTAGATTTATTCCTAACAAACAGACCAGGACTTGTACTAGACTGCACAATAATTCCTGGGCTGTATGACCATGATATTGTTAGGGTAACCAACACAATAAAAACTAAAATAAATAAGATGCCTAGAAGAACAATATATCTTTGGAATAAATGCAACTTAATAAAATTACACCAAACAGCTTCTAATTTCCAACAAAATTTCCTAAGTAAATTAAGCATAGATAGCCCCGTAGAAGAAATATGGAAGGAGATAAAAACAAATCTAAAAGCCATAATGGATCAGAATGTTCCAACAAGAATAACTTCAAATAGAATTAATAAATGCTGGTTCAATTTTAAATTTAAAAAGTATTGCAAACTAAAGGAGAATTTATTTAAGAAATTTAAGGCTACCAATTTAGAAAGGATACACAAAAAATACTTAAAAATTAATCACTTGACACAAAAACTTAGCCGTAACCTCCAAAATAATTATATAAATAATGTGATTACTAAAGATAACAATAAAAACTTATGGTCCTTATTAAATTTAAAAAAATGGAGCCTTCAGGTATAGCCACACTAAAAGGCTCAAATAATAAAACCTATAATGATAATGAGACTTAAGCTAATATCTATAACACATATTTTGCATCATCATTTTCTGCCTCAGGCGACAAGGAAATTTCAATAAATTTAAATAAAATGGAAGAAATAGGTAACATAAAGGCCTGTAAAGGGATCTTTACCATGTCTGAAAATGGCTGCATGAAAAGTAAGAAAACTTAAAAGAAATTGACCCTTAAAAGAATTAATGTCAAACCAACGTAAATTTGCAAAAGAATTTTAGAAAACCATTTTCTTGTTGCTATAAAAAATTGTGTTTCTGTTATATTAAAAGAAACTGCTGTATTAGAATGCAACAATGAAATTCAATTCATTCTCATGGAACCACTGATTCCAATAGTTGAGTACACAGTTTTTAAAGCGTCACATTTACATTAATATAAAAGTTATATGTTTTTCAAATACTGTGTTATTTTAGAAAAGACAATAGTTCCTCTACTTTAGAATTTCATGTCCTTAGAGAAATTATAAATGGAAAATATATAGAGTAATTGTAATATACGAATATAAATAAATTGCTCAATTTATAACTATAATTTTGAGCACCATTATAATTGATCTACGAATATCTTGCCTGAAACTTACCCGAGAAAGTTAATTCTCACGCTTGTTTGTGTCTAAGTACATTTATAGGATCTAGTTAAGTGCACTTGGCCATTTGCTCCCTTCTAAAGCAACATGAACAGAATCGCGAAAGTAAAAACATTTCGTCAGCTGTATTTTTTTAAACATTCAAAACCAATTTTTGCTTCCTTTAATTGTTTCAGACTGGGAAAAAATTGACATACACATACACATCTTTTCAATGTTTTTCTTTCTGTACATTTTAAAATATTTAATTTCATTTTAAGAAGGAAGCTTTTACCTGGGCGTTCTGCACTAAATTTATGCAATTAAATAACACAACATATCTTCTCATAATATAATTTAATTTAATATTTATTCGATGAGCGGTATTCTAAATTGCCATGGAAATTTCTGTTATCATGGGATTTAATAATATCCTGAATAGGATAAACTGGTGCGCGCGAACTTGAAAATATGTATGGGCTACGCAATTACATTCAATCGATAGGTTGAACTTGTGAGTGTTGTAATTGAGTCCTGACCCTATGCTGAGAAAAGGACTTTTAAAATGTCAACTGAAGTGAATTTAAGAAGGTTATTTAGACCACCATTACCTTCAAACTTAATTAAGCATTTTTCATGCGTTACCTCCTTTATTTCTCTCACAGAAGAAAGGAATTTCAAAGAAACCAATAAGAAGTTATTTAAAAAGAAAACATAGTAAAAACCTACGAGGGATTGTTCTCAATAACTTTCATATGTTTCAAGGCGATCGGATAATTTTTTTTTTAAAAATTGCTTATCTAAGAAAAAAAACACACCTACTCTAACGGTCCCCGTGCCCAATGGATTTGAGATGTAAAGTCCAGAATCCTTGAAGATTGTTATACTGGATCAGAATTATTAATTGTGTTAATATTTGTCATGATGTTAAAAAATTGAATGGCGATATAAGGGTTTTAAACGTTGACTAATAAATAAATAAAATAATGAATTGACATCATGGGTTAAATATTATATACTTTAAAAAAAAAAATAAGCCACAAAGCTCTTAGGTATCAAGACTTGTCAAGAAGCATTCAGTTACCCCGGACACAATGTTTAAATTAATTGTAGAGCTCTTAAAAGGGAAAAATGACATTTAGGCCCTAAGAATTGCGAGATATTAAGCTTAAATTGCCTGCAGATTTCAATCTAGATTATAGGTGAGATTTGTGGCAAGATTTGTCAAGTTCATATAAAATAGAATAGGGAATGAAGTCTTAAAAGTTTACAATTTTTTAAAATAGTTTTTATGCAAAATTTTTTTAATTAAAAAGAAAGTGAAATATCCATCTCCGGAGCTTTGGACATTGAATACTCAGTACCACATAGTTTTTGTGTGTGTGTGTGTGTGTGTGTGTGTTGTGTGTGTGTGTGTGTGTTGTGTGTGTGTGTGTTGTGTGTGTGTGTGTGTTGTGTGTGTGTGTGTGTGTGTGTGTAATTAGTCTGTTAAAAGTCTGGGTTATTAACAAATATTTAAAATAAACTTAAAATATGTCATAAAATGTTTAAGCAAGAAAACTTGGTTAAGTAGTATGGTAATTAAATAAATATTCCTGATAAGCACTGTGTAAATAACTTTTGTAAACCCTCTTTAAAAGAAAGGATAGTAGCCATAAATAATTATACAACTGAAAATACAACATGTGAGATATACAATTATGTACAAGAAACTATCGGTATTCTAACTCTAACTTATCTAGTAGAGCCTGAAACATAATTTTAAGCTAGGCTTAAATTCCCAAGGTTAGCACGTAGAACTTATTTCATAGTGAGTTCTGTGATCCAAAAGGGAGAGAACCCATGACTGTTTTCTCTCGGTATATATAGCCCCTGAGCCCAATCAATCATGACATCTGTCCTAAATTTATAAAAATTGCCATTGGATATTCTTTTGCTTCATGGGTCTTACACTTGAGTATTCTGTTGTGATTGATAAAGCCCTAAATAAACACTTTCTAGCAGCCGTTTTGTGCGTGACTAGCACGATTACTGTTAAATAACAGATTCAAGCTCTCCTTGACATAAGTCACTCTAGTCACCCCTCGATGTATGAACAACAGATTTAACAAACTTTGCATGAACCAACTTAGGTCCCAGGAACTCGAATGTAGGGACAGTTTAAGTAAGAGTGAGTAAAGTAAGAGTATAGTGTATGTTGGAGCAAACCAATGCACAAGAAAGTGCATTAATAATTGTACCAGTAGTCTCTGTGTTTGAATACGAGAGGAGAAGAGTTAAAGTGTGACTAGGTTCTTTTCAAATGCCCCCAGTGTGATGTATATAATGAATTTTATTTTGAAAAGAAACGAGTAGAAATCATGTGTTAGCGCTAAATCTTTGTCTCCTAGAAAAAAAGCACCAAAAATATTTATAAAAAAAAAAAACAACAACAAACAAACAAAACCAACAACAACATGTTGCTTTTAAAACTGATTTATTGAATTGACTTGGTGGACTCATTACTCTTGCAAATAGATGCGATCGTACGGCTAAGAAATATGCAGTCTATAAAAGGATTGTGGATTGAAACTTGCGCAGTCATAACATCTTATGGCGGATTAAGGGGGGGGGGCTGAGCGGGCTAAAGCCACGGGCCCCGACGATTTGGGGCCCCCAAACTTTTTATATTTTATAATAAAAGTGTACAAATGTTTGCACGAACCATTGAAAATATAATAAATTAAATAAATTTATAAACATTATCTATTAAACGGATTGCGATTCCAGAGTTGCGAAGTCTTAAGTGCCAGATTTTCCCAGCCAGGAGTAAAAAAAATCATGTTAAGCCTGGTCCCTTTTGGAACTCAGGACGTGTTAGCGCATTTTCGTATTATGTATCAGTACTTATGTTAGATATCAGCATTATGTAGTTATCAGTAATTGTGTTTAGATTTTAGACATATTTTTATGAATTTTCTTGTGTAATGAATATACCTGACNAAATATGAAAAATAGTGCTTTTCAATTTGTATATAGCATATATTTGAAAAAAACACGCTTTTGAGGCCCCGGCCCCAATGAGTGTGAATCTTAAAATTATAATACGCCAATTTTCGTCGTGAGAGGGAACCCAACGACTTCCAAAATTTTTATTTTTTACCTACACGATGAATTGTGTAATTTAAGATGAGTCGGTTTTTAATATAAGAAAAAGCTATATTTGGGCCCCCGACCCTCAATGAATGGGAATTTACAGTTCTCTTTCACCAACTTTCATCGGGAGATTGTATTAAACAACTTGACAAAGTTTCATGCTTCTACGTACATGGGGAAAGGGAGAATTATTGATGTTCAGTTTTTATATAGTTTTATATTAGGAAAAAACTACATTTGCCTAAACCCCTGCCCCCCAGTAAGAGATATTTTAAATATTTTTTAACCTGCTACCATCGTGAAAGTGTAATTATCAAATCCCCAACGTTTCATGAGTCTACCTACTCGAGAAATAGGAGAATTCGTGATTTTCAATTTTTATAAAACTCATATTAGAAAAAAAAGTTTTTTGGGGCCCGGTCCCCATGAATGTGTATTTCTAAATTCTTTTACACCAACATTCGTCGTGAGAGGGTACTTAACAGTTACCCAAAGTTTCATGCTCCTAACTACATGGACTATTGGAGAGTTAGTGATAATTCAGTTTTTAATATAAGAAAAATGTATTTAGGCCCCCGGTCCCCAATTAGAGTGAATTTTAACATTCTTTTTGCCAATTTTCGTAGGGAGCTTGTACTCTGAAAATTAAAAAAATTTCATTCTTCTACCTATATGGGAAATAGGAGAATTATTGATTTTCAATTTTTATATAGCTCATATTATGAAAAAAAAACGTTTTTGGGGTCCCAGCCCCCATTAGTTTGGAAATTTAACTTTCTCTTTTGCCAATTATCATCGAAAGCAAGTAATCAAAAAATTTACAAAGTTTCTTGCTTCTACATATATGGGAAATAGGAGAAGTAATGATTTGAATTTGTAAATAGCTTATATAAGGGGGGAAAAAATTTTGGGCGCCCCATAATTTTTTGCCCCCCGTACCCCATTTAGTGGAATTTAAACAGTCCCTTTCGCAAATTATTATTGGCAGATTGTACTCAACAGCTTTCTAAAAGTTCATGCTTCTACTTAAATCGGGTATGGGAGAATTGGTGATTTTCAGTTTTTAAATTTGGGCCCACGGCGCCCAAGTAAGAGATATTGTAAATATTATTTCACCTGCTAGCATCGTGAAAGTGTATTTATCAACTCTTTAACGTTGCATGAGTCTCCCTACTCGGGAAATAGTAGAATTGTTGATTTTTAATTTTTATATAGTCCATATAATGAAAAAATTGTTTTTGGGGCCCCAGCCCCCATAAGTGCGAATTTTAACATTCTCTTTTGCCATTTATCGTCGGAAGCATGTACTCAACGAATTTCCAAAGTTTCATGCTTCTACCTATACGGGAAATATAAGAATTATTGATTTTTAATTAGTATTTAGCTTATATAAGAAAAAAAGTTTTTGGGGCCCCGGCCCCCATGAGTGTGAACTTCAAATTTCTTTTTCACAAATTTCGTTGTGAGAGGGTACCCAAAAACTTCCCAAAGTTTCATGTTTCTACCTACACGGAAAACAGAACAATTCGTGATTTTCAATTTTTATATAGCTCATATAAAGGAAAAATGTTTTTGGGGCCCTAGCCCCACATGAGCCAGATGTGTACAATTATATTTTGCCAAGTTTCATTCTAAGAGCATACCCAACAACTTCCCAAATTTTCATGCTTCTACCCTTCCCGGAAATAGGGGAATTAGTGATTTTCAATTTGTATATAGTTCATATAAGGAAAAAACATTTTTGGGGCCCTCGGCCCCCATGAGTTGCAAATTTACCTTTTCCCCTCAAATTATCGTCGGGAGCAAGTACTTTAAAAATGTCCTAAATTTCATGCTTCTACCTACACGGAAAATAGGAAAATTGATGATTTTCAATTTTTATAGAGTTCAAATAAGGAAAAAACAATTTTTGGGCCCCCAGCCCCACATGAGCGAGATTTTCAAAATTCTTTTTCGCCAATTTTTGTCGTGAGAGGGTACCCAACAACTTCCCAAAGTTTCATGCTTCTACCTACATGGCAAATTGGAGAATTAGTGATGAAAGAAAAAAATAGTTTTTGGGCCCCCGGCCCCACATGAGCGAGATTTTAAAAGTTCTTCATCGCCAATCTTTTACATTAGTAGTTACCAAGCAACTTCCCAAAGTTTTATGCTTCTAGCTACGCGGGAAATAGGAAAATTGGTGATTTTCAATTTTTATAAAGCCCATAAAAGGAAACAATCTTTTTGGGCCCCAGGCCCCACTTGAGAGATATTTTTAAAAACATTTTTGCCAAAATTTGTCCACAGTGGGTATTCAGCAACTTCAGAAAGTTTCATGCTTCTACCTACACGGGAAGTCGGAGATTTAGTGATGTAAGCAAAAAAAGTTTTTGGGCCCCCGGCCCCACATAAGTTAGATTTTAAAAATTCTTTTTCACCAATTTTCGTAGTCAGAGGGTATCCAACAGCTTCCCAAAGTTTCATGATTCTACCTACACGGCAAAACGTACTGGGGAAATAGGAAAATTGTTGAATTTCAGTTTTTAAAGAGCACATATAAGGGGAAAGCTTTTTGGGCCCCCGGCCCCACATGAGCGAGATTTTTAAAATTCTTTATCGCCAATTTTCGTCATTAGTGGTTACCCTACAACTTCCCATGGTTTCATGCTTCTACCTGCATGGAAAATTGAAGATTTAGTGATGAAGGAAAAAACTGTTTTTGGGCCCCCGGCCCCACATGAGCGAGATTTTAAAAGTTCTTCATCGCCAATCTTCGTCATTAGTGGCTACCCAGCAACTTCCCAAAGTTTTATGCTTTTAGCTACACGGGAAATAGGAAAATTGGTGATTTTCAATTTTTATAAAGCCCATAAAAGGAAACAATCTTTTTTGGCAACCGGCCCCACTTGAGAGATATTTTTTAAAAACTTTTTTTGCCAAAATTTGTCCACAGTGGGTATTCAGCAACTTCAGAAAGTTTCATGCTTCTACCTACACGGGAAGTCGGAGATTTAGTGATGTAAGCAAAAAAAGTTTTTGGGCCCCCGGCCCCACATAAGTTAGATTTTAAAAATTCTTTTTCACCAATTTTCGTAGTCAGAGAGTATCCAACAGCTTCCCAAAGTTTCATGATTCTACCTACACGGGAATACCTACTGGGGAAATAGGAAAATTGTTGAATTTCAGTTTTTATAGAGCACATATAAGGGGAAAGCTTTTTGGGCCCCCGGCCCCACATGAGCGAGATTTTTAAAATTCTTCATCGGCAATCTTCGTCATTAGTGGCTACCCAGCAACTTCCCAAAGTTTTATGCTTTTAGCTACACGGGAAATAGGAAAATTGGTGATTTTCAAATTTTATAAAGCCCATATAAGGAAACAATCTTTTTGGGCCCCCGGCCCCACTTGAGAGATATTTTTCAAAAAACTTTTTTTGCCAAACTTTGTCCACAGTGGGTACTCAGTAACTTCTCAAAGTTTCATGCTTCTACCTACACGGGAAGTCGGAGATTCAGTAATGTAAGCAAAAAAAGTTTTTGGGCCCCCGGCCCCACATGACTTAGATTTTAAAAATTCTTTTTCGCCAATTTTCGTAGTCAGAGGGTATCCAACAACTTCCCAAAGTTTCATGATTCTACCTACACGGGAAGTTGGAGAATTAGTGATGAATCAGTCAGTCAGTCAGTCAGTCAGTGAGGGCTTTCCCTTTTATTAGTATAGATATCAGCATTATGTAGTTATCAGTAATTGTGTTTAGATTTTAGACATATTTTTATGAATTTTCTTGTGTAATGAATATACCTGAAAAAAAATTATTTAAAAGTCATTTCTTGACATTTTAAAATTTTTTATTTTCTCTTTAATCTAACTACAAGTGGTTTGTGGTCACTGAAATAGGACTCATAAATGAAACATTCTAAATTGTAATCAGCTAATCGCCCAAATACTCCGTCAATTGTTGTTTGATA
Source organism: Radix auricularia (assembly GCA_002072015.1). Lineage (NCBI taxonomy): Eukaryota > Metazoa > Mollusca > Gastropoda > Lymnaeidae > Radix > Radix auricularia. The sequence continues at coordinate 75,673 of MUZC01000134.1, forward strand.
GATCGTAGTTGCCAATCTTGGTGAAAGTAGTTGAATGTTGAAGCTTGTTTCGAAAAAGTTTTCAATTTCTGCCCCTGGGCCGCTAAGATCTTGATTGAAGTCACCACAAATGATGACGTAAAACTCTCTAAACTTTTACACATATTCTAATGACGTCAACAAAACAAAAACTAATACTTTTGATAATACTAAGACTTCCGGCAATGGCGGCCGTTATCTCTCGATTCGCAATGTTTTTTGGTAGTTTTAACGGGGTTTTTTAACGGATCGAGTAACTGATTGTTGATGCACAAATGGCAGGTCAGGACATACAAAAAACATATATACATCATGGGTCTAGGAATTATGGATGCTGAGATCTAGGGTGATGACAGACGGACGGACGGACGGACAAAACGGGTGCAATAGCGCATTCGACTTCTCAAAAAATGCGCTAAAAATTCCCAAATTGGGCTAAAAATTCCGAAATGCATTAGAAATTTGGGGAAAAATCTGAAAAGTGGCAACTTCAATTAAATGCTTTCGCATTCATTTTAATGACTTTTGACTTCCAAATTAAAAAATAATAAATATTTAAGCATTTTTAAGGCAATTTTTAATAGGGTACTTTCAATATTTATTTAATCTGTACGTTTTTTTAACAACTTGGCTACAAAGCCAAAATATAGATTATACTTTTAGATTTTAACATATGAAGTTTAAAAAAGTTATTTGGATACTCATGTAATTTAAATTTGTCTGTGATTGATACAAATATTTTTCAAAAGAAATGTTTTGAAATTTATTAATAATGAATCAATCATACATGCTTACTGTCACATAGATTGTTATATGTTTACATATTATTAATGATTTGGTCCTTTATATGTAACAAACATTTTATGATGATTTGGGCTCAGACTAATTAATTATACTATTTAATAGTAATACATTTACACAATCTGACTGTAAACTGTCTGCAGTCTACTGTCAGTGACAATGTTGGGAAAAACCTAGCAAAAACGTCAGGAAAAAAACTAGATCCGAAATAAAAAACCTAGACACACTAAAAATAAACAAATATGACGTCAAAGAGCCTCGCACCAACACAAAAAAAGTATTTCTTATTTGAAAATGAGCATGTTTCAAATTATTTATTTTTTTTTTCATCCAAGAATGTAATTATTTTCTTTTAAATTGTCAATCTAAAAAATTCCCATATGTTAGGCAAATTCCTTATAAATTCCTAAATTCCCATTTTAAAAAGTTTGGCTAAAAAAAAAACACGATTCGGGAAATTTCTTACGACTTCTTAACACTGCACGATTCAGACCTGACAGTCTTAATAATCTATAAAACTTGGCTCACTTAGAGAATATAGTATAAAATATAGTTTATATTTTTAAAATTTCTGAATTTAGCCCAGCTCCGGTGGTCGTGTGGAAAGGGCATAGGCTTGTGATGCAAAAGGTGGCGAGTTCGATTTCCAGCGGTGGAATGTAAAAGTTTTGCTTTTCACACTCAATTTTTAACACACCGGCGAACATTTTAAACAGTTATTTCTTCGTGTTGTTTCTTTTTTCATTATTAATATTTAGTTACAGTCTTATATTAGCTGTTAGCAATCATATTTTAAAGGACGCGGGTTGGATAGGGCACCCGTTTGATTGCAGCCAGGGGCCCCGTGCAGTCTTAATCCGCCCCTGATAACATCCTTAGCCTACTGATAGAACTTTGGCAATCGTAACATCGTTAAGGTACTGGTTTAACTTGGGCAATCATAACATCCCTAACCTACTGGTTGAAATTGGGCAGTCAAAACATCCTGAAGGTACTGGTTTAACTTGGGCACGCTATTCTCGGCCTGGTAGGCAGTTCACATAAACAGCGCTAAAGCTTAGATGATGCATTTTCCCTCTATAATTTGTTCCTTTGCCGGGTAGTCTGTGATTTCTTCACTTATTTAATTGGACATTGAATATGCACACATATATTTGTTAAGGAATTACGATTGACTACACATGCATTGAATAGTTTAACTTTAAACATATGCTTTTTTTTTTCAATGTATAAACGTGTTAAGCTTTTGAGATGGAAACATGAATTTTCAAATTATTCACTTATGTTATATTTATTTGGCAGCTGGATAGGGAAATAAGTAGTGCGCTCGCCTCACAAGCTGAGGTTCGTGGTATCTAGCCCATATTAAAGCAACAATAAAATATTTTGATGAATGACTATCGCTAAAAAGTCCCCCGCTGACATTGAGCAGAGATGGGCGCCCCCAAGGTCTACCAGACTCCTAGAAAGTTCTAATGGCAACATTAGAACCCCCTTCGCCCAAAAACTTATGGGATACACACACACACACAAATGATATTTTTTTCCCTAAATGTATTAAGCATATACTATTAAGTAACCAAAAACAAAACTAAAATTTTTCCAAGGTACTTTTCACATTTAAACTAAAATTTTCCTAATTTGTCATTATCGAAAGTCTAAAGATATCTATATATATAATTCTCCTCATGGTTCAACCATGCCGGACACCAAGCTGTCTAACCTCACCGACCAACCAGCTGACAAGAAAAGGTAGTGCTGAGGGTGGGAGGTCATTGAGACCAACAAAGCATTAAATTGAAGTTAATTACTTTGTTCTTTTAGAACAACAGAATAGCATGTATTTCGTAGTGTAGGGGTTATTACATTCACCTAACACGGGGAAGGACGTACGGTCAAGCCCCAGCATAGACATTACTTTTTTTTTTTTCAAATTAAAATTCTGTGTTTGTGCCCGTTCATTTTCCACTTTTTTTTCGAATATGACTTCGCAAAATACCGCGTAAGCTTTGTTTCTCGACCTTGACATAATAATTTAGTGCTCTCCGTTGTGATCAGTGTGAGAAAAGTAGTCACACACTCACCTCAATAATTACTTTCATAAAATGAATACTTAAAGCACCCTCCGTCTCTCTCCAGGCATGCGCAACTGTGTGTACCCGCAGCAGTGTGTACCCGAAGCAGTGTGTACATCATTGCTTCTGTGTTCTCAGTCGCTTTGGTATCTCATATAGTCGTCTTTCTTTTCATTCACTCAAAGTCGTTGGCCCAAACCCACCCAATTTGGACAACTGTGTTCTTCGGGAAGTCTTAACCAGTCACTAAATCATTAGCGGCGGCATATGCTACAACGCAGGTCGTCTAGTATATTTTTAATAGCAAATGTTTAAAATGAGACTTACTAGAATTTCAGTTTTAAAAATTACGTTTTTATAAGTTGACTTATAAGAAATACATAATTGAAAAATTATAATTTCAATTACTTTGAAATAAAATGAGAAAAAAAGCTGTGGGCGATCGCTTATGTCGTTTTACATATGCAGTTCCCTCACTTTCTCACTTACAGATCTCCCTGTTGCTTCCTAAATTATAAATATTTAAATTTATATCAAAACACATATATTTGTGTTGTATTTCTAAATTAGAATGGAATTTTGAAGCACACGCCCCTTGCTTTTTAAATCAAAGTACTTCAACTTATAAGTTCGAAATTATTTTCTTCTCCTTAGTCCACTATTAAAAACCTGGTTTTTTATAATCTTTTTTTACGTCTATTTATTTTTATACCAAACATCTCATAGGCGCCCACACAAAGTTTGAATACTACGGAGATGTGGTCACAGGGTGAACTCTCGTGGCATGTGCATGTCAACAATAGCAGACGAATACAAATGCTATTTACAAATAAATTTTAAAAATGTATTTATTTAATTACGGTACATTCGATCGATCCAAAATTTTTATATAATGCCTTGTCATCCAAGATCTATCGGTGGTAAAATTTTGAGATCTCTGGAACATCCCAAGGGGTTTAATTTTACGTCGGAAAATTTGAAATTTAGCAGACAAACAGGGAATGAAAGCAAGTTAATGAAAGGGTGTTAAAAAGACATAGCCTAATTGCTACGATAGTAATTTGCCGAGTTGTTGTATAGCAGATTTCTTACTTTGAATTTTAGAGATAAAGCTTCACACGTTTTTAAAATAAAATGAAATACAAATAACTAATAACATATCGCTTAATGGCTATAAATTTAAATGTTTTAAATTTGATCTTTAAAAGCTATGATTCTTACATAATTTAATTACATTATTAATTTGTAATAATTTTTTGAAAAATATTCATTTCTAAGCAATATGTAAATTTAAAAAATAAACTGCGAAATATAAAATTTTGAAGTCAGTATCTAATATTGTTAACTTAATTGATTAATTTTATTATAAAAATTGTTTTAAAAAAAAGAACATTGATATAAATAATATGAAAACTTTATTAAATTTAATAATTTACTGTTGTCAATGAATTATAAATTAAATATAGATTTACGTTTAAAATCCAATCAATACTAATTTAAAAAAAAAATATTAACATTTTTGTAACACAAATTGCGTCATGCTATCAATTACTTCTTCTTTCATTTTTTTTAAGAGGGCGTGGTTAACATAAGTCTAAAATACTTGACAGCTCTTCGATTAACTAAAAAGAGCAGATCTCAAATAGCCAGATTCTGTCTTCATAGAAATTGTTATGTTTACTAAAGACGCCTTTAATGGCCTTGCCCACCGGAACACTCAAGGAGAGGGGACCGTCCCAGTCGTTAACGTTGCCAGTTTTGCTGCAATTACGTGGTTGACGACCCTGGAAACTACAGCACCGGAAGCCAAACCTGCGATCCTCAAAAGTGTTGTCATGGAAACTGGTAACACCAGTAACAACTTGGTTGCCCGGACATCTGAAGTTGATCGGTTTGTCAAACGCATTCACGTAACCTCAAAGAAAAGAATGTCAAAATGTTATTTTTGTAATAAATGTATCTTGTCTGAAACTGAAATACGGAAGTCTAACTGCTTCACTTGCTTTAATGCTAAAGCAATTGTACTCAATTTGAGGCCGTACGGTAGTATGCGGCCGTGGAAATCTTTTTAAATTGTAATAACATGCGGCCGTGAAATATTTGAAATTTGGCAAAATATTAAGTAAAGTTGTAATATCGAATATCCATTTGCATTCTAAAACAACTGTTTTCCAAAACAAATTACGACTCCAGCATCTGTGACTGTAACATAATGTAACATGGGAGTTAGATTTCTTTGTGACACGGACAGAGAACCATTTCAACCATGCAGTATCTAATCTGCGACGATGGTGAGAAAACTGTCAAATGGGACAATGCCACGCAACATTTTCGCCGATATGAAATGGAATGTCTATTGATCTATACGTAAAAACATTTATAAAGCAGATTTTTTAAGCACGCTTGTTCGCATGAGCACTAAAAGAAATACATATTTCCCTACTACTCGAATAATTTAAAATTTTAGAAACTTAAAATGAAAGCTTGAGCCGAATTTTTTTTTTCAAATACCGTTTACTTCAGTGCACTCGGCAATCATCAAACAATGTATAAACTGACAAAATTAAAGTTCAACCATTTAAAAACATTGTAGTAGGCTTCATAAAATATTATGTGATAGAGAATAAATAATTGTTATATATCATATGAGCCTCTAAACATTCGCTCAATAAAATACAATTTTGTCAATTTAATATAGCATCACTTCAGGCTTAGATTTACCATCATTCATAAATGTGAATATGTTGGAAACGTGTTTTCTAAAATGAGAGTAGTGGCAATCGCATATTTACTTATGTCTTCACGTGATAAGAACTGCGAAAATGTATACATACACTGATATCTCGAGATACAAATGCTTCAATATTTTAAAAAAAAATCATATTTACAAAAGGTCCATTTGGATAATTTTTTGTTCCAAGATACGAAAAAAATCCAAGATACGAAAAACACGCGCTGCTGACAACATTGGCCATCCTGTGACTAAATTCAAAGCGCCATAAATAGTTAAATGATATTTGACTGACTTATTTCAGAAAAAATGTTAAATGCTGATGAAAACAAGCTTCATTGGGTCCACATTTCGGTAACAGACGATTAGTGTGCGAAGGTTAAAAAATATTTTTAATATAAGTTAAGAAGATATATATCACAGCACTGTACATGAAGATAATAACATAGTTAGGAACAGAGAAATGCGTGTGTCTGCAGAAGAGCGAAGCAGACGACTCTGTGAGTAGACCGACATAACTTTTGTAAGATAGGAAGGACATGAGTAAGAAAAGAATGTGTGACAGAGAACGGCCAGTTTGTAATCAAATCGGGCTTGTATGGGTAGCCAATGAAGTGAGTAAAGTTGCGGAGTAAAATGGTCTTTGTTTTTTTTTTGCCTTAATTGTTTGATTAATTGATTAATCTTCCGTTAATATGTATAGTTAAAGCTGCAATAGACCGAGCAATAATTTATTTGAAATTTAGTTTGTACATATACACTTGTTAAGAAAAGATAAGTCAATTTTCTCAGCTCACTGATATTCACGCTCCACAAATATATTCAAGTTTAAAGTGAGACACATCAATGAAAAATGAATTAATACCATTGTTTGAGGCTTTTGATATTCGACGTAAATGCTGAATGCATTGCGTAAATAAAAGTAAGCATTACAAGCAACCTATTTTTAATTTCCTCTAATCTTATTTGATTAATTTAATCTTGATTCTCATGGACAATCTTAGGATAAATTAAAACCTGGGAATGAAAAGTACATTTACTTTGAGTGTGCTTACTTGATAATGAGTTAGTTATCTAATGTTTACGGGCAATGCTCAGAAGTTTAATCAATAGGTCACACGTTACTCAGTAGTAATTAAATAAAGTACGTGTGACCAAGAAGAAGCCCGTTAACTATCAGGTAAATTGAAGCGTTAATTTTTTACTGCATTTACTTTTAAGACTTATTCACGCGTGATGTTGCTATAGTTACCTCTTGATAACTAAATTTAAATAATTAACAAAACAATTCTTATTTTTTAACTTCAAAATAATAAGTAATCTGTAAAAAATAATATTTTTTATCGATAAAAATTTTGACCGATTAATCGAGAATATCTTACTTATTTGAAGACAGAGAAGGTATAACAGTTAATTGTTGAAATATTTAGAATCTAATCAAATTTCAGTTGATAATTTCTATTATTCCGACAAGATCTTGATCAGATTCAAATAAAATTAATAAATTTTGAACCTAAACATTAAGCGCAACATTTACATGCTGAGAAACTGTTTGCAGTTAAGTTATAAGCTGTACTCACCTTTAAACAAACGCCTGATTCTGAAATGTTTAGCGGTGCACCAGGTCTGACAGCGACTTTACAGATCAGCTCAAACTAAAAGAATGACAACAATATGACACCACAAGACGGGTTCATGTCCTTACACATAAACTTATACTTTGATGACTGGCTGGAGTTTACAGAAAATTTCACAAATAGATTATCATGTTTTATTCCAAACATCAAAGTTTTCCTGCATTTTCTAGGCGTTTAAAAAAGTACAACATTTAAGATTGTATATGTGTTCCAAAACAAATATATGTATATAAATAAAAAAATTAATAACGAAACAAATATATATATATATATATATACACACACACTTTTTTTAAACACCTAGTTAAATAGATTTTTAAAAGATATTTTACAGTATTTAAAAATTTGAATTAATTTAGAATCTTTCAAAATTTGGGTTTCAAGAAAAAAAGATATTAAATAGGGCACTGTCTTGAAATTTGTCTTAAAAACGCGTATTTCTCTAAAATGTCGGGAGCTTTTTTTTCCACAAAATTAAGAAATAAATATTTTGTATTGAGAAATATGGTACGTGATAAACGTTAAACTCATTTTTTACTTCAACAAATCTTTCAAACTTGAGAAACCCTGGTTAAATAAGTGTTTACAGTATGTGTACTGCATAAGTTTGATCCTTACGTGCTCATAAAATTGGTGAGGTTTATTGCCTTCTAACTGCCTCCATTGTGTAACAGGACAATACAATTGGTAATACTTACTTTACAATAAACCTACTTTTGAATACAAGCTGTTTCCTTGTTGAAGCTTAAACTTTCCCATATTATATCTCACGTTGATTGCGCGATCATCCATCGATTCAAGTCATAGTGTGTAAAGTAAAATTATCTACAGTTGTGGCCTATCTTGAGATACGAAAATAAATTGTTTGGGATTCCTTTTCGTATCTTCGTAAGATAAGTCAACTTTTATATGTTAATTTCATAATTCGTTCTAAGCCCTAAGAAAACACCACTTTTAATTTTATAACACAACTAAATGACACTGCACATCGGTGTATACAGTAGCAATCGGATTATATATATAACATAACTTTTAAAAGGCTAATCATTATTATATTAATTGTTACAGACCCTGAAGAGAATGAAAAGGTTTTATTGAAATGGCTAACTATAATTTAGAAGCTTACATTTGGAGTGAGGCGATGTCCAATGGTGTGTGTGGTGGTAGAGGAGGAGGAATGTTGGTTGAAAATATTAAGTTGCAGAGAATGAGCGCATATTAAAAAAACACAGCTGGTCTCTGTAAAATAAATACCGGATGACCGGTCTGCAGGGATAAAAATGCTAGGGACCACTGTGCTGATAACATCAGATATTCAATTAAATTTTGATTTCACATCCAACACAAAGCACTCAAATAACCAATCTAAAGCTGTTGTATGAAAACAATAAAAGAAACGTACGATGTGTATAAAGATCTGCTTATTTTATGTGGAATCTAGGATAATTACCGTTTAGAGGAATTCTTATGTCTTTTAAAACTTAGGTAATGTCTTGGATAGAAATTTGTATTAGCATGCTTTTAAAAAATGAATTATTGCTAAAATTCCATTTTTGTTTTCATGTTTTTAAATGGCTAACAAACTAGATTTTCCAATACATTATAGATTTTTTATAGTAAAATTATATTGTATTATGGCAAAATACCTCCCAATATAAATAAACAATGTGGTTTAAAAAAATATGATAAAGATATTGTTTATTTTTTAAAAGAATGTATTTATTTCCAATTTTATGGGAAAAAATATTTTTCTAAAAGTCGTGTTCATTCGTGTTCCAGTCAATGGCCTAAAAATAGCACATCTAAACTCACAGAGCCTCACTTCGCATAGATTGATATTCTATAAATTGCAGATCTCAAACTTCCAGCGTCTGTCTTCACGGCGGTTGTCGTGGTGGCTGATGGCGCCCTTGATCACCGTGCCCTCTGGAACAACCAAGGTCAGTTTGCTGCCCCAGTCATTAACGTAATCAGTGATGTAGCAGCCACGATGCTTCCGTTCAAGGATACTGCAGCACCGGAAACCGAACCTGCGATCCTCATGCCTGTTGCTATGGTAACTGTTGACGCCGGTGATCACCTGATCCTCCGGACATTTAAAGACGACAGGGTTGTCAAATGTGTTGACATAACCTGAATGAATAAAGACAGAGGTATATCTAAGTAGCCCTTCCTTTTATCTACTTTGTTTAATTCTTTGATTTATTTTTAAATAATCATTTCAATTACAAACAATGACTTAAATATTTATTTTAAAATGTTTTTTATCACTCCGAAGGTCATTTGATGGTTACACATTTATTTATGTATTTCATAAATATTCGATTCAATCAAGTCAACTATTGTGTTAAAATCTTTAAATAAAAATCATGAATGCAATTACTATGTATCTAAAATATTTTTAATGATTTTACTTAAAAGTAATGAGAGTTAATTTTTTGTCATTTTCAAGTTACAGGAATTTTTTGAAATTAGATTTAAAGATCGAAAGTTTTCAAGCAGTTAAAATTTTAAAATATACAAGAATGTAAAAATAAGAAAAATAATAATTTATGTTTTTAATACATCAGTTTTTTTTAAATTTTAATTTGTTTTCTCTATTATTTGATTTTAGTATCCCGCTTCCCTAAATGAGCAACATTAAAGCAATATTTAGCCAGTGATTATTAGGGGGAAGCCATCACTTACCACTATCAGAACAGGGATATGTTTTTCCAACTGTCTTGCATAGAAACTCCCAGCGTCTGTCTTCTCGTCGCCTGCTATGAATACTGGAGACAAAACTGATGACCTGTCCAGATGGACAGTTGAAATTAAATGGCTGGCCCCAGTCGTTAACAAAGCCTCCTGTACTTGCTGCCAACACCATGGCGAGACATAGAAACGTGCTCAACTGACCTGCCATATTATTTTTGTGTTCAGTCGCACGCTACTTATATTCTTTAGCTTTTCATTCAAACAAATTGGGTTTAGTTGTTTTCTTTTTTAAAAATAAAGCTTTAAAAATCTTCAATAAAATGAAACAGAATAGGGGTTTGCAACTGAATAATAAATGTCGAAACATGCAGCCCTCAAATATATAAGCAAGGTGTGAAAAATGTTTACAATGGGCTATTAAAAAATAAAAAAAGTATTAAGCACTGATGGCAATTAATCATTGCCGGGACAGATTTGTGAGCCTTAATTGCTTCACATTCAAGTCAGCAAACTTTAAGCAAGTCACTTGACCGCGTTCAACTTTACAAGCTCTAGTGGTTATTTAAAAGCTTGTTTAAAACAATGTCTGTGACAAACGTCTGACGTATTTATTTGACATGTAACAATTATCCTTATGTAATGTTATCTAATTTTACATTTATAGTTAAATAGCATTTATTAACTTGTTCTTGTTCATCAATAGAGGTTTAGTTATTTCCACAGAAATAACGGTGAGTAATATGGTGTTAGCTATTCTATTATGAGCACGGTCTAGGAGATGTGACGTAGTGACGAGCATGCAGTCAAGATAATGAGCTTTATCATAGACTTTGAAGAAGGGCGTCCTTTGTAGTGGTAGAGATACATTAAACTTATGTATATTTCTTATTGGAGTTGAGCTACAGTCCATCCTGTGTGGTCCTCGCAATATTAGAAACAAGACTTAAACATTGGGGTCTACGTCTGGGTTTTTGTGAGTGAGGCAGCATGCAACTCAAATTTTTGGGACACATCAGAACTATGTGAGTGTACTGTGTATGTTAGTTTTTTTACCACGTTTTTATTAAATTTCCTTCGTTCCTTTTTGTCTGTTTGTTTTCTGTCTTTATGTCTGTCTAAAAAATTTCAAATTTTCCAACATAAAGTCAAACCACTTCTATTAGTCATCGAGATCTCAAAATTTTACCACAGGTAGATCTTGAACGACAATGAATTGTATAAAAATTTCAGATCGATCGAATGTAAAATAATTAAATTAATCCATTGTTTAGTTTATCTCTGTATAGCATATGTATCCTGCTGTTGTTGACATTCACGTGCCAACTGATTTCACTTTGTGACCACGTCCTCGTGGTATTAAAACTTTGGGCGGGCGCTTATGAGGTGTTTGGTACAAAAATAAACAGAGGTTAAAAAAAGACTTTTTAAAGCCACGTTTCTATCAGTGGACTAAAAAAAAATTTAAAAATTAAAACCGATAAGGTCAAGTAATTTTATTTAATCAAACTAAAAACGTGGGGGTGTGCTTATGAGGTTTTTACATATGCAGTTCACTCATCTCTCACTTATAGATCCCCCTTTTGCCTTCTAAATTATACATTTTAAATTTTTATACCAAACATCTAACTTTGTGTTGTAGTTCTAAAATAGAATGGGATTATGAAGCACCCAACTCACGTTTTTATTCATATCAAATCAAATTACTAGAACTTATAAGTTTTTATTCATCTTCTTCTTTTCGGTCCACTTGTCTTTAAAAGATATATATTTTTACCTCTTTTTATCTTTTTCCATTAATTAATGATTATTTATAGTGTGCTTTCTTAAGCCACGTCCATCGTGTTGTCGGTTACCGTTCCGGACCATAGAGGTCAATGCTGGCTTTCTCCATCAAAGTGCTGGTGTACAGAGTGCTGTAGATGACCGTTCCTGACCATAGAACCCAATGCTCGCTTTCTTTATCAAAGTGCTAGTGGACACAGTGCTGTCGGTAAAGTTTCCTGTACATGCAATGCAACTTTGAACCTACTTAAGAGTGCTGTCGGTGACCGTTCGTCTCTATTGAACTGAATTAGGCCTGCCCTACACTCGTTCCAGTTTTTTACTTTGTTTTAGAAAATAACACTGAAAGGTTTTTCATAATTTTGGACATTTGTTATTGTAAAGTGATGTTTGCAAAATCAGGGGAAAAAATCTGCTTAAATATTCTCAATTTCAATTGATTTCAACATATAACTATTTACTGGCTCATTTGAATCGATAAAAACGTGTAATTCAAATAATTTCATACTGACTCCGAAGATAATGTTAGGACAATAATTTAAAGGGTACAAAGAACAAGAGATTTTTTAAAAGTTGACGCTTTTCTAAAATATATATGCGATCATTGGTCAGAATATGAGCGGGAAAATAGTTAGAGAACGAGAGACGGAGAGAAAAACAGATACAGCATGTAATTGAACGAAAAAGGGATGGAAGGAACCATAAAGAATAATATTGATTTAATTACAAACTGCTTTAGGGGCAGAAAAATTGAGAAAAGCCAGAGAGGAGATGGACGACTATGAATATGACTATGGCTATGACTATGACTATGGCTATGGCTATGGCTATGACTATGGTTATGACTATGACTATGACTATGACTATGGCTATGGCTATGACTATGACTATGACTATGGCTATGGCTATGACTATGGTTATGACTATGACTATGACTATGGCTATGGCTATGACTATGGTTATGACTATGACTATGACTATGACTATGACTATGACGATTGTGACTTTCATGAAGTATTGTTTGAGGTGGCCAGAATCTATTGTGTGGAGCCGTACTCATCACACAGAGTGGCTGATCCGCCCACTGGCTGTTATATTTTTATAGACACGACAACTCAAAAAATATCTGTTTATAGCTTTATGATGGGCGAGGAAAATATGATCCGTCAGTTTGTCAAGGACAATATTGATACAGCTGGTCATGTTCATGATTGCGGTGATTTATTCTTGACAAGACCAACAGTTGGGCTTGATGAAAACGTTGTTAGCATTGATATTGGCAATACTTTTCTGACTACGGCGAAACAGGAACTTGTTAATATTGGTATTGAGAATGTTTGTTTGACTACGATAAATTATAAACAGGACTGTTTTAATTTTACAATGTTTGTCTTACTACAATAAAATATAAAATGGTCATTATTAATTTGACAAAGTTTGTCTTACTACGATAAAATATAAACGATATAGTATCAATATTGACAAAATTTGCCTGACTACGATTAAATATACCAATACATTAATATATTGACTAAGTGTGTTCCAAAAGGGGGAATGATGAGCACGATTTTGCAGTCGAGAGAGTCATAACAGACCTGTGGATAGAGTTGGGCATTGGGCTTCCGGTAATACTAATTATAACGAATAACCTGGATTTGGCGGTTTGTCGGATATATTATTATTCTAAGCTAACTGGAAGTTTAAATAGGATGCTCAAGATGTAGTATTAAAATAAAATCAGGGTAACATAGACAACAGTTGCTTTGTCCCAAGAGAAAAGTGCGTTGGCTAATCTGAGCCATATATGGAAAAAAAGATTTGTGATCAGAGGCGTCACTGGGGTCGGTGTCACCCGGGGCGGTAGCTCAAAGTGTCACCCGGGGCGGTAGCTCATTGTTTCACCCCTCTGGAATTAAACCATAGAACTCCTCCGAATTTCCCAGCGCCAAATAACAGGAATATATAGAATTTTAAAGTCTGTTGTCATACCCCTTGATGGTGTCACCCAGAGCGGCCCGCCCCCAACGCACCACTTAGCGACGCCACTGTCCGTGATTATGAAGATACTGATAATGGCTACTTTATAAAAGAAATATAACCCTATCTGTAAAAGTATGACTTATTTTTGGTTATGTATAGTTCCAATTTTTTATTTCATGACTTTAAATTGTTTTCTTAAAATAAGGGGCCATCAATAAAGTACGTCAAGAAAATGTAAAAGTTTGTACCAGGGGGAGGATGGCGTCCAGTCATGTGTTAAATCACGGTATTTTATAATTGAATTTTTTAATTTTGTTAATAGAAAAATTATTTTAGTTCAAACTTGTGACATGCATTAATGACGAGGGTGATCGTGTTCAATATTTGTGACAGTTTGTGACAGGTTGGAGTTAAAAAGGTAAAAAATAGCGTTAAGTACTTTATGGACGTCTACTTATGTAAGTCCGTGTTATTTTATTGCCATTTAATCTCATTGTACAATGTTCAATGTTATGATGATTGTGAACAGGATTGATTTTACATTAGGTGTTATTACATAATTTATGATGATTGATATATATATATATCAATAATAGTGCCTGTGGGATAAGGTCCATGGGGATATCCCCAATTTTAAAAATGTTGCCAATTTTAAAAATAAAAATGTGTGATTCTTGGTATAGTATTGGTTTTATTAGATTTTTCTCGTGCTGGGAACATTAAAGAAATTATTTTGTGACCAAGTGCTGCTCATATTGTACAGATACTAATTTATGAGAAAATGCAGTTATACAGCTTTGTTATTGTTGGTGGATAAGTTGTTATCACTGTAACATGTATGTAAAATAGTATATTTTACAGGCAATTTGTGAAATTCAGGCATTCTATAGAATTCATACGCTATCATAGAATGGCAGCCGGTTTTAGGTTATTTCACAAGTTGCCTAGGCATTCTATAAAATACCGAGTTGTCGTCCGCAAAGTAAATGACTGGCCTACCCGCGCCATTTTTCCCGCCGCTGATGTTGGTGGTGGGGCGTTGATTATTGTTTGAGGATAAACATCGAAGCCCGTGAGTTTTGACAATTATTGTAAGTCAGCGTTTAGCTGGTTCTAGTTTCCACTACCAAATCACAAACATTATTGTCGAAAGTTATCTGACTGAGATCCCAAAGACGTTTTCCCGTAACTTCCCCAATGGAATGCTGAGTTATCATGTCGGAAGAGAATGTAGTGCTAGGACAGGAATCACGCCATGTTGACATGAAACGACGGTTCTAAGATGAGTTATCTAAAGTAAGAGCCTATGCGGTTATCAAACCACGTTTTTAAACCGAAACTAGTTACAAAAAATAAATTTACGATTTGAAAAAAGGCTAGGACAACAAATAAGCAAGAACCACAGGACTATTGGCTGGTGAAACACTATGATGGTGGAAAATAGGAGTAAGTTGATCCACCGTGTTAAAGAAGGCGCGAGTGTCATTAAGTTTTACGTGGCGGACTAAAAGATATCTTATGCCCTTCATAAGGCAGAATTGCCTATTGGTTATTGAGGACAGGACAGAGAGTTGAAAGAACTTTTAACGGAATACAAGAACGCAGCGCGTCATTATATTGAACTGTGTTTAACCTTTGTGAGCTTTACCAGAAAAAACAAAAATGCTTCAAGAAAAGCATTTCGGTCAAGCCAATGATTTTTCCTAAATTCTTCTCTCGTTGTCGGGTCGATTTCATCGACTTTCAATCTTAGCCTGATGGGGAATACTGGTTTACAATCACGTATCAAGATCATATCACCAAATTCGTGGTTCTGTGGGCCCTGAAGACAGCGAGGGCACAAAACGTGGTTTACCATCTCGTAGAAATATTAACGTTGCTTGGTGATCCAATGATTTTACAGTCAGATATCGACAGGGAGTCTGCAAAAAATGTGGTAAGCATCCTGAAAGAGTACTGACCCACCTTGAAGGTCGATCATGGTAAACTGTGCCACATAAAAAGCTAGTTAGCGTAGCGTAGAAGGAGCTAACCAAGACAAAAATATGCTGTATGCTTTGATGCAAGTTTAAAATAATAGGCCACTGGAGTTAGGGGTTAGATCTACAGTTCGTCCATCTTTTGTAGAATAGAGCTTTTCATTCTGGGATTAAAAGATCTCCTTACAAAGCTCTCTTTGGCTGCAGATCTAAAGTAGGCCTCACAACGCCGAGTCCACCTGACGATGATTTACAAGATTTGGAAAAAGAGGAAGATCTCGAAAAACAACACAGTGCGTAACATCAACATAATTGCACGAAGGCTGAAATAAAAGAATGGAAGAGGCAGCATTTTCTATAGAAGATATGCATGAGAATGCAATCCATGATGATAGAAATCAAACAGTTGTGAAGGCATGGTTACTGAAGATCCTTCTTCTTTCCCTACCTGCTGCGTCTGCTTAAAAGAAACCAACGGTTCTCAAACATGTTAAAAGTGCTGCAAGTGACAAAGTACTCACAGGCCACGGCTATAAGTGACCATGCTATTCTCATCCGCCTTTGTTTCGCTAACTAGTGTCAGGTTTCCATTTGGAGCTGGGTTGACTCGTGGATTACCTTGGCTCATGCACCACATCCTTATTTTAGAGCTTTGTATTAGCCATTTGGTATTCATTGACCTAATCTGAATGCTAAATAAACTGCCTGGATTTAATTTCTTGTTTAATTTTAATGGCTTGTTACTTCAATTTACTTTCATTGCTTGTTGTTGTTGTTTTTTTTTGCTTGTATATAGTGTAAATTTATTTATCTTTGAATTACGATTAATGTCGTTCCGGTGGATGATTGTTAAGTATTTTCTTATGTATTCATTATTTCGCTTGGCTAAGAGGTTTTTTTCTGCTTTGTTTTGTATAACTAATTTTTTTTTTTTGCAATATATGTTTAATATTTCTAAAAATATTTTTTTTTAAATTTGACTTGTTTAGGAACAAAAATTAATATATTCAAAGACTTTCATTCGTAATTTTCCTTAATCAGTAATAAGATCTATGAGTCCTAGCATTTAGTCCTATAATTTAGTTTCAATTTTTGATGTGTTATTTCTCCTCGTTTGTTCAGGCAACTTTTACCACGTCCAATAAGTTACGGAATGAAAGAGGATTTTATGAGCTCGTTCTCTAGAATAGCACCACACGTTAGGATATATTGATATAATGATAAATGCCTACTTTGATCTTTTCAGTAGATGCATTAGCAAATGTATGGTAAATTCTGACACTCAAGGGAAAGCCATTGTTATCGCTTGAAATGAATAGAAACATGTGAAGCAGGCGAAGACAAAAGTAAACAAGATACCATTTTTTATTGTCCATGGTTAAGGTTCCGTTGAACAAAGTAAATACAAAGAGAAGGTTACAGTTGAAAAGAAATTTAATACGTGGGCCTGAAAATAACAATATCTAACAAACAGATCTAAATTAACACAAAGAAGAAATAAACAGGCTGCAATAAAACTAAGCAAGACTCCTTACAAATTTCAAAATAATAATCTTGTGAGAGCTTTTCAAGTTTGCTTTCAATAACAGTACGGAACAATATGTATACCCGAATGTCATAGAAAGATCTAGATGAATATTTGACATATTTTAAATACTTTATTTCGACATATGTCTGAAATTTGAAGAACATTCTAAATTAAACTTCTCGGGGGCTTCACATTCATAAAGTTGAAAGCCATATTA
This sequence comes from Radix auricularia, assembly GCA_002072015.1. Taxonomy (NCBI): domain Eukaryota; kingdom Metazoa; phylum Mollusca; class Gastropoda; family Lymnaeidae; genus Radix; species Radix auricularia. The sequence continues at coordinate 93,118 of MUZC01000134.1, forward strand.
ATAATCTCGGTGGGGACCCAATTTCTACAGTTGAAATACAAAGACTTATATAAGTAAGGAAATTTGTTTTCATCTAAAACTGGTTGCATGTGCCTAATCAAATTGCAGTGCTCTTCAAACTTTATAACGCCTCGGACCAATTAAAGTTGTATCCTTTTATCGTGGTCCACTAATGTGGGGGTGGGGGTGCGTCTGAGTTAATTTTTTATACAGGTATAATTTAGTTGCACTCATAGATATGCCTTTAAAATAGAATACAATGACACAAAAAATGAATTAAATATGATTTAATTTGATAATTTACTAGACTATAAAATCAATGAGAACCCTGAGCTTGTTTCTCTGGAACTAGACGAATCCGTCTTGGAGTGATGGGAGACAATATCACCCGAATTGTTCTGCTTATGTCCATTGTATTCCATTGTTTTGTCTTTGTTGCCTTCACTGCAGAAAACCCACTTAACACGAATAGGATGTCGGAAATGGCGATAGGGATTTAATTGCTTTGGTTGCAATCTCAGGATATTCCGCCATGACTTTAATCCATGAGACTGGAAGAATTGTTTTCTCGAACTTAGTTTCAAGGCCACGTAATTTGCAATCTCGAGCAGTTTAACTTCTTCTTGCACAGTCATGTTAGGTTATGGTTTGTTGAAAAATGGTCACGGCTCCAGTCCCTACAAGGTATTGGGTCTTTTTTGGTGGGGAAATAGCGCTCAATCTTTTTTAAAAGCAAAGACAGTTGATAATGCACAAACTGGACAAAGAGTGACCAGGCTCAGTCTCACCTAGACTCTCCGGTAATGTTTGAATTAATTCGAAATGCCGATGTTCATGCTCTGTTCCCACAACTGCAGTTTGGCTTTAAATGCAGGTACTTTGTCAGCCAGCTTGAAAACAGTCAATTTCCCCTGAAGTAACAGATTGAGTTCATTGAGCTGGCTGAATTTGTCACCATGGTAAAAAAATTTCGACTCATAACTTGTCAGAGACAATGTGCTGCCAGCGGTGACTTTTCTTTTCTGAATGAAATTTATATAGTGGCTTTCTATGAAGAAGATAATTGCGTCCACAGACCATGAGAGATGATCTGTTGGCAAGTGATGCAGTGATCACAGGCCACGGCATTACCCAGCCGCCTAACTACTGTCTAGTTAGGTACCCATTCAGAGCAGGGTGACTTGGGGACTACACAGGTCCCGGGAACAAATTCTCACCTTCACACGGATTCAAACTCGTAACCATCGGTACGCCAGTCGAGCGCACTACCACTCGACCACCGCGTATTTCAATACTCTTTTTAACTATTTTCCTCAGTACAACAATCTTTTTCTTTTTTTGTTTAAAAAAGGAGTGACCTATACACTGCGTTCATCTCCTCACAAGCCTCTCATACAGGCGTGAGTTAAGGGATCTGAACCGTCTAACGACTTCCAAGCCAAATGTACGCATCCCGAAAATAAAAGCCAAAGGGTAACGCAATCATCATTTCAAAATATTATTCTGTAGATGTTCATCCTAAACCAACCCAGCCTAACAACTAGAACGTGAAGACTGTTGAATTTCAGAAAGCTAATTTATAACACATGTGCTAAAATCAATCCTCCATTCAATACCTAGAAGATATCAAAATTGATTCAAAGACAAGTTTATGGAAATCAGCCATTTTAGGGAGAAAAATATCAAACTAATAAAATATAATTTAATCTTTCGTAATCCACTTTAATGGCAACATTAGAACTCTTTAAGACCACAAGATTATGGGACGCACACAAAAATCCACTTTTATATTAGGAACCATATATGCTTAACTATATACTTAATACTACCATTTCAGGAGATAAAAAGTAATCACATTTAAAATGATCAGAGAAGCATAATACAAGAAACTTAACAATAGTAAAGAGAGTTTACGGGCGCACGAGTTTATCTTGCATCCATGAGACTCATCGCATAACGGAAAACTGTACACTTGACAATGAAAAGATTATTGAGCGTTAAAATTATTCAACGTTTTCCTACCATCCTAAATTTCCATCAATCACTAATGATGTTGTCATTAATCATCTTTCTCGTAAACCCACAAATTAAGAACTTGACGAGCGCCAAATCTGTTTGAAATAAAAGGCTATACATGGTGTATTGAATGGCAAAGTTCTGGTTAAGACTTAATTCCAACTGAAGCATTGAAGACAAATTTTTATGCAATAACTTTATACATGTGTTATTAAGAACTCAAAGACGCCTCTATAATTCACCTGACAGCCAAAAATAAATTGTCAAACTTGCAATAAAAACCGTTATTTAATCATAATCTCAATTGCAGGACAAATGAAAATCCTGTTACCTTCTCTAATAGCATCACTGAAAGGAGTGACCTGTATTTACTGCCGAAACCGTGAGTGTGGATCCTGAAATGTAAGTTTAACATCTGTGTTTTTGAAACAGTGAGTCAGCAAAAAGAAATGTGTTAAGAACGAAACATAGTATTTTTTCTCATGTACATTTATTCAACAAAAGCCTTTAATACAGTCTGCTGAGGATGGCACTTAATGATAATCCTAATAGTAATTTGATAAAGAAAATATATGTGGTTTTTATGTGATAATTCATTTTACACAAAGCCATGCATGCTTTCATCATCTGGTTAGGTTAGGAAAATTTCAACCGGATCGGACATCACAAAGTTATTCGAAATGAGATGACAATTTCTTATCACAAAGCCACAACACAAAACAACAAACAAACTGATTACTTAAAAAATAAACTATTCGAAGGAACGTACAAAAATAAACGATTTTCAGAAACATCTCATTTTGTTTGATATCGGTTTATTTTTAGTTGCCTTGACAACATGATAGAATGGAGATGGCTGAGTTGGAATGAAACACTAGCCCCCCGTTTGGGAAACGATATCGTGGTCTGTTGATGCGTCTCCTCGACCTGGCTGATCAGCGCGCCAATTTTAAAATCTGTACAATGTCTGTCAAGTTTGATGCCTTTAAGGTGCAGATGCTAATAACCAATTTTCTGTCATGAAGGTAATTATAGTATACGGTGCTTATTTTCTGGATGGCCTGGTCTACGGGTACATTGAGGGTCACTTCTTTCCCAAGATCGTTTCTGTTTAGCTGAAACTCACAGTTACTTGGTTCCCGACCGAGGACATTACAGCACCGGTATTTAAAAATTCGATCCTGGTAATGTTGTTTATGAATACTTTGATACACCAGTCAGCACTGTATCCGAGCGACATTTGAAGTTTTCAACCCCATGTACGGTGTTAGTCCAGTCTGAATAAATAGAAATAGGAATACTAACAAATAACACATATTTTTAAAACTAATTTGATTCTAAAGATGACAATCGGTTTTATGGAACATAACATTGAATTTGATTTTTAGAGTATTTTTACTTTGTTATTTAACATTCGCATAATGAAAAAAGTGCAAAGAAAAAATGCCAAATTCTCAAACAAGATATTTTTTGGCGTAACAAATATCAACTTTAAAATATTAATGTTATTAAAAATAAGTGCTTATTTAATTTCGTTGACAGTGTGTACAGCCCTCAGCAGTTCATATCATGACCCGACACATAAGGCGCAACACCCATCAGCCCAATTAAGACCAGAAGGATGCATCTGTGGCCGACATCTTCCACAAATCAGTGCACTGGCACCGAACCGACCAATGTCCATCAACACAAAGACAGCCTTATCTGGGCCAACGACAACATTCTCACGTGTCTAAACACTGCATATTTTGTAAAGTTGGCTGTGGAATATGTTTTGTTTGACACCCTTCTTTCTTGTCAGCGTTCATTAACAACAATGTTTTCCTCACAATGAAAAGATTGAATTCCTCAGTAAAGATAATAATAGATTTAACGCAGCAACTGAACGTATGTACACTTTCTACACAATAAATCTTATCAACGAGAACTTAGCACAGTCATCACGTCTGTCTCCTGCCTCTCTATCTTCTTTCATCACGTGACCCCTTTCAACTAACCATTTTTCTCAAGTTGCAGACTGCCAAAACGAAAAGTCTTTAATTCTCATACAGCAAAAGACAACAGGCACGTCAGTATCAATCAAAAAAATATATATACAAAAATATTCCGTGACAGTAACAAGCAGCCTTAAGATCACATCTCTAATACACTGCTGGCAACCAGAAGAAATCACTGGAGCGTGCCCTACATTTGATGTAATCATAAATTGACATCAGTTTGCTGCACTAATCGACACATCGAAGCAAGATAGGAACCTTCACAGAATTCTTGACATCACAGCGGGCTTGCCTCTTTACCATTGACACCGGATTTGTCACTTTGAAAGACGTCAATGTAGCTGAGGAGTCATGCATTGGATTTCTAAATGTTGGCATGCAATTGTTTGGACAGTATTTAATAGACGCTACTTTCATTGTCGTCCCAACACCAATAAACCAACCAACACACTGTATCCCAATTTTTAAAACAAATCAGTCTTAAAAGACATTGTGGTGAACAAACAAAATGTTTTTAAAAATTTTGCATTGTTTGATTTTTTTTTCAAAGAAGCTCATATCAAAATTAATTTTAACAGCTGCTGTCTACTTCAAATTATTTAAGCCAGATGGATTTTAAAATCTGATTTATATTTATAGATGACCGTAAAACCCAATAGGTCTCCAAAAGACATCCCGAATTCTTACGGATAAGCTTGTAAGAAGCTATCTAAATGCTATTAAAGTTGCCTTCGGAACAAAATATTGTAACAGAACAGGTTGCAACACTTGTACATATGTGTTTGAAATAGATGGCATTTTTTTCAACTTTAGGTGTCTAAAACAAAAGATACTTCCATTGGAAAAAGTCGTAACGTGATTTATGCGATGCTTTGCAAGATATGAACTGAAACTATACGAATGTTAGGCATGTCGTCGCCTTAAGATAGATTTAGATAAAAGTGTACACTGAAAATAAACAGGCCCAAAAGCACGCGCTTTTGAGAGGTTTGTTTAAAAAATAAATAGATTTAAAAAAGGGTGTTACAAACACGTTTTTTATAAGTGCCTAAAACAAATAAAATAAAAATAGAGGTAAAAAAAGATCTTTAAAAACCACATTTTTATAAGTGGACTTAAAGGAGAGAATAAATTGAAACTTATAAGTTCAAGTGCATTAATTTCATATGACAAAAACTTTGAGTGGGTGCTTCGAATTCCCATCCTAATTTAGAATTACACTACAAAGTAATGTGTTTGGTATACAAATTAAAGATTTATAGTTTTGAAGACAAAAGAGAGAGATGTAAGTGAGTGAATGGGACAACTGAACATTTGAAACCTCATAAGCACTCGCCCCACCTTTTTATTCATAATAAATCAATGTGAGAAATCAAAAGTAAAAAAAAATTACACATTTCCCGTAATGCTATCGATCTAACATTTTGCATATGGACTTATGTCACTTAGCAAATTCATTGTATTAAAATTGTAGACCAATTGAATATACCGACATAAAAAATAACGCACTTTTAGTTTATCCCTATGAAACTCAATGTCGAGGTCTGCAATTGAGTTCACCTCCACACGTTTGCTAGAGTCTAGCCATTGGTGACCATCACCACCCCCACCCTCATTTTACAGCAAGAGGAGTTCAGTCACGTTCAGTCTGTAAATGATTAACACACAGAGCATATTATTTTGAAAATAAATCTGTTCTTTTAGTTCTGTCTAGTTCTGTCTACGTGGCTTGACAGACGAGTAAGGTCGGGGATCAGAAACGCCCAAAAACTGACTCTCCCTGCATCGAATGCCGAAGTCCGTTGTTAGTTGTTAGGTGCCAGTCACATATATTTACAGTCGCTGTATGGATTTTAGGCAAACCATTCAGATGCCGATGATGAAAACCAAAGTACCCACTGAGGGTCTGGTTACTCCGAAGCGACCGTTTCGTCCCCCTCATTTAACTAGCAACACCACTGAGCGGTGCCGGTTTTAGGGCCAGGAGCGCCAGTGCGGATTAGCAACACATTGAGCGTCACCTCCGAGGAAACCTGCCAGTAGGTGTTGCATCCTAGGTAGGTCAATGATGATCCCCCGCACTGCGGCAGTCCTAACCATTGAGACTCCTAAGCTTTGCCGGGGTGGCACCGAAGTGATAGCGAGTCGAAGTAGGGAAAATTCCATCCCTCCCTCGAGAGGTCAACTTAGTGGGAGACGTTTTCGACCTAGTGTCCTGGACGCCCTGTTGGCCGCTTCTAGAAGCGACCGCTCCGGGCGGCGGAGCTTCCTTCTCAGATTTTATGTCATCTAGGGGGCCAGAGAGCTGAGGGGCTTTTCCCGGAAGCCCCATGAAGAGTGCAGGCTCGGGACTGCTGACTTTCTTCCACATGTAGGATTTCAAGTTCTGTCTCATATATAAGGGATTTAGAGTCAAAAACTTTTCTTTGCGTGAAATAAAATTAAAGCGACGGCTATGTTCACAAAGAAAGGGCTTATAGAACGGGCACAAACATAAATATTTTTTAAAAGGACCTACGAAAATAAATTAAAGAAGGAATGTTGACCGCTAACCTCTCCTGTCCACCATCTTTCCTCGCAAACCATAGACTGATTAGTTGATGGTCACATCCCCCATCCCCCACCCCCGCGATTGTCATTCGTGATACTCGTTTGCACATGATTGTTTAGGCGAAATATATATTTGTATAATGTAAATAGATTAATAAATCGTTTTGGTTAACTGACTAGACACAAGTTCTCCATTATATTGTAGCATCTTTTTCCAGTCATGATTTTTAACAGTAATCTTTTAGATGTCATTCCTCTTCTTCAATCCTGTACTTTTATAAAGACATTGTGCCCATCATTATAATTTGCGTTTCTGATATGTTCTCTCCAGTTAAAAACTATTTTTGTGCTATTTGTTGAACGGTATTATTGAAGATAACGTTTATTAAAATCATGGTATTCATGTGTTCTGTTGAAGGCATTGGATGATGCGTATTTTTGTGTTTTAGTCTATAAAAACAGTTTTCTAATATTGTAATGATCACACACTTCATGTTTATTCCTTGTCTTTTAAATGAAACCTGCATTGCAGTCCTATTCTGTATTGCATAGTAGTTTTTATTTAAAGGAAGAAAGATAATTTGGTAGAGGGTATTATCAAATCTTAGAAAAATACATGAATCGAGATTAATATATTTAAAAAATAGATTTATCGAATCTTCAATATTTAATATTTCATAAGTATATGCAGGAGACAAGATTTTTTAAAAAAATTATCCGTCTAAAAAATTAATTAATTAATTAATAAGAAATTAGCCCGATACAGTTACTTTGCGGCATATTTAGCCTTCTTGTTATAGATTTTATGTCAACAATGAAACAATGGCTTACCGCTCTCATAACAGTCATATGTGACACCAGCTTCCTTGCAACCATTCCTCCATCGGCGGTCTTTGTGTCTCGTGCTATAAATACTAGAGATAGAACTGATTACCTGTCCGTATGGACAATTGAAATCTACATCCTTCTCCCAATCATTGGCATAGTCATTAGTACTTGCCGTCATCACCATGACGAGACATGAAAACAAGTTCAGCAGACCTGACATATTATTTTAGTGTTCAGCTGTTAAAGATAAGATTTAACTTTGAAAATTTTTTTAAAAAATACACAGCATTTATGATAAATTTTGAAATTTTTATATAACAATAAGATATTGACATGGCAATAAACAAAAAATATTTTGGAAAAAATCCTAAAAAAACATACACACTGGAAAATATTTTAGAAACGGGTTGTCTCAACTAAGAGTGGAAACTTATAACTTGAAGACCCAAATAAAAATAGAAGCATATCCATCAAAATCATAGATAATCGTAGGACGCAATAATCTCATTTGTATGATGAGCTTCTGTAACAGATAATCATCTGCACAGTAACATGTCTAGATAAGAGGAGTTTTTCTTACCTTGAACTGATAACTGACTAGTGATAGATTTCAAAACTGTCTCATGTGAGAAATAAAAAGCCAAAGTAATTTATTTTATTTTTAAAAACACAAATTTACAGATCTCCTTCTATGCTGACTATTCTATAAATGCGCCCTAAGTTATGTGTTAATTATTAAAATAACACATCCTTCACTAAATTTAGATAACACGCTAACATTTCAGGTTCAACATCAACTTACTATATAAAATTCATCTATTAAAAGAACCTGCAATTTTTATCCATTGACTAAAGAGGTTACCGACACAATTACGTGGCGTGCTGCATATTCAAACCCTTTTTTTTTTTTGGTGCCAATGGCCAAAAGATCAACCTAAACAACGTAATTATATAGCAGTGCCAAAAATCCAATGAAACCCGAAAAAATTAGTTTTGGCTTAGCTGGTTTAAACAAGCAAGTAATATTTTAGTGGCGTTCCGGACACTACGGCTCTTGAAGCCGACTGTTTGCTATCACGGATCTTCACACCACTATTTTATAAAGAATACAATATATTTTAAAGAATATTTCTCATTCGATTGCCTACGTCATTAATGGCATAAAGTTTTATTATCGGTTCTAATCGCAGTCATGATTCATAGTCACTAATATTAAATAGTATCTCTCGTGATAGTATTTAGATGTATTTTAGTTTATTGTAAAGTCTTTTCTTGTAATAGCATAAGCATCACAGTACAGGGGAGGCACTTATTAAATATTAACTTTTTAAAAAAATGATAACTCGGGTCTAACGGGTTTCTTTTCTGATGAACTAATAATTCGTCTGATAATTATAAGCGATCTGATTTTCCGCTGTCATGTGATACGGAACGTCCATAAAAATCGTCAAGCGATTATTGCCAATTTTTCACCCCCTACCCCCACCCCTTCGTCACACGTCATCACAAAAAGTTAGACCTCCCCCGATATATATTGTGGCAAACAGCTTTGCGTCCTACACCCAATTTAAAAAAAATTATATTTCAAGATGAGCATGCCTAAATCAATTTGAGATCATTTGGCGTTGCAATAAAAAGAAAGGAAAAACAACAATAATTTCATAAGATATCAGATATCTGATATCCTGTGTCATTGTTTGTTGTTGTTTGGGACCGTCCATAAATTACATCACTTATTTTAGACGATTTTTTACCCTGCCCCATCCCTCCTTCACACTTCGTCACAAAAACTTAGACCCCCTCCAATATTACATCAAAGAGCTTTGAACCACTCCCCCAGCTAAAAGCCAGATTTTCGTATTGAAAATAAGCATGGTCCATATATATATACATATATATACATTTATATGTGTATTTAATGTATCTCTGCAATCTATTTAATATTGAAACTGAATTTTTAAAAAAAAAATTAATCCGGCTGAAACCAGGTTCGGACACATTTATGAAAGGAGATCCAGCTGGGGCAGAAGCCGGAGTCCGATTGGCATAATTGCCTGATTCTGCAGTTTCCGGAGCCAGAGCAATTAAAAAACATTGTTAATGGCTCTACTGTCTAGCAGGAATTGACCGGATTTTTTCGTTAAATTCTGTCGAAGTTGGGACCGGAGCCATATTAGTAAAAATGGCCAAATTCCAGATTTGCCGGATCCGAAACTTGATACAGCCCTAATCAAACTAGGCCTAACAATATTATTGAAAAAAGCTGCGTGTTTACTCGATCAGAATGACGCCTAATTTTCGCGATCGTGTCGGCTATAGAATGCAACCTAGCCACCATCCATTCACGCCATTTCACACAGTAGCTAACGGCATACTTCCAAAAACATACTATTGTTTTCTACAAACCTTTATTCCTGCTGTAAATGCATTCGTCATTCTCATCAACTCAAACTCCAGTAAACTGAACGTTCAAACAAAATGTCAACAACAATGACGTCACGTTCAGTCAGCAGCTTGAATCTTAATTTCTGCTAGGCGGTGCTCAATTTCTCTATAAAGTTGATTGTTTCGTGTGTAAAGTAAAAAAAAAAAGTTTAGTTTTTTGTGCGATACTACATAATTTGCTGCGTGGTTATTCTAAACAACTGCACGGCGTTTGCCAGAGAACTTCACGGCAGATCAACAACGCAGCTTAAATGTTACATTGGTGGCGTTAGTATTTTTTAATTGATAAACTTGACACACTAACAACTTTGTACTTCAGTATAAAATCAGTTTATCTGCTAGGCCTACACAAGAAAATAAATATTTATTATTTATTATGTTTTATCCTTTTTATTATTTTTTATTTTCATTTTATTTGTGTATTGTTTGTTTATTGAGGAAAGCTCTTTGACGAAAAGTTCACGGTTTTGTTAAGTCCTGTCAGGCTAACCTTTACCCTGTTAACCTTTTTTTCCATTTTCTTATTTATAAGTCTGATTGCAGTCTCATCCCCAATTCTATTAAGATTACTTCAGTTTTAATTATTAAAACGATGGTTGCATTAACAGCGGGAATAGAAACTTTTAGTGCAGTAAAGTTCAGTATATGACTGGAATCATAGGCTACTGTTAGGAATGAGGTTCACGATGGATGGTGGCTAGGCTGCATTGTATAGTGTTCATAACGGCAAAATTTAAGCAGCGTTTGGAACGGTTACACGGGAACCCGTTAAAACTTTGGAGGCCCGGCGGCTATTTTCAACAATGATGACAGCCCTACACACAACCAATTCTTAAATCCACAATGGAACATCGATACTGCTTAGCTAGGTGTATGATAATTTGAATTGCATTGAAGACAGCAAATTTAAAATATAAGCCATCTTTTCAAATTAATTCGTTTTACTTTCCATTACTCCGAAAATATTTTGACGTGGTTTCAAATTAAATTCTTAAGTTTTGTAACTGAATCTTTAAAACATATGCTGTGATGTTTTGTAGTTAAGTTAAACGTTGTACTTGCCTGGAAATGTTTGGCACGGCACCAGGTTTGAATGTGAATTAACCGATCAGCTCAAAATAACTGAATAATCATAGGTTGACAGCTCGAGACAGATTCAATATCTCAAGTTCTTATATAACAACAATTTAAATTTTATGACTTGGTAGAGTTTTCGCAAATATTCTCAAATAGATTGTAATCACTTATTCAAAGTATCAATATTTCCCTATATTCTCTTAGCATTTTTAAAAAGTATAACATTAAGATTGTATATTATTTATTATTCTATAAAATATTTAAGATTGTTAAAAGGAATTCTATATATGTTTTAATTTTAAAATAATTTAAAATATTTAAGAATCCCTTGGTTTCAATATAAAATATTAAACTGGTCATCCTCTTGAATTATACATTAAAAGCTTCTAAGTCTAGGGAGTTGTATTTCTTTCCCTCATCAAAAGCTTTTCATATTTATTTCGGTATCAGAAATACAGTTCAATAGTTTCGGTACCACTGGGCTATATGATTTAGAAAGAATTTGATTTTTACATTAGAAATAAAGACAAATATTAGAAACACAGGGGTAGATAAATGTTTACATTATGTGCACTGCAAAAGTTGATCCTTAACTACTTATTAAATTCGTGAGTTTTATTGTTTGGCGTTAGTTTTTATCGAAATGCCTCCAAACTTTTAAAATTTTGAATACCTATTTTACTATACACCTAATTTTTTCAATCTTGTAAAACAAGGAATTTTAATATTGTTTATATGGCGGAACTCAAACTTTACGATTAATGTTCACGTGCTTACCACGCTGTGGTCCATCGATGCAAGCCGAAGAACTTTGAATGTGTAAAATAACGTGGGATGTCAAGGGATGTTTTGGTTTCAGTGAACACGGGTTGCTGATCACGGGATTCGTGACGTTTAACGCCAGTGGATGAGATGAGCTTTGAGTTGGGGGAAAGAGAAAAGAGAGAGAGAGAGAGAGAGAATAGACGGAGTATAAGGTATTTGTAGGGATAGAAGTAGTGTGAGGATGAAGGAACCAAGCGTAATTAGGATTATGGATGCATGGTAGAAAGACTGTCGTAGAGATACGGATAGTGAACAATCATATTTTGAAGCTGTGAATTTACAGGCATGTATAATGATTCTATGTATTTGTGATGATGATGTTATCGTGAAAAAAAATTACTAAAACCTTGAAATTAAGCTATCGAGTGTTTCTAGATATCTTGCTTCATGAGTTTGTATTATATTACCTGTTACAGTTTATTAGGTAATTGTTAGAGTCAAACGGGACACGGAATTTAGAATCGGGGGGAGTAAGGTAATCTTTTTACAGAATAGATAATTGGTACAGTGTAAATGAAAAACTTACATGTAAATTAACATTGTTGGATGGGCAAAAAAAGGAGTGTATAAATTATGATGCATTCATTTAAAATCAACGTTATTTACGGGATGGATAGATGTTTACCTAAAAAGGAATTCAACAAATTTGAATAAATTCCTCTTCGACTTATTTCTGATAAACAAGCATATCTAATGGCGATGTATTGAGCATCTTACCAGATTTTAAAATATCGATACAAATTATTTTTAAAAGCATATTCATTTTTGCACATTAAATCTGTTAAAGGAAAATACAATGATGTTGCAGAAATTCTAAGCAGAATGACCAAAAAAAAATTCTGTAAATTCATAAGGAAGAGAAACAAACTACCTTAGTGTTAATATTTACAAAAGAAATGAAAAGCAACGATTTTTTTTTTATATTCTATTACATAATATTTTTAATTTTATGTATTATGATTGTTACAAGTTATTTATTTCAATCGCACAAGATAACAGGCGTGTTAAATTCAGTTTCATTTTATTTTAGTAAAGACTGCTGAAGTTCAGCACATTTTTCTTTCTTAATTTCTGCCTAGATATTGTAAGCAAATAGAGTATCTTTCATATACAATGAATATTTTAATTAAGATTATTTTTGTTGTTTTACAAGGATTCTATTCAGGAATCTCTGCCTGAGCCCCCCCCCCTCTCTTAGTTTGCTCATTATCACCAGTCACATAAATCATGGGCTCTAGTTCAAGAGGTATTTTACGATCACATGTTAGGCTTAGCATTCACTCTCCCAGTTGATGAACAAATAAAATAAACCTTTATTTTTCCAAATGTTGCATAATAACTTAAGCCTTTATCTTCGAGTTGGTGCACAATAAATGAAGCCTTTATTCTTCAAGTTTTTACACAACAACTTAAGCCTTTATTCTCCCAGTTTAAAGCAATAACTTAAGCTTTTATTCTTCCAGTTGGTAACAATAACTTAAGCCTTTATTCTCCCAGTTGGTAACAATAACTTAAGCCTTTATTCTCCCAGTTGGTAACAATAACTTAAGCCTTTATTCTCCCAGTTGATAACAATAACTTAAGCCTTTATTCTCCCAGTTGGTAACAATAACTAAGCCTTTATTCTCCCAGTTGGTAACAATAACTTAAGCCTTTATTCTCCCAGTTGGTAAAAATAACTTAAGCCTTTATTCTCCCAGTTGGTAACAATAACTTAAGCCTTTATTCTCCCAGTTGGTAACAATAACTTAAGCCTTTATTCTTATTTTATGGCTCATATAAATTGATAAATACGATATCCAACGGATTTATTGAGGATAATTAATATAATAATAAATAATAATAATAACCCCTTTCAGATCATGAAGGCCTATGTAGCAAGTGAAGTAGCGTTCACAAGTTTCATTGACCACTAACGAGCAGGGGCCTTGCCAGTGCTGCGGCTCGAACCTGTGACTCGAGTTCTTGCAACAGTTCGGCAGTCCAGTGCGCTACCACTTAGACCACCACGTCCCTCATTAATATAATGATAGAAAATAAAGACCACCAATGAGAGTGGTGCAGCATTTTTATATATTAGGTATTACGTTTCTAAAATAATATAGTGGAAACGTGCTAAGGACATGAGCGGGACGAAAAATTAGAGAATGAGAGTCAGAGATAAAAACAGATACAGCAGTATGAGAGACGGAGAGAATGAGAGGAAAAATACGATGAGAGACAGACACACCGTGTAATTGAAATAGATATGTTGAGATGTGAGGGGAATAAAGAATAAGATTAATTCAACAACAAGCCATGGACGAGAAATAAGAATATGAATATGGCGATGGTTACTGTTAAGAAGAACTGTATGAGATGTTCAGGAACTATTAGGAAGACCCGTACTTAACAGATAGATTTTACATGGAGGCTGATCCGTCAATCATCTATTTTCAGCAACTTTTCTTTAACCTGACATTTTGAGTTTGATTGCCAAAACAAGTGAATTGAGCTTTAAAATTGCTGCTTTTGAATGAGCTTAATTTCAGTTATTTACAAATGTAGCATCGCACTTGGCATCTATCTTTCAGTGATAACTTCAAACTGCAGCAGAGTGCGATCATTTTATAAGTTGAAAAGAATATAAAATTGAGTTTGTATTGGACAACCAAGACTGAATATGTTCTCTAATGAGTATTGAAAAGGAACTTGAATCTCTTTCATCTTTACTAAGTTGATTGAAAACTTCGCCATGAAAAAATTCGCAAGCTAAAGTTATAGGTTGAAATAATAATATATATATCTTGATAACTTTTTTATTTCAAATAGAGAAAATAATTCGTTGCCCCATGAATAACATACCTTGAAAACAACCCATTAAAAATACAGAATAACGCTTAATATTATTTATGTGGGCTGGTTTGTAACCATGATGGGTACGGGACTGTCGTAACTTGTGGAGCACATTTATACAAATTTGGCTAAGTTAACTAGATTAATAATGAAGTCCAATTCACTGGGTAAGGTTAGGCAACAGGTTTATTGTAATAATCCACAGCATACACAAATCAATAAGTCCCGTCAATGTTCACTCTCTACTCCTCTCACTCACAACTCGACACTCCTACAGACCAGGGGCAGTCTGTTGCTTGCATAACCATCGTGTCGCTACTCATCACGGGACTGACCGCCAAGTGCTGTAAAGACGGCTATTATGTGGTCAGTCACTATGCGTGAACTCCGCTGACCTCGAGAGCTGAAGTACACCTGAAGTGACCCGTGCCGTTCATCTGACGCCGACTGCAGACGTGAGCTCTAGCACGCGGCTAAACAAACATGCACATCTATGCATGCACGTCTTTAATAAATATAACAAAATATTTAATCAAAGACATTGAAATATGAATTCAAAAATTTTCTTCTAAAACGAAACAACAAAGAAAGCCCATCTTTTATTTTATTTATTTATATTTTTAATAGAAAAATTGTACTACCCCTACCCCATACATAGTGAGATATAATAAAGTGGACATCATTCATGCTGTTAGTGTGTCAAAGCCCACATGGCTTTTTGTCTAATCTTTGTAAAGATCTCTCAGCTGGGACTGTTTCTCTTCTTTTTCTCTCATTTGTTTAAATGTCTTTTTTGTGCTAGAAATGTTTTATTATTGCAAGTTATTTGATTTTTTTTACAAATTAAAAATTTTCGCGTTTAATGTACATCATTGTATTTCATACGTTCTTTCTAATTAAAAGAAATGTTTTGTTTTGTTTTTTTTGTTTGTTTGTTTGTTTGTTTGTTTTTTTGTTTTTTTTTTTGTTGTTTTTTTTTTTGCGACATTAGCTCGGATACAGTACAAATTTAGGCTTTGGTGTCACCCCAAAATGGTATCAGCCGGGACGGCCTGCCCCCCCNATTTTTACTTTTTTTTGTATAATTAAAATATATTTGCAATATATATTCAGCTATTCAGCTTTTGTAAAAAAAAAGTATATATATATATATTATAATAATTATTATTTTTTTTAGATAAGAAATAAAATCTATCAATATAGTATTTAATCCCATAGTTATATATGAATTAAAATCCTTTCATATTTAAGTCATATATTAATATTGGCTTATAGCTTTTGCATAAAATATCGTATCATCTTCAATTACAATAAATTTAGAGGCATTGCTCCAGGGATCCACTGTTCTTTGTGTATCTTCGAATTTTGTTTGTGTTGTTTCTCCTCGTTTGTTCAGGCCACCCGTACCTTGCGTCGTACATTACGGAAAGAAACAGGATTCTTATGCGATTGTTCTTTAGGACCAAATGTTTGAATATAGTGATATCAGGACAAATACCTACCTTGATTAGAAGATTTTGTTATTTACATACATTAGCGATTGTATGGTAAATTCTGAAACTCAAAGGCAAGCCATTTTCATCACTTGAAAAAACAGATAAAGTTGCAACAGGAGGAGGGGAAAGAAAACTAATATTTTTATTGTCCATTAAAATGTTCCGCTAAATAGAGTCAACACATAGTGAGAGTTGAAGTTTAGAAGCAATTTAATAAGTTGACCTTAAAATAACAATGTGTAACGAGTAATGTAAATTAATGCAAACAGGAAGTAAACATAAAGCAATAAAAATACGCATGGCTCCTTACAAATGTAAAAATAATAATATTGTAAGAGCTTTAAAGAATAATGTATCAATAACATTACGCAACTATAAATAGAGCTCAAGGGGAGAAACGGCTATGTCACATTTTTGTAAGTTTGAGATATTCAAGTTTTTGAGCTGAAAATTATACAGATTTTTAAAAAATTAACTTAATTGATTTGAATTTTTTTTTTTACGGTCAAAGACATAATTCTTTTCATAAAACATCATTCAGAGCATTCTTCTTTTGATCCTGAATCAGATACAGGGAAGAAACAAAAAATCGTTTTTTTTTAAATGTATAGTATAGCCGTTTCTTCCCTTCAGGTCTTTATATGGATACCCGGATATCGTAGAAAAATCTAGATGAACTTTTCGACATATTTTTTTCATATTATTATTATGCCTGAAACTTGAGCCCAAACTTGAAATACAAAGTACATATACAGATAATGAAAACTTGTTCATATACAACTGTTTGCATGTGTGTACTCTAATGAGTATTGTTTATGCCGATAACCTTAGTGAAAAAAATAGCTCAATAGTAAATTGTCTCGCTATATATATATTGACACTTCCCCTCTTAGTGAGAAAGAAAACTCTATTTTAAAAGCTTGGATGCTCGTAATTTCACTTGAATAGGTACAGAAATTGAAGAACGTCGTGAGGCATTATTGGGCATCACTTTGGAAAATAAAACTTTTTTGGGGTTGAAAACTTGATGATCTTTCAAAGATTATAAACAACAGACTTTGGAACATCATTTTCTGTGTACCGATATTGAATAAATATTTTGAAAACAATTCATATTAAACGATGATCTTCACCCAGACATCTCACATATCAACGACCGACGAGTTCGTCATTTAGAGAATTAAAGACAGGAATAGCTTTTGATCACATAACATAAAAAGGAGTCCTATGGAAAGATGCATTAGACTGCTTCCTGATGTTCCAGATAAATTCTAAACACAAATCATTCATTATAAAATCTGTTTTCTGGCTCTCGAAAAGGAAACGGGCATCATGGATGTAGCCCCACTTAAAGCTTCCTAGCTTTTGTCATTGTCATAACGTGAGTGGGACCAGATGTCTCTGAGGTATTTAAACGGAACTGAAAAGTCTTATAATTTCCAGCGGTAATATCTGAACTCCAAAAAACCCTAAATAGAGAGAGAGAGAGTAGAAAGACCAAACCACACTAAAATAAACCTTGTCATTTCCATACACTATTCGGTAGACGATTATCCTAAATCAACCTAGCCGAACAACTTTAAATTGAAGATCATCTGGTGAATTTCGGGGAGCTAATTTACAACACCGCTTCTTAATTACTTGATTCAAAAACTAGAAGCCATCAATACTGATTCGATGACATCTGTGTGGAAATCAATCACATTTTGGAGGAAAAACATTTAACTAATATAATCTACTAGATTGTGCCAGGCGCCGTGGCGCCTGCGGTGCCCCCTTTTTTTGGGCGCCTACGGCGCCATCCTTTTTTTTAAAGACCAACTAACTTGTCCTTTTTTGATAAATACGAATTATTAAACTTTCTGAAATGTACGCAAAGTATTTATTTAATAATAATAATAGGGGTTGTATTTTGCGTACCGATGCACACCAAACAATGACGTCATCATATTAAATATTTTTACAGCGCTCATCAACACAGGATTTTTCAACTAAACTAACTGCTGTAGACTGTCGTACATCGCTCCTCAGCGTTACGTTACAAACATACAGAACCACACCACTGGGTGTTTATATATATTAATAGGGATGTTCATAATGTGGTGGAAATCTATTTATAGAAATATTATATCTAAATTTATCTTTTTTAAATAAAATAAATTAAAAATTAATAAAAGATACGAGTCAATACGTGAATGTATGTATATTGAGAATGATTGATCTTATCAGCTAATTTTTAATTCTTCGTTAATTTAAGACAGCTAATTGGACATGCAAAAAACTTTAAAAAAAAAAAAAATCATAATTTTAATAAGCTAACAGTTTTGAGAGCATAGCGGTTTGACCGTATTTATGCCTTAAACATTATTCCACTAAAATGTAATAAAAAAATAGAATATTATGAAATGAGCTATGACGTTTTCCGGTTTTAGAAATGAAGAACCCTATATAATGTAATATCACATTATGAGATTTTCACATCCACTTCAATAGGGAATCAAAATGCTTAACTACAGACTAATACTGTGATATACGGAGACAAAAAGGGAGGCATAATAAAAAAATATCTTTAAAAATGGCTACAAGGGAGTTTAATGGACTCAAGAGTTTCTTTTACATCATTTAAACTCATTACAGATCGGAGTACTGTGCTATTGCCTATGAGAAGTTTATTATGCTTTGGGAAACATTTTCTTGCCATCCTGAATAGTCCTTCAATACCTAATGATTTTTCATTAATCATCTATATCATAAATCCAAAATTTGAGAACTGGAAGACCCCAAAATCTGTTATAGACAAAAAGCTATACAAGGTGTATCAAATGATAGAACTATGATTTAGATTCCATTCCAAATGAAGAATTCGTGACCATTTTTCGTGCAATACTTTTATTAATGTATCATTAAGAGTTAATACCCGAAGAATTCGAAGACCTCTTTACTTTACCCGACAAGTCAAAATGACATCTTCAAATTTTCAATAAAAACCTTAATTTATCTATGCTCTCACTTGCAGAAAAAAACAAAATCCTGTTCATTCTATATCACCTCAATAAAATGTTTTACAAGTTTCTAATGCCAAAAAAATTTCAGTGTGGATCTATAAAAGTACTTTGAATATCAACGTTTTGTATACAGTGAGTCGGCAGAAAGAAACACGTAAAGAACGAAACATGGTGAGGAAAATTTATATGTAAAAATTCATGTGCATAACGGCAAGCATGGTTATATCATCTAGTTTGCCTAGGAGAATTTCAACAGGAATGGACATAAAAAATTATTCGAAATAGAGAGGCAATATACTGATCAAACCCACGACACAAATAAAAAAAAATATTTTAAAAAATATTTTAAAAAAAAACCAATCGATGAAAATTATTCGTAAAAAAACTTTATAAAAACTTTTCCTTGTTTTCGAAAATGGTTTATTTTTTAGTACGCTTCGCAACATAATGAAATTGTCAGGGCTGATGTCTATTGAATTACTGGCGATGGCTCGAGTGACGCCAATTTGAATTTCGTTCTTTGTTGATGAGTTCGTGTTTCAACTTTGTCGACCAATCTAATTCAATAATTTTTTTAATGTTCGTGTAGTTTGATGCCTTCAAGGTGCAGATGGTAAAGAACCATTTTCTGTCATGTTTATTTTTATCGTATCTGCTGTCGATCCCCTGGATGGCCTGGTTTACAGGTAAATTGAAGATCATTTCTCCTTGAAGTTGGTTATCTGTTGCCTGACGCGCACAGTTACTTGGTTCCCGACCGAGGACATTGCAGCAACGGTAATTATATGCTCGATCCTCCTTATCGTTGTCATGTGTGCTTATTACGCCAGTCATCACTTGATCCCATGGACATTTAAATTCCATCACCGGACTATAAATGTCCTTCCAGTCTGATAAATAGATAAATACAGAGATAAATATAAAACAAATAAAACGTTTTTTGAAAAATATTTATTTTCTAAAGATGACAATCGGTTTTTTAAACAAAACATTGAATTTGCTTTTAGAGTACTTTTACTTTGTTAATTAACATTCTCCTAATGAAAAAGCGCAAAGAACAAATGCTGAGTTCTGTAATCAGATAGTTTTTAACTTAAAAAATATAAACTTTTCAATGTTTTTATTATTAAAATAAGAACTTGGCTAATTTTGTTGACAGTGTGTAAAGCTCTCAGCAGCACCTCTTCTTGACTGGACACACACTAACACGTATCAGCCCACTTAAGACCCGAAGATAGTAGCTATGGCCGAATGATTCCATAAATCCATGCACCAATACCTATGGGAACGGACGCCCACGTTGACCACAATCCACCAGCTTGATGACAGCCTTATCTGGGCAAAACAGAATACCCTCGCGTGTCCAAGCACTTTCTATTTTTTAATCAGAAGGGACACTAAATTTGACTGCCAAACGAAACGTTGCTATAATTCTCATACAGCAATAAACAACAGGCACGTCAGTATAAATCAAACAAATAATTTCAGTGACAGTTACAAGCAGCCTTAAGATCACATCGCAAATTCACTGCTGTCAACCAACGCATTAGTATGAAGCCGATAGAAATAACTGAAGGTGCCCTAAGCTTGATGTAATAATAAACGGTCACCGGGTTGCTGCATTAATCGACACAAGGAAGTTATGTAAGAACCTTCACAGAATTCTTGGCATCACAGCGTGTTTGCCATTTTATCCTTGACACCGGATTTGTCGATTTGAAAGACGTCAATGTAGCTGAGAAATCATACCTTGAACTGTTAACTGTCGACATGCAATCGGTTGAACAGGATTTAATAGACGCTACTTTCATCGTCGTCCCAACACCAATAAGCCGACTGGAACAGAAACTGTAATCCGGTTTTACAAACTTCAGAGTCTTAAAGACATTCTGGTGCACAAGAAATTTTTTTTAAAAATTGCAATGTTGGATATTTTCAAAAAAGTTCCTATCATGAACAAATTTTAACAGCGTTGACTGTTTTAAATCAATTTAAAAGCTAGTTGATTTTTAAAAGCTGATTTATTTTGATAGATGACCCTATAAACCTACATCTCTTCTAAAGACCTCCCTTTTTATATTTGTGGGGAAAACAATATTATAGATATGCTTGTAAGAAGTCATCTTCATGCCATGAAAGTTAGCATTTAAATAAAATGTTGTAACAGAACCGGTTGCAATACTTGTTTAAATGTGCTCGAAATTTTTTATATTTTTTTTAAAATCTCACGAAGTTTAAATAAAAAATAGTTCCTTTGGTACGAGTCGTAACCTGATTTAAGCATTGCTTTGCAAGATGTGTAATTAATTTCCATGTAAGTGAGGCAGGTCGTCGCCTTAAGACAGGGTTAGAGAATATATACCCAAAAAATAAACATGTCGCATTTTCTGTCGTTCAACACTTTAACAGTACGAATTATTACGGGATTTCATATATCTACCGGTATTTAAATAACTTGCATTCTATATGCGAGAAATACCCACAATAGCGTTTTTAATAAAAATAGATTAATAAATTCTATAACGTTTAAATACATTGGCTACGTTCTTTTTAAAGTCAAATTCACGATTACTGTATAATCATTTTTCTAGTCATGATTTTATCAGTTATTTTTATACCTCCTTCCTCTTTTCCCAACATGTACTTATATGAAGAAATTGGTCCAATCTTTTTTTTTTCGTTTCTGTTATTTTATCTCCAATTAATTATTATTTTTTGATATTTGATATAAGTTAATATATAAAGTTTATTATAATTTTGTTCTGGTGAAGGCATTAGATCATTAGACGAAGCGTTTTTTGTGTTTCAGTCTATAAATAAAAGTTTTTTTCATATGCTAATGATCACACGATTTGTGTGTTTTTCTTGTATTTTCAATGAAATATGCATTGCGGTGGGTCCTAGTCTGTATTACATAGTTGTTTTTATTTTACGATATAAGGACAATTTAATAGACGATATATTAGAAAGTTACCTGAATCCTGCTTAATATATTTTTAAAATAGATTTATCAAATCTTCAACTTTAATTATTTTATCTATCTATATATATATAAGACGCATTTGTTGTCCGTATGTCTGTGTATCTGTCTGTCTGTCTGTCTGTCTGTTCCCTAATAACTCAAGGTCCAGACAACCCAGTAAAATGAAATTTAGTAAACGTACACACAATTATATGGGGAAGTTTCTTAAATAGGTTTCGTTCCATAAATTCACACTCAGGGGCGCCGGGGGGGCCAACAACTTTTTTTCCTTATTTGAGCTATATAAAAAATGAAAATCAACAATTTTTCTATTTCTCGAGGAGGCAGAGGCATGAAATTTTAGGAAATTGTTTAGTACGCTTCTGCAATGGTAACAGGCAAAAATATATTTAAATTACCTCTTTCTGGGGGCTGGGGGCCAAAATTTAGTTTTTTCTTTTATATGAACTATATATAAAAACTGAGAATCACTAATTATCCTATTTTACGAATAGGTAGAAGCATGAAACTTTGCAAATTGTTAAGTACGCTACTCCGACGATATTTTGCGATAAACAATTTTTAACTTCCCACTCAGGGGGAGCCGGGGACCCAAATGTTGTTTTATTTACTTATATACTCTATATAAATACTGAAAATCACCCATTCTACTATTTCCCGTGTAGGTAGAAGAATGAAACTTTGGGAAGTTGTTAAGTACACTCTCCTAACGCTAATTTGCAAAAAAA
>MUZC01000134.1:116188-144858 GCA_002072015.1 Radix auricularia
TGGGGGCCGGGGGCCCAAATGTAGTTTTTTCTTATATTAGAAACAAACTCATCACTAATTCTCCAATGTACCATGTCGTAAAAACATGAAACTTTTGGAAATTACTCTCCTGGCAATAATGGCAAAAAAATAATAATAAAAAATAATAATAATTCTCAATTATGTGGTGCCGGGGGCCCAAATGTACTTTTTCTTAAGTGGGCTATATTAACAAAATGTAGACAACGAAATACAATCACGTCTCAAGAAAGATCAGGTTTCTGATCAGGTGGAATTTTCGGAAATTGTTGAGTACACCCCCGCAGTGGAAACTGGTAAAAACATATTTAAATTATCACTTACTGGGAGCCGGGGGCCCAAATGTAGTTCTTTTAAAAAAAAACACTAATATATGCTATATAAATACTGAAAATCCCCCTTTCGACTATTTCCCGTGTAGGTAGAAGAATGAAACTTTGGGAAGTTGTTAAGTACACTCTCCTAACGCTAATTTGCAAAAAGAATTTTAAACGTCCCACTCATTGGAGGCCGGGGGCCCAAATGTAGTTTCTTCTTATATTAAAAACTCACTCATCACTAATTCTCAAATTTACCGTGTAAGTAAAATCATGAAACTTTTGGAAATTCTTGAGCATACTCTCCTGACAATAATGGCAATCTTTCCATAAATTCCTACTCATGGGGGCCGGGGGCCCAAAGCGTTTTCCCCCCGTTATTTGAGGTATATAAAATTGAAAATAACTAATTCTCCTATTTCCCGTTTAGGTAGAAGCATGATACTTTGGGAAGTTGAGCAATACATATCAGCGATGGTAAGAGGGGTAAAAAGAAATCGCTCTCCTGGGGGCCGGGGCCCAAATGTATTTGTTCTTATGAGACTTATCACGTATTCTCTAATTTTCGGTGACGGTAGAAGCAAAAAAGTTTGTAAATTTGTTGAGGAGGCACTTACGACGAAAATTAACAAAGAAAAATGTTAAAACTCCTGCTCATGTGGGGCCAACGTTTATAAAATTTAAAAACCACTAAATTTCCTATGTCCAGGTAGGTAGCAGTATGAAATTTTCGAAAGTTGTTGAGTACACTTCTGCGATTTTAACAGGCGAAAAAAATATTTTTAACTTTTATTAGGAGCCTGGTGCCCCGGCTCCGCACGGGATTGCTGGTATAGAATTGCAGAAACTGTGCTTTTCTGATAGGCAATTGTATTTGACCTGGTTTAAGATAAATGTACCCTTTTACTTCATGGAAATAAACAGTATAGTACGCTTCTACAGAAAACCTCATTTAAAACCAGTGCGAAGCCGGGTACTTGCCTCTAGTAATTATATATACGAGTCACGATAAAATTTGTTGTATTATCTTTCTCTTTTAAAAAACATATTTTAATTTTTTTAAAAAATATATTAGCTCGTTATAGTTTACTCTGAGTGTTATTTAGCCTTCATGGTATCGATTTAAGGCAAACAACAAAACAATGACTTACTGCTGTCAGAACAGTAATATGTGACACCAGCTTCCTTGCAACCATACTTCCATCGTCGGTCTTTATGTCCTGAGTGATAAATACTAGAGATAGAACTGATTACCTGTCCGTATGGACAATTGAAATCTACATCCTTGTCCCAATCATTGGCATAGTCATTAGTACTTGCTGTCATCACCATGAAGAGACATAGAAACATGCTCAGTTGAGCTGCCATATTATTTTTCATATTGAGCTGTTTAAGATAAAAAGTTAATTTTTTACAAAAGCATTTTTTTAATACACTTATTTCACAGAATTCATGATACATTTCAAAGTGTTTATAAAACAACAACCTATTACAACCCTTATAGAGGCATGATATAAACAGCAACTATTTTAGAAAAACACGTTGTTCCTCCGTTGAGTCGACGAGGACCACTCTAGTCATCAAAGGGTTTCTTGGACTGGTTTTGCCTATGCGTACGCAGATGGGTGACGAGACCGATCCTGGCACGGACAGTTCGGGAACAGAAGGGATATGGGACGAGTGGGTTGTCTCCTGGAGGGTTGAGAGCGCGGGCCTTTCGGGCTTGCCTCTTCTTTTCTTCGAGTTATCCTGTTTGCCTTGCGTGTCCTGACACCTTCGTGGATGGATTGGCGCCAGGTGGACTGGTCCATTGCACCTTCTGCACCTGTGTCTTGGTTTATAGCAAACGCTTTCAGAGATGCTTTCAATGTGTCTTTGAAGTTTGAAACGTTTCTTTAGTCCACAATGGAACCACTGGTCATGGTGGAGCTTGCATTAGAAGAGTCTCTTTGGTAGTCTCTCATTTGGCTTTCGGGCCAGGTGCCCTGTCAAGCGAAGCTGTGACTGCATCAGGAGGGTGAAAATTCTGGGGAGGCCTGATTTGGTAAATACCACTGTGTCTCGAATTTTTTCCTGCCACTTTATGCAAAGGATCTTTCTGAGGTTTGTTGTGTGAAAGTGGTTCAGCTTTTTAGCATGGTGTTGATACATGGTCCATGTTTCACATGCATAAAGCAATGTAGGGAGCACCACTGCTTATATACTTTACCTTGATCAGTTTGGTTATGCCTCTTCTGTTCCTGACAATCGGGTACAAACTGCGAAAAGTGGAGCTGGCCCTGGCAATTCTGACATTCACTTCGTCATCGATGTTTACATTTTGAGACAGTGTGCTGCCCAGCTATATGAATCGTTTGACTGTGTTGAGTTACTGGCTGTTGACAGTGATGCTTAGCTCAAAGTAAGGCTCTCCAGGCGCGGGTTGATAAAGGACTTCAGTCTACTTTGTGTTAATTGTAACATTAAAGTTAGTGCAGGCACTGTAGAACATGGTAACACTGCGTTTCATGTCATCCTCTGAGGTAGCATTGAGGGCACAATCGTTTATAAAACAATAATCTATTAAAACCTTACATAGACATTATATAAACAACAACAATTTTAGAAAAAACACATAAAACTCACACACATAAATCCCCTTTCTTCTTTTACGGAAATTATGTGTGAAATGGGTGACTCAAGAAAAGAGGGGGACTAAAAAAATTAAGACCCTAAAGAAATATAAAAAACTATTCATCAACAAAACCATTCATAATCGTGAAACGCAATTTAGATAAGATGAGTTTTCAAACCTGATACTGATAACTGACTAATGAAGATATCAAAACTTCTTCTTGTGAGCAATATATGGCCCATGTTACTTTTTTAAAAAGATATTTTTTTCAATACAAATGTACTGATCTCCTTCTAAACTTACTATTCTATTAATTCGCCTAAGTTATGTGTTAATTATTAAAATTACATCTTTTTTTCTAAACGTTAAAAACATGCTTTAATAAAAATCGCTTATATTCATAGACATGAGTCATAGTCATTAATAGTAATAGTATCACTCGTATTAGTATTTAGATGTAATTTAGTGTAGTATGAGGTCTTCATTATTAATAGCATACGCATCAGTATAGTATTGTACTCATATTGTTCATTATTTCTAAAAAATTAAAAAATCGGGTTTAACAAGTTTCTTTCTTATAAACGAATACTTCATCTGATATTCGTAAACAATCTGATATTTCGCTGTAATGTCATATTATATCTGAGGGACCATCAAAATAAATGACATTACGCAATTTTAGCCATTTTTGTCAGCCTCTAACATTTCGTTCGGGGTCATCACAAAAAGTTAGACCCATTCCAACATGACTTCACAAAGCTTTGTGCTTCCCCCCCCCCCCTATAAAACCTTTTTTTTTTCTTTTTAAACACGAGCATGTTTCAAATGATTTTTTTAAAATTAAAGTTTTTCTTTCACTTAAGGCCTGTATTCTAGTATCGTAATACTCTTGAAGCCATGTCAAACGTCATTAAATCAATTGTAAGCAAATAAATATTTAATTGGAACGTTTATTTATAAAGTTTGATGCCTTGACGTAACGTCGCAAGTCTATAACTTTCACCTCACTTTTGTCGCACATCTCACATTTTTAAAGCCTTTCAAGTACGTTGGTTCGTGGTTGCTTAGAGGCAGAGATTCAGCTGTAGACAGTGAAAAAATGAAAAGAAATCATGGCCATTTGTTATTCAACAACAACAGATGGCTGAGATTCCTAGTAGCTAAAATTTTAAATTGTACTCTCTGTGAAATAGGTGTCTGAGGCAGAACTGATTTCGTGGGAACAGGTTTGAATGCGAGTTTACAAGTCAACTCCAACTTAACTGAAGAATCACAAATTGACACCACAAGAAGTGTTCAAGTCCTTACACATAAAATTTGATGACTGGTTAGAGTTTATGCAACGATTCTCAGATTACCATGTTTTATTCGAGGTATCAAAATGCCCATGCATTTTCTTGGTATTTTTAAAACGTATAAAATTTAAGATTGATTATATGTTATGATACTAATAATTTTAACTTTAAAAAATCCACATGATAAAATTAAAGAACACATAAAAAAAAAAAATTTTAAATTAATATAACACTCTTAAAACATTTGACTTCCAGAGAAATATATTAATCTAGGCATTCCCTTGAAATGTATGTTAAAAGCAAGTTGTTTTTTTAAGTCTAGGGAGTTAACTGTTTTCTCTCATCAAAAGAATTTTTTTGTTCCGTTTGAAAACTACGGTTCTAAAAGTTTAGGACCACTAGGCTGCGTCATCTGTATGAACTTGATTTTTACTTCAGATAAAAAGTAAAATAAATGTTTGAATTGTGTACGCTGCAACAGATGCTCCTTATGTGCCTATTAAATTCGTGAGTTTTATTGTTTGCCGTTTGGTTTTTATCTACCTGACTCCAAAGTGAAGCAGGGCCATACATTTTTGAAAACTAAATTTACTATAAACCTAAGTTAGCCAAACTTGGAAAACAATATAGTATTTATAGCGGACCTTACACTTAACATTTAATGTTCACAAGTTTATCACGCTGTGGTCAGTCGATGCAAGCCCAAAAGCGTTGTCTGTATCAGAAAATGTGGGATGTTAAAGGACGTTTCGGTGTCAGGAAACACGGGTTGCTGATCACGGGATCCGTGACGTTTAAGGCGCTTGGATGAAATGAGCTTTGAGTGGGAAAAGGGAGAAAAGAGAGAGAGAGAGAGAGAGAGAGAGAGAGAGAGAGAAAAAAAATAGACGAGGTAGAGCAACGTGTAGGTAGAGAGGTAGCGTGAGGATGAAGGAACAACGTTTTTTGAGGATTGTGGATGCATGGTAGAGACACGACCATCGTGGAGGTATGGAATACATAAGGCTGGATTGTGAACGATATTATTTTGAAGCTGTGAATTTACAGATAATCATTTTTTACAATTTATATATTTACGTTCCTAGATATTTTTCCTACATGTGTTTGTATTGTGTTGGCTTATAAAGCACAAACTCTATTGGAGCTGTAAAAGTTTTAATGATATGTGAGGACTAAAAACTCCCCAGACCAGAGGTGCGCAACCTGTGGATGTATGGCAGAATGCGGCCTTGGACACGAAAATTTGCAACCGTGGAAATTTTTAAAAATTATAATAAAGTGCATCCGTCAAATTATAGAAATTTTGCAATGTATTATGTAAAGTTTTAAACGAAATTTCGAATATTCATTTACACTCTTTAGTACTTGTCTTATAGTGCAGGATTTACAGAATGTCTTAATAAAAAGAATGATCTGTTAATTGTTACTATGAAAAGAATGATCTGTTAATTGTTAATATGAAAAGAATGATCTGTTAAATGTTAAGATGTTGTTTTATCCTGCAGTTTAAGCTGCTGTTTCCATTGAAGAGTATTGAATATCAATGAGCATAAAGTAGAATCTTTTTATTTCAATGATAACATTACAGTACACAGTGCCTAGAATCGTTCTAAAACTTTCAGTAACAACTGTGTTTTATTTAAAAAATATGTTAATTTGAAGCAACTGTTTCTTGTTTGAATGCCTAGAATTTTACTAAAATTCTCAATCACAACTGTGTTATATTTTTTAAAAATGATGTTTTATTTGCAGGAACTGTTTCTTGTTTGAATGCATTCAGAGATATTTGTCTTTCAAATTCACTACTATTGAATATTTTCACTGTTATATAAGCCTTATCGTTAAAAAATCACTTGTATGTAACACATTGTTAAAGAATGGACCTAGTATTAATTATTTACAGTATGTCTCATTGGTTCCCATGGTAACAGGCGTATAAAATGACATGTCAATGTATCTTCTTCTTTTGTTTTGTTTCTGTTTCTATGGAGATTCTCTTACTCATGCCAAGAATTGGTTGTTGATTATCTTGTGGATGTTGTGATTTCTTAATTGTTGTCCGACGTTCTGTATTCCCAACCTGAGGTTTGAAGTGTTGAGTTTTTAATTTTAATCCAGGACAATTATAACTGTTCAGAAGTTTTGAATGCTTTTCCAAAAGATTGAAGCTTCAAGATTTGTGTTTAGTTGAGAAAATGAAATGCACAAGACGATATCATCATCGCTCTTAAGTTTTTAAAAACATTTGACTACAAATGCTAAATAAATTCATTTTAATGTTTGTAAATTAAAAAGACCTAATATTTGATGAACTACTATTTGATGGCCTACTACTTGATGACCAACTATTTGATGGCCTAATAATATTTGATGACCTACTATTTGATGCCATTGTAAAGTGCATGCCCTGCCGATGTATTTTTTTCCAGATATGTAAACAAGATTTTGTGCATAATATGATGACCTTGTGATGTCACATGTCAGCGTTGCCCCTTTACATTGGTCTGATCACTTGTCTTACAATAACATTTTTTTAAATTGTCAGTTGCTAACTGTTGATTTATTTTTGTACATAATATCCTTAATATTTGATGTACAGTCATTCATGGTAACAATCGCAGGGCAAAATTTATTGAAAATGGATTTGGTTTTAAAAGTGTTGAATACATTTTTACTTATATTTTAGATAACTATAAAATTTTATTAACAAGAAATACAGAGATAATCTTGCGGTTTATAAAGGAAAAAAATTTATTTTTATCAAATGTAAGTAATTACATGAAACTATTGCATAGTCATTGCACAACATCAACATTTCAGTCGTTTTTTAATACATTCATCAACTCATCAAAGAAATTGTTATCAAATCCATGAAGAACAGAAACAGGAAAAAAATCATATTTAAATATCATTGTTAAAAAAATCATTGGATTGTAACATTATATTTTATAAAAATATAATGCAAACACTTCAGTGAAGTAAATTTTATTTGAATTTTTTAATATTATTTATCGTATATAGTCATTGTAAAAAATATTAAATTACAAACTATTGCCCCTCATTCTAGTTTAACAAAGTAACTGTTTAATAACTGGACATGTTTGTTGAATAATAATTGTACAAACTTTAAAGATAATATATTAGACTAGGTGCCGATAACCTCATAACAAGGTGTTATTTATCTCACTGTTCCATGAGTTTTAGCCTACATCTTCTACCTAATACTACATAAGTGTGCAAACTTCAACCTTTGTGTCATTCTGAAACCGTGTGGAACCCTGACCACTGGTATACATTGGAAATAATTCCTAACATCAGTATTATCTTAATCATCGATTATAACGATCTAGTACGCCATACAATAGTAATGTAATCTCTGGATTGTTAGAAAATATGTGTAATTTATTAGAGAATATGTTGAGAATATTGAATATGAGATCTTAGAATATGAACATGTAAGTAAATAAATGAACATCAATATTCCATTGCAGGAATACAGCTGGATCGAGCCAATTCATTACATACAATGATTTCAACAAAATTTATTCAGCTGTTTTAAATATGTAAACAAAATATTAATGAATTCGTTTTGTTCATAATTACAGTAATTGGAATCAGGGAAACAAAATTACTCTAAAAACTTATTATAGAGTAGTCATTAGGCTACTAAACTATCTCTTTACCTTATATCTCTTCTTTAAAATAAAAGGTTTCTGGGAAGACCAGTAGTTAACCAAATGTAATTTTACGTTGATAGCTTGCAATTGATTTCATGTGGGGTGTTAACTTTTCTTTCCAAAATGCAGCTTTTTCAAATGATTATTTCCCCTTCGTTAAAGTGGTTTTGATTACTACAGGTTGAGACTTGCATGCAACTGTTATTACAGTATTTATTATTTATCAACTAGATTTAAATTACATTAATTTTTTTTAACAATAACAAAGAAAGTAAAGTAGCTGCCTTCAAATAAATATATTTGAGTAAATTATGTTCAGCAACTGTTTGACTAAACAGATCGAATGGGTGATTCGTGTGCTGGACTCAAGTCTTGTTGATGGTGGCACTGAGGGAATGCTTGGCAGTGGAGTTGTTTGAGACAGTCTATACATAAAGCCAATAAAACTTTATGTAACTGTCTCATAGCACTTTATACAGCTGTCTAATAAAACTTTCATATAACTGTCTTATCATGGAGCTCAGTGTCAAGGTGAAACTTTTGTCTTTTCCTGCAGCATAATGCGTCCTGGCTGAAATGGTAGTAAAATATTTCTTACAGTAAGTATTTAAGTAATAAAATAAAAATGTTGGAATAGATATTGATTAAGTGATCTCTTCAAAATTCTTTAGTAAACATTATGGGATACATGGATCCCACGATACATTTGGATATCATTAACTTATACACAAAACTTGAACATAAAAGTTGAATATATCTCATCGATTGTCAACGTAGAAGACATGGGTGCTAAAAGTACTTTAGTCACATTTTTGCTAAATTTAATCTAAACAATCAAATTTTAGTGTCTGGTTTAGACGAATCTACGGTCTTAATTTGAAATCAACACAATGTATCTAAATCCAATTTTAACAGCCTAAACATCGTATAGACAATAAATAAAAAATGAAACTTAAGTACTTTTATCACTAAGCTATTCTTTGATTTGCGTCAACACTTACTAGACACTTTTCTTTTTGGATAATTTCGGATAAGGAAAAAATGGGTTAGAAACACAGACGGACATTTCACAGCAAGCATTTGTCTAGAAAAGTTCTGACATTTTTAAAAATTTCGTTATCATTTTTTGCAATATTATCATTGGAGAATATTATTACCATGACTTTCCTGAATCGACATCTTCTGGCAGCTGGGGAAGCGGTTTCCCGGCGGTCTCGGGAAGGAGTATGGCAAGAGATCCGGCAAACAGAGCCAAACCACCAAACAGTACAAGGGGGAGGGGCTTGGATATCACTTCAAGGTCAAGGATGATTGGTGCCAATATCCCACCGATCCGGGCTGACATCGAGGCAACGCCCATGCCTATATTTCTGTACATTCAAGGCATAAAAAGTCAAAATTTCAGCCACCTTGAAAGAGAGTGTTTCACAACATTTACACTTACAATGTGAAAACATTCTAGCTACATCCTCAAATAAGATATAACATTTTGTATTGAAAGTGTACCGTGGTTTTCTTTTCAATGAATCTGATTGGGAAGTGTTCAGGCCACTGGTTCAGTTTACATGTCTTCTTATAATTTGTGTGGATTTAAAGATAAATACCTTCATAGCTGATAATACAAATACATTCAGAAAACTTGAAGGCGAATGTTCCTAAGGGATGATAAATACTTCGAAAACATTTCCATATGATTATTGTAAAATAAAAAATCAATCTAAAACAAGTATCGAAACAAGTCTCTTGTTGACATTAGCCTAAAGTTTTCTCTAAAAACAAATCTGTGATTGAAAATGTAAACGTTACCTTATAACTGTCGGGAAGAGTTCGGCGGCCATCAGATAAATGATGGCGTAGGACGCTGTTATTCCAAACTTGCCAATCATAGCTAAGATCACAGTAACAGTTTCCATCGCTGTCGAAGACGAGATCAAGATTAAAGCTATTAATGCATATTGTAAAATCATAGCAGCCTTAAAACAGCCCAAGATTTTTTTTTAAATAAGGAGACGAAAATAGAAGCAGCCGAAAGCAGCTCAAATTTTTCAGTTGAAAACTGTTAAATTTGTTTTCTGAAATGTGTTCCCCTATTAAAATATGCTGTACTGAGTTTTCATCTTTTTGTTTATAATTTCTTAAACCTAAGCCTAAGTCCGAACAACTATAGATTCTAACAAACAATGAAATGATCTCCCTAGAATGGGTTTGCTAAACTCTAACATTCTGTAAGGAGCCGTCACGCTCCAAAGTGGGGGAAGGGGGTGTAAGAAAGTATGACAGTTTGTGACAGGGGGAGGGGGTGTCTGGCCATGTTCGACGTCACGGTGTTTTATGTTAAATTTTAATTATTTTGTTAATAAAAAATATATTTTTGTTCGAAAGTGTGACGTACTTTGGGGGGGGGGGTCCGAGATTTGTGACCGTTTGAGACAGAGGGGAAGGGGGAGTTAGAAATTGTCAAAAAATAGTGTGATGTACTTTATGGACTGCCCCCAAGCACATTGTAATGTCCTAAGTACTTGCGGCTAAATATTGCCTGACTCTCATTTTACTCAACTATACTAAACTTACTTTTGTCGCCATCCACTGGGATACATCCCGACAGAATGCAAGCCACGCCCCCCATGTACATGGACAAAATGAGCGGCCAGCGACGTCCCACTTTGTTGAGGACGACGATGCAGATGACGTAAGCTGGGATCTCAACGGCTCCCGCCACACAGAAGTTAAGATACGGATTTCCTAAAATAGACAAATATTTTTAAAGTGAAATTTAAAAGGGGGTAACCTAGGAATGTGTTATTGAAGCAGAGAATATATTGTTTATTGTTCATGATTTCCTTTTTGCCAAGGGTAAAAAATGGAAACTAAAAAAAAAAAGAAGAAATAGTTCTTTTAACTTCAATCTTCGAACGGTATATTTATTCAATCAATATTTTTTTTAAAGAAATAACGTGGAAGTATCAGAATATTTTTTTTTTAAAATATCAAGTTGTTAAAATTTTATCACAGAAATAATGTTGTGTCCAAGAATTACCATTGGAAGGCATGTATTTACAGAAGAGCAGTAAGGAAATCGAACAGTTGCATTCAAAACAGATACAAATATATAATTGTAAAATACTCTTGAGGCCGTCTAAAATCAAAATTAATTTACCTGCCAGATTTTCAGTGTTAAGTGAAAGACCATAGTAAACCAACGAGTTTACAAGCCTGCAAGATAAAGGTAACCAATTAATATTTTAATACATCGTCGATAGCAGGGGTTTACTTTAAGCATCGTTAATTTAAATAAAGGATTAGCACATTTTTTTTGGTACGTTTTCTTAATCAAATATTATTACCAAAGTATGCCTTTTACAAAGCAGATTAAAATCATATGTATTCCTACTTCTATGTTTATTAATAAAACGTAGTGCAATGAAGTAGATTTTATTTTTAAATTTCTATCTGTCAAGCGAATATATAATTTATTTCTAAACTATATTTGAACTCACTATTATCGGTCCACCCGCTTACCAATTAAACCAAACGTTGAGAGAAAGGCGAGCCATTCTCCACGTCCGGACACAGTCTAGAATGTAGTACTGCTTTGATGGGACGGACGCTGTTTCTTCCTTCAGAGACTTGAAGACATCACTTCGTAGAACTACGCCGTTTTCTTTGGCTGCTCTGTTTATAACCTTCTCTGCCTCTTCCTCTCGCCCGTGAGATATGAGCCATCTTATAGACTCGGGCAGAAAACTGAACAAACCAGATCAATCAATTTAATATGTAAAGTCTTGTAAGTAATTGGGGAGTTTCAAGCATTTTAGGCAGTGGCGTAGCTATGTATTTGTAGGGGTTTTGGGTCACGGGAGCTTTTCCTTGGTGGGCCCACATACATGGCGGTGGGGTATTTTTAATGTATTCAAATTTGGGACACTAATTTGGGGGCCCGCTCTTGAGGGGCCCTGGGGACTTTCGAAATCGGACCCCCTCCCCCTCCCATAGCTACGCCACTAATTGTAGGACTTAAAAATAGTAAATTAAATCTTCTTACAGTGCTTGGTAATGAATCATAATTGTTGTTTAGGCGTGAGTCAACAAGTTAATGATGTTTAGAGTGTGTTCGTAGAAATGTCCATTTAGTTTGGAAGAAATTATTGAATACTAGTTGAATTAATTAACCCAACAATAAGCATATTCAGATCTAATTATCCGCTTTGATTTTTAAAGGAAAAATATTAATAAACATAACTCTCACATGATTTTACTTTTTTTTTTTTTAAGTTCTCTGATACTCACAACCAATACAGACTAAATAAAATCACAGGTACTGTAATCGCTATTTCCAAATATCGCCATTCTCTAATGAAGTAAGCGATTCCAGCCAGAGACATAAAACCAATGCTGTAAAATCCTTGACTAACGAATCCTGCCACCACGCGATACTTGGGACCAACCAGCTCTGTAGCTGTGGAGACAGACATTCAAAGGTCAAAAGGTCATTCATTTCGTCATAAAAATCATTAACAAATATTGGGCTGCCTTCAAAAAATGTCATTGCGCATTCTATGGGTGAAGTATTTAACATCGAGTGGTTTCATTCACATACTTAAATCTATTTTTGGTGTCAGAAGGTGGGCCGTTCATAATTTTTAAAAAAATTGAAATGAATTTAAATCTCTTGTGAAAAAAATTATACACCTTTTAATACAAAATAACACAACAGTTAACTTATTTTGTCCACGAGAAAATTTACGACATCACCCTATTTGCATAACTTGTGTGATTAGCTTTTTTTCAACTCATATTTAAATTCTTAGAATAGAGACCTCGTACATTGAGTTTTTCTTTTGGTTCACTATACTCACCAAGGGTGTAGGCGACCAAAAATGCCCCCGTGTGGGCAGCACCCTGGCAAAAGTACATGGGCAGGAATATGTACATGCTTGGGGCAAAAGAGGCAACGGTGCCCGATATCAGCAGTAAGAGGCAACCCGCAAAGAACATCGGTCTGCGTCCGAACCTAACACAGAGGTAGAAATGATGAGTTACCTTAAGCATGAATGGAAAGTTTAAGAATTTAAATGACTTTTAAAATTACTGAGTATTTAATGACTAAAAACTCAAATAACGAGAGAAGCATGTGCCCATAACAACATGAAAACAAAGAATTACTTCATTCCTTAAGGAACCATCAAAATATGAATGATTCTTCTATTCTCAATATTCTATATAAAGACATATATTTTATTTAACCCCTTCTCAAAATTATTGCATTTAACCTTCTTTTAAAATATGAATTTCTTGATCTAAGCACAAAAATAAAGTATACGTGCAAGAATAACAAATTCCGAATTACATTCAGCCCGGCGAGAAGACATTATTTCAAAGACATACTTGTCCGACAGTTGTCCGAATATCACAGCTCCGGAAAGTCTTCCGGCAAAGAAAACCGACTTGGAAGTTCTTATCCAAAATTTCTCGCCACAGACAAGACCAAACTGAAATTAATTGACATTTTTTTCAATGTATTCAAGGGAACAATTACAAATTTTCAGTCAAATCACTGCACAAGGCTAAACTCAACATTTATAGAATAAGAAAAATCAACCTGTTTGTCCTCTGTCAATACTTGGAGACAAGACTTATAGGTTTATGTTCAAACTTTACTTTCAAAATTAATTAACAAAAATCAAACATTTGTTTTAAATGGCAAACTTATCTTATGGGTACCGTAGTGGGATTATATATATTATTTAATATATGAATGTTTAATATTGAATGAATTGATGTGTTACAAATTTTATGTTAAGAAGTGTGTGCCCCACTCCTTCCTGGTGTACTTAGCTATAAAAATTATCAAATTATTACTACTACTACTATTATTTTTTTCCTACCTCAGATGTTATTGTCTCAGTGTAATCCTTCTTAGAAAACTCGTATCCATGGCGACAGGATACCATCCGCCGTGACCTGTTAACCTTTGACATTTCCC
Source organism: Radix auricularia (assembly GCA_002072015.1). Classification (NCBI taxonomy): domain Eukaryota; kingdom Metazoa; phylum Mollusca; class Gastropoda; family Lymnaeidae; genus Radix; species Radix auricularia. Next base: position 130,093 of record MUZC01000134.1, read on the forward strand.
CCATCAAACTGGTATTGTACAACCAGGAGTCCTTGTCCTCGAGCATGACGTCGACATCGTACTGGTAGCACTGCTCGTCCCTCGGCACCAGTAGCCGGACTCTCTCGGCCAGCGACATGTTCTCCAGCTCAGTCCCTGACAAGTTGTACCCTGAGATCTTACAGTGGAAGGACGGGGCGGCGCCGATGAACACCATGTTGAGAGCGTGCCAGGCCGACACCACGGAGAAGAGGCAAATCATGAAGAAACGTGTTTTCTGGTAGCGGCCAAACTCCCCAAGAAGTTTCATCAACTCGTCGAAGTGCATCTTGGTAGATTTGACAGAGGTTTAGAGGCGTTGTTCTTTCTCTTTAAAATGCCATCGGCTGATAAAATGATTATAAGAATCTGCAATAATAATTTTGCTTAATTATTTATTAAAAACATTTTAACTCAATCAGTATTATAGATAAGTTAGGAAAAAAAATGTTTGAAAGCGAATAAATCCTACGTATGCCTCGTAGATAACAAATAACTGTCTTTAAACATTGCAGATCTATAAAGAATGCCGATATAGTTAAGAATTCATGTTCCCTCTTTTTATGACGAGATGTTGACATAGCTGAGCAGTGTCAATATCATATAGTGTGTGAGATGGACTGGGTGAGGATAGAACAATCAGAATAGCACAAATTTTAAAATAAAATATCCATTACAAATATGGTAAATCCATTTTAAAACACCGTAATAGTGATAAAATTTAAATCTTAATTCAAGAAATATGACCTGCCATAGGAGACATATATAACAATTATACACAACACTGTTAAGCTTATCATAAAAAATATAATAAAGTATGTCATGTCTCACATAAGATTTCTGGTTTTTTTTTGCATAAAATTTTTATGAAAATTGATATTTTACAGCAAACACAACTTACCCACTGTACAGTGATATAGTGGTTATGTATCGTCGCTAGTATCACATGGTAATTTTATTCCCCCCCCCCCCGGAGGTACATTGAGTGTAAAGGCAGCATTGTTTATGCAGAACTGTGATGTTTCCAATACTTATCAATTGTTACTATTTACAAACTGTTAGGTCATGGAATTTAATGGGTACAAGTTCTTCAATTTACTTACATGATCACCCAACTCAAAAACGTCTCTAAGCATTATTGGTAAGTTAGTTTTATGATATATGATGTCTCAATATCTTTTGGTCATTTCTTTGTTTTGTTTGTTTCATTACTGTAGTCTCAATAACTTGAGGTAATATTTTTGGTCAACAGGTTCTTGATTGCTCTCCCATTAACTTCCGTTCAGTTTTTCACCCTACTAAGCTTCTCGATTATTGTCTTAATAACTTCGGGTCAATTCATTGGTCAGATGGTTTATTGATTACTGTCAATTGTTTACTAAACGTTATATATTTTAAATTTATTTTTCAGCTGTATAAATTGTACATGTTATTGAATAAATTGCGTCTATCTTTAAGAGAAATATATTGATATTTTAATTGATAACTAAATGTGCTAGTGATATTTATTAAATGAAAAGAAATCGAGTTAGACGAACTAAGAAAGAACTTAGAGAGAGGGAAAGAAAGGGGGAGTGATAGTGGAGGGAGTGAGAGAGAGGAGAGATGTGAGACGCTCTGATAGCAAATAGTAAGTGGTCACAAACCACTATTTTCATTATGTCAAGCTTTTCATTTCTGGAACTAAAAATTAACTCAGTACGTGTTGTAAAGGCCACGAAATGAAAACTGGTCACTGTTATTTATCTAACAAAACCGACAGAGTTCAGTCGAAGTTAAACACAGAGCAAGTCTGACTGGTCACATGTCTTCACAGTACGTGCATGGCATGCACGGGCTTAAAACGAGTCTTAAAAAATCTGTTTATATTTATAGTTTACCACCGTGACCTCTTCAATACGTTCACTAAATAAACAGGCGTCGTTTTATCAGTAGTTTGTACAAACTGCCAACAGTTTTCTAATGCAGAATAACTCTTGTGTCACTCGTAGAACCCATTCGTGTTAGCTCGTTCATGTCAGATTGGTATAGAACATTGTTGGTATTTACCTTCTATAGACGTACACGTGTTTCTTTCCCCCTGAACTAAAATTGTAGACTATATAAACCCTACTCTAAAGTTATACGCTTTTTAATACGTATACACAAGAAAATATTTTGCTTAAAGCATTTTAATACTTTATTCTAACTGAAGTTATACACTATCCCTGTTCAAAATGGTTACTTCATTATAACGTTATTAAAGCTTATTGTTTCTTTTCAAATATTAACATTCACCAGCATAATAACAATCCAACGTTTCATTAACATTTAATACTTTTAAAAAATCGTTTTTTTCGTACTAACATATAATCTCAACTTTAATATATCATATCCGAAGTTAAAACGTTTATAAATCTTACCCCAACGTGGCCAACACTCAGAGTTCGATTTTATCTCAACACACGAGTAGACTATAAAGTAAATGAACATACTATCAACATGATCGCCTCGGACTGTGTTTGAAAACAGATATTAATTTCCCTAATTTACATAATGCTGAGGGATAGGATGTCTTCCACCAGCTGACGGAGTCCTTGGGAATTATTTAATTTTCCGTACACAAAAAGAACATAGCTCGCAGGATCAATTTCACAAATTGTCAGCTTTGTCAAATATCGATTGAAAGAGTAAGTCAGATTATTTCTGGTGCCTTAATTGATAAATTCAAGCGAGATTCAATGGAAAAATAAACGTTTCCAAAGTCATCACAAAGGTTCTCAAAACAATTAGCAAACAAATGACAATTGTATAATGAAAAAGGAATTGTTCATTCTTTATCATTCTATGGAATAGCAGCTAAAAAGATGTGTTGAACCCAAGTACATGTACTTAACAACTAAAAGAAATTAATGGTAATATGCAACATTCGGGTCAAAATAGATAAAACATTTAAAGTACTTAAAATGGTAAAGAAATTCATACATTGTGATTTTCATAATATTTTAAACACTTTGAGCTTCATGTATTTCATTGATTATTTATAATAACCTACAAATTTGGTTTTAAAAAAAAAAAGTTGATTAAAAAACAATCGCCAAGATGACATTGGTAATTTCTACCAACAAAGTCTTATATACCAACATCTCCAATGGGTTAAAAGTAAGATTACTTTAAAAATAAACATTGTATAATTAAAAGGAACATGTCTAAGTATATGAATCATGACTAGTAAAATAAAACAAATACATGAAGTATTAATCAATTCTGAAAGGAAACGTTACGCTTCAAGCTAGATTGACAGCCAAACACTGCAATGCTTATTAAACATTATTTTCTTTCAGTTACAAGAACTGTTGGTTTGTTCTTAAAACAGTCGTTATTATCACGATGTTTCGTTATACGTACCTTATGAAATAACTATTACTGATTGGCAATTAGATTTTGTTCATAGTTTTTCCGAATTTCGTTTATTATCGAGAAGAAGAAATCTGGTATTGACACGTGATACGGAGTCCGTTAACTTCCATTGACTTATATGGTGCCCATCAACTAGCATCATCGTGGCATATGTTGCCCATCAATTGGTTTCATCATGGCATAAGGTGCCCATCAACCGGTATAATCGTGGCATACGGTGCCCATCAACTTATATCATCGTTGCATATGGTGCCCATCAACTGGTATCAATGTGGCATAGGGTGCCCATTGACCTGTTTTGGGCTTTGAATATATCACCAATTAAATCAACACAACTATTGTTATTCACTTGAAGCTGTTAAAATATTTGAAAAATAGAGACCGAAATTTTGCCTCACTAACATCTTACAAATTAAAATATAAGCGTTGAGAAGACCTTGCACTACATGTAACATTAGATGCAGTTCATGGTAAAGTTTTAGAATCTCATTTGTTATAATATTAATTCGTTGACACAGAAGAAGAGACTGAAATAAGAGTCCATATTACAATGCATACATAGATTTTGAATGAAGCCATTGAAATTGAAATAATTCAATTCATTATTACTAGTCCCAAGTTTAAAGGAAACTTACATGTCTATGGAATTATTTGACACATTGCACGAGGCAGCTGTCGAAATATATTGTGGAAGCCCTGGACCCTGAGGGTGTCCTTTGATGGCGACTCGATTTCGGTGGCGAGTCCAGAGGGCCAGTTTTGCGGATATGACGTTGTGGCGCGAAATGTTATCTCAGGGAAATCTAGGGGTGAGGGCGAGTGCACGGAAGCCGCCCGGCAGTGGCGGATTTAGCTTTGTCTGCGTGGGGGCCAGAAGAATTTTAGGGGGCGCCACAAAATTTTACTAATAACCAAGCATTGCTTAAATACTAAACTACTATTATTAGCCTACTAATTTAGTAAATTTCCAAATCCTCGAACAAGTCAAGCAGAATCAACAATGTAAACAGATATGTTTTCAAAACAATCCCGTAAATTTATTTCCATCGTATATTTTTTTATCTAAGAAAGAAACTAAGTTTATTTGAATTTATAGTGCCTTGCGAATTAATTAAATTCCTATCAACGTGGTACAATAAAAATAAATAACTGTTCCCCGAAAGTCATTAAATCGAGCATCTATTTCTGCTGCATGTATATCAAAGTTAGTGAAGTGCGTTTCAGATTTAAAGCTTGTAGTTTTGTAGTTGGATCATCAGCTCTTTTATGTCTAGTAAGTTTGCATGCAATACTTTTCTCTTTTTTTTTCAATTCGCTTTTCTTTAAATTTTGTTGTTTTTTAAAAAATCTTGTTTGGAACGATTTTTATAAATAAATGATTTGATATACACTTTCAGTTTCAGAACTTCAAAAGCTTCATCGCTTCTCATTTCAACAAACTTATTTCTTCTATCATCGATAAATTGTTTTGCAAATGGAATGTCAAAGCTCTTGCGCTGCAAGTAGTTTAATAACACAAAGACATTATCCAATAACTTTTGTACAAATAGTATCAGAAAAAACGACAGAATATTTTGTTTTAAAACAGATAGTCCCATAGCTTCTGCTCTAACACTTTCTTTATATTCTGTTGATTACCTTGAATTTATAATTTCTAGAGTTTCTATAGAGCAACTGCATTAAATGCATGCTTACGACTTGCTCTTCTTGTATCAGAAAGTCATTTCACAGCATCTAGATTACTGCTGATTCATATTGAGATTTATGATTCTCGATAGAGTATGTAGACGTTGTAAGCTAGACGTAAAGTATGCATAAAACCTTTCAGCTGTGCCGAAAAAAAACTGCACATCACTGTTTACAGACATTCAAAACATGGGCACAACAATGAACATAGATGGCATTGGGTAAAAGATTCTTTATTTGAGTTTGAAGGCCACTCTTAATTATTAATTCTAGGCGTCACAGATGTGCCATCGTATGCCTATCCTCGCCATAGTGTGAAATCAATTTTTCGCTTTTGTAATTTGTAGTTCCTTTAAAATATTATCAGCAAATGCAGCAACATTGCAGTTTTCCAAAGTATAAAAAGCATGGTGAGATTTAGCCATCTTGTTGCCCAAGGCACAATCACAAACGGGTGCCCCTCTCTGTCTCAGGCCCTGATCCTTCACTCTCCATTTGTATGTGCAATACTATGCACACACACACAAACAACAAACAAAAAATAACAAATGACAACAGCTGTTAACACATATGTTTGTACTAATATCACTCATTTGAAACCTACGATTTCTGTAATTAAATTAATAGTTAGTTGGGTTTTTTTTCAAAAATAATACACAAAAAACTATAAATTTTTAAAAAGATGTTAAAGTTCTTTTTTCTAGATATAGATACTTCCGCCAACTTTTTTGAGCACATCATTGAGTTACTTGTGCACAAGTCTGCCTCTTTTATCAGCAGATAAAAGGAACCTTTTCTTGTTTCCTCTTCTTGGAAAAAGAGCCTTCAGTTGAACAGGTGTAACCATTAATTTTTTTATGGGCAATGCGATTTTTACATTTGGAAAAGCACACTTGATGTTGTCTCTATTAAAATTGTTCGTTCGTCCGTCTAGTCGACGAGGACCACTCTAGTCATCCGAGTGTTGCTGGTACAGGTTTTGCCTATGTGTGCGCAGATGACTGACGAGACCAATCCTGGCACGGGAGGTTCGTGAACAGAAAGGACATGGGACAAGTGGGTTGTCTCCTGGAGGGTTGACAGCGTGGGCCTTACGGGCTTGCCTCTTCTTTTTTCTGCGGGTTTGATCATGTTTGCCTCACATGTCCTGGCACTTTCATGGGTGGAAGGTGTCTCCATTACTTTGTATAATTCAGCATGACTGGGCGTGTTGTATTAAGACTTTGGTGCAAGAAACTTGTTACGACTATTTGAGTAGAATTTCCGTAGTTCATTATGTAAATAATTGTACAGATCTTCAGGATTAGCATTAATTTGTCCTTGAAAACATTGAGATGTTTATGGTACATCGACCAAAAAAATTGAACTGCCATATCATTATATACCCGTCCTTGGCTACCCATCTCTGCCTCACGTTTTTAAACAATGGCATAGAAAATAGATTTATGAATTTTGTCTCTGACATTCAGAGATACCTCAGGGGCATCGTCATCAATGAACTTTTTTTTTTACGCGCACGGGTCAAAGTTGACCTAATGTTATTTCTTTTGCATCTTCTTCAAACCTTTCGAATTCATTCCTAGATTCAGGCAAGTTAGATGCCAGAGAAGAATACAAATAAGCACACATATTCAAGTTCACGTGCTCATTATGTAGAGCTTGAGTTTCCCCTTTGAACATTTTGTAACACTTCTTCCCTAAAGACAAGCAAGAGAGAAAAATCTAATTCTTGCATCTTCTTTGCTATGTTTTCTGCTTCTCTTCTGACGTCGCCCTTCTGTGACTGTTCTTTTTTAACCTTTAAACATTATAACACTTTTATAATCTAAGGATGACACTTAAGGATAATGTGCAAATCGATTTTACATTAAAATTTGCATTGGCTACGGTAAATGTTATGTCGAGTACGCGTCGCTACTGAGACAATATACATATTTTTCTTGAGGGCTTATGATGCCCCGAAACGCTTGGTGCCCTAGGCACGTGCCTCGTTTGCCCTAATGGTTAATCCAAGCCTGTATAAATGCCTTTAAATCTTTCTACAACATTTCCTGATATTACAACTGAACGTAAAGAGACTGACAACTGATCAATGTTAGATATATCAACGGTTCAATCAATTACAAAGAAAAAGAAGTGTGCAGACTTAACTTCACTGTCAATTTTCGATGATAATTCAGATTGAATAAAATTATTTTACACATCATGACTTACATAACGTTCATTCTTCTTTTCAAACTTCAGATAACTGTCCAATGTTGAATCATATTTGGTTAATAAAGATAACTTTTCCCGAAAACTTGAAGTATTTCTACAGTCTACAACTCCATCACTAAGCAAGATTGTTCTCTGTGTCCTCTGAATGGCAAACCTCCTTTTGCTGAAAACAACGTCACGTCTATCATTTATTTCAATAGTTCTCTATTCTCTTCCACTTGGCTGATCAGACCAGATTTTGAAGCACCATATTTAGCAAGCTAATATTGTCGTATTGAAGTTTAGTTTTGATTTAAAGTTTCGTGCTTATCAATTTTTTCTGCTCCAGTGACACTTTTTATTGTTCATCCAGGGCGTTTTAAGGGGGGGGGGGTTGCCATTTTAGACCCAACAAGGGCGCGGGGGGGCCTTATAGCTCAATCCGCCACTGCCACCCGGGGTCTTTCGATGTAGATAAACTGACCAACTGAGCACGGACTGGGCCGAGGTATGAACTCAGGCTTTAACCGGGTAGATGAACACACGTGCCACCTGGCCTGGATGGTGATGGAAATAGGTAAGGGGTGGTACTAGATGAATGAATTTCGGACAATGGAAATTTTGGGGCGAAGACTAAAGAGTATCAGAGAGAACGCACTGATGAGAACGATACACTCGGACATACTGGGATAGGTACACACTCGGACAGAGAGACCGAGATAAGTAGGGACGAAGAAATGGAGACACAGTTAGATTAGGGTTTATTTGGAACGTCTATTAGATGAAGCAATAAAGTGTTAATAATCGTTCATTCAGTCCTGGAGTTGATGTTTGAAGCAAGAGGTACCCAGATTGTGTACAGTACAGAAAAATACCGTGAAAGTAGAGAGATATCAGTCGTCAGAACACATAAAATATGTACCGCATAATTTATAATTATGTACTTGAAAAGCAAGGTGCGATTAATATATTAGCACCCCATGTAACAGGCCCTATCTAGGCCAATATTAGTGGAATCCTTGTAAAATATGCGCCATGTCCTGTCAGCCAGCATATGCACGTTGTAAATTATCCTGTTCATCATTAGTGTAAACTTTCAAGGGCCGGCAAGCCACAAAAAGACACCGTTTGACGGAAATGTTGGTGTATCAAGTGACTGAAATGAATGTCTATCGAGTTTCTTCTTCCCCAACGTGTTGCCACTCACACGTGGTGTCATACTCAGCACGCTGTCACGCGCATGCTCAACACCTTCTCCCGTGTGTTGCTTTTGGTACATACCTCTACTGTTTTCTACTGCTTGTTACTGTTTCTTATGGGCTACATCAATTTTAACCAAAGTGGTGAGATAATTGTGATAACATGAAGCACTATTAAATGATTTATTAGAAGAGAATGTTCAATAAATTAATTTTCAAAGCTGGAGAATATGTTCGGTATTTAAAGACTTAAATATTATTGAAATTTGGTATAATCAATCATGTATGGCTGATTCATTAAGTAAACATATTCTTTGATTTTTCGTATTAAAATTAAATGTGTAATCAAGTGATAATGTGTCTTAATTTGGAAGAATTACTTACATAGTGTTAGCTGACTGTAGTATCACATATATATTTTTTTAATCCTTATAATTTTTTGTTTAAAATGAGTACTTCATTTAAAAGTTGGTTAAATGATTAAACAAGTCTCATTATATTTAGAAAAATATTAGTCGAAATTCATTTTTTAAAATTAAAATAATTAAAAATTTTATTCTTATATACTATTTAATATCCCTCTGCTTTTAAAATTTCATGTAAAATTTTTAACAGTAGTTTTTGCCCACTGAAGTCAAAGGACAATAGCACAGAAAGTTTATTCATTATAGAAATTTTTTAATTAATTTTTTTTTAAAAAGTATTTTCAAAATTTTCTTTTAACTATTCGAAAAAAACACTGCGTAATTTTTTAACAATGAGACCCTGCCTATTCCTCTAGTTCAGGGGTCTCCAAACTACGGCCCGTGGGCATGATGTAGCCCGCGAGGCCATCTCATCTGGCCTATGGATACCTTTTCATCTTCAAAAATGATATTTTTTAAACCTTTGTTTACCACAAAACTTTGTAGTTTGAGGATAGTATCCGGCCCCCAAAACTGCTGTTTGACAGATTATACCGCCCTTCGGCAGAAACGTTTGGAGACCCCTGCTCTAGTTCGATAACTCGGGATTCATTCTTAAAATGAATTATTATGGTTTAACAAAGTATTTTACAAAATACCAGTTTCTTAAAAGTTTATCAATGCAAGTTCATCTAATAAACAAGCATATGATAAAGTTTAAGATCACCATGAACGTAAGTTGTTAGAAATCGTTTAAGATTCACCCGAACAGTTTATTTCTGAGTTGTATCATAACATCAAAATAGTCAATCCCAAATCGTGATATAAATAGTCGACAATTGTCATTAATAAGACATGAATTTTTTTTTCGAAGGATTTGCCTATATTGTTCGCTTTGTAGAAAAAGTGAAACTTAAGCATGTTTGAAACAGGTGAGACACCAAAGGCGCTCGATAAACAGGATTGTAATTTATCGTAAGATGAGTTCAGTTTGACCTACTTACCGTGTCACGATGACGACATCATTTTAATCGTTCACAACTTGTTTGTGTACAAGGTTCGTGTACGTCATGTTAACGAATTATCGTGTACAATTAACTGCAGGTCACAGAGGGAGAAGTCATTGGGGACACCGTGCCATCGTTAGCTCCCTTTGCAGGCTAAACCCAATTATTGATAGGTGTTTCTCTTATTAATTAGTGTCGGGGTTAAGAAAAACATGGCTTGTTTTCCTAACCGCATGTCTCAAATGATTGTTTGAAAATCCTATTAAGCCCTACATCTGTCCGATATTCTTTTCTTACTATAAGTCAGAAGTTTTTCTAAGAACCACTAAATTTCAAATAATGTCTTCTGATTATTTGTTTAATGTCTTTATTCCCCAGATATTTCAGGAGTTGTCCACGTTTAAAAGGCATATAAACATTCTTCAGGAACACATGACAAATTTTAGATTATATAATTACATATTTTGTTCCGTTACTTTAATAATTAGTTTTCTAATTTCGTTATTTATGTTGTTTTGTTATTAACATTAATATAAAAATTCAAGCCCAGCGTATTCCCACATTACAAACAAAGACATAACTTTTGCTGCCAAACAACGCCCCTTGAACATTAACTGGATAGCGTGATGTGTAAGTCATTTTCTTTATTTTCTCGACTCTCTTACTTTAAATATCAATTGTCTACTAACTTCTTAATCACTGAATTTTATCCTCGAATGTTCTAAACTAAAAACTCATTTAAGATCAACATTCTTAAACACTGATTAAATGTCACCATTCAATAGATCGAGAAAAAAAAACATCCTCCTATATTCCTATTCAAGCATCAGGAAAGCGCCTAAGCTCAAAGCGTTTTTCAATTGTAACATTTATTTTAAAATATTTTCTTATACTAAATGTTTGCTACAAACATTACATGTATAATAAAAACTCGTAGAAATTAAAAAATGGGTTGGAGGTGGGCCGGGGGGTATAATAAACAACAGCAAAAGCAGCAATTTGACTTCCACACCATAAGCGAACTACAGTCATTAGATTCATGCTCGTGGTGCCTTTCATAAGGGATTCCTTCATTGATATTCTTGACAACTGAATGGAAGCATAGTCGATTTGGGTCAATGAATGAAATATCGGGGTTCAATGGCCACTTTTGTGTGGTAGTTACTACTGTGTTCATCTAAGCGGTTCCAAGTATAATACAACTATTAACCCACGGGAGTCTCGACAATTTGTAGACCTTAAACTTTAAGTGAAATAATTCAGTGATTGAATGGCTTGGCAAATCATAATGGTAAATCACCCACTCCTTGTGAGGTATTTAACTTTTAAAAGTGCAAATAAACTTTATACATAAAGAAGCCATACAAACATGTTGTGAACGATTATTAGATGCAGAATGAAAATTTGTATTAAATCTTTTGAAAATAAAAACAATTGTAATATATAGTAAATTAATGCGAAGTTGTTGTATGAATATAAAATAGATACGACTCATGGGAATGTAACAATAATAACTACAAGATATGCATTGCTATTAAGCTGTTAGTTGGCTTGTTTGTGTCTTGAGCTCTGTCGCCTGTTGACGGCTGTTCATGTACATGACGGAACGCCGTTTTGGTAGGTAAAGACAGGAGAAATAATTGGACAGGAGACCGAGGCTCAGTAAATAAACATGTTTAAATGACCACGTGACTTCATGTTATACCGTTTAGTAAAACATGACATAAAGAAACCAAATACTATGAAGAAAATATGTTGTAAAAAAACATTTTGATGATAATGATAATACTTAGGCTACGTATGATAAGTTTGGTTTTATAAATAATAATTAATAATATCCATTTTTGTAACATAAACAAAACAATTACTTTTATTATGATTTTTAAAAAAATTAAATATGTTTAATTTTTATATTTTTAAAATGTATTTTATTTGAAAATTAGTGCGTTAATTATATTAGGCATGTTTAATTGAATCGTATGTGATTGCTAATCTATATATATAAAAATGAAAATATGTCTGTGTGTGTGTGTGTGTGTGTATGTGTGCTTGTCCGGGGTAACTGACTAAACTATTCATCCGATCATCATGAAAATTTTTAAGACTGTTGAGTACCCTCACGGAATGGTAACTGGCTACTTTTTTTTCTCAATCTAACACTAAAGGGGCGCCGGAGGCCCCAAATGTGAATTTTTGCTGATATGAGCTATATAAAAAATAATTTAATCGCTAACTACTTGCTTTTTTGATTGATCTTAACCAAATTTTGCAATTAAATTCTTGATAGCTATTATTTAAATACCATAGTGCACTAAATTCCAAATGGCAACTCCTTCGAGGCTGGGGGCCCAAAATACGTGTTTTCTTAAACGTTTACGAATTTTTTCACTATTCAATTATTAAAGGTCTTGACAAATAATGATAAATGTATCCATTATTATCCATCTTAAAATAAACAGTTGTTTTGAGCTTTATATCTTGCCCCGAATGGGCCCCTGGGGCCCTTAATGTCGTTTTTTGCCTATATAAGCTATATAAAAATTAGTTTAAGCGATAGCTACTTGATACATTGATGGATCTTAAACAAACTTGGTATATAAATACTTTATAGTCAATATTAAAATATTATAGGGCACTAAACTCCTAATGGCAACTCCTTTGAGGCTGGGGGCCCAAAATACCTGTCCTCTTTAATGTTTAAGATTTTTTTCAATATTCATTTATTAAAGGTCTTGACAAATAATGATAAATGTATCCATTATTTTCCATCTTAAAGTAAACTGTTGTTTTGAGCTTTATATCTTGCCCCGTATGGGCCCCTGGGGCCCTTAATGTCGTTTTTTGCCTATATAAGCTATATAAAAATTAGTTTAATTGATAGCTACTTGCTACATTGATGGTTTTAAACAAACTTGGTATATAAATACTTTATAGTCAATATTAAAATATTATAGGGCACTAAAGTCCTAATGGCAACTTCTTCAGGGTTGGGGGCCCAAAATACCAGTTTTAGTAAACGTTTAAGATTTTATCCCTCAATTTAATTATTAAAATTCTTAACAAATAATGATAAATGTATCTATTATCCGTATTGAAATGAAAAGATGTTTTGAACTTTATAACTTCCCTTGAATGGGCCCCTGGGGCCTTTAATCTCATTTTTTTCTAATATGAGCTATATTAAAATTAGCTTATGCGTTAGTTACTGAGTAAAAGAATGGATCTTAACCAAACTTTATATTAAAAAACTCTGTATACCATATTAAAATAATAAACGGCAATGAACTTCTTATGTCCTTTTCATCGGGGCCGGGGGGCCCCAAATGTCTTTTTCTTAAAGTTTAAAGATATTTTTCCCATTCATTTTTAACAATCTCGATAAATATATTCAAAATGAAATGGAATAAAAATGAACAGATTTTTGAAATTGATATCTTGCACTGAATGTGGCCGGGGGCCCCTAAATATGTTTTTCCTTCTATATCTATCTCTATATTGTGTGTGTGAGTGTATGTCGTTTAAAGCTGACTAAAACATGTATCCCATCTTCATGAAAATGTTTGTGACCGATGAGTACCCTTCAAGAATGGTAACTGCTACTTTTTTTCTCCATTTAACACTGAAGGGGCGCCGGGGGCCGATAATGTCATTTTTTGTGTGCTAAAATTAGCTACATAAAAATTAGTTCAAGCGCTAACTACTTGCTATATTGGATCTTAACCAAATTTTGCAATTATATTCTTGATAGCCAATATTAAAATACCATAGAGCCCTTAACCCCTAATAGCAGCCCAATCGGTGCTGGTTTATAGCTGACTAAACCATGTATTCGGTCATAACGAAACTTTTGCAGACTATTGCGTGCACTCCCAGGAAGTTAACAGGTAATTTTCTTTGTCAATTAAACACACATGGGGCGCCGGTTGCTCATGATGACATTTTTTGCTTATATGAGCAATAGAAAATTAGGTTAAGTACTAGCTACTTGGTAAATTGATGGATCTAACCAAATTTTGTTTTAAAAAAATTTGATAGCTAATATTAAAATACTATAAGGTCCTGAATTTTTAATGACCATTTCTTCGGGGCTGGGGGTGCCAATAGTCTTTTTTAGGGGGGGGGGTGTTAATGTTTAAGAGATTTTGTCAATTCAATATTTAATCAACGACAAATATATCCATTATCATGCAAATTGAAATGAACATCGCTTTTAACTTTACATCTGGCTTTAAATGAGCCCCATCATGTCTTTCTTTTCTTTAATTAAGTTTATGCGTTAGGTTTTGTGTAAAAGAATCTATCTTACCCAAAATTTGTTAACAAAATCTTGGTAGCCCATATTAAAATGCTATATGGCACTAACATTCTAATGTAATTTACTTTTGGGCTGGGGGCCTCGAATGTCTGTTTTTGGTATATGCTTAAGATATATTCCCCATTCAATTTTTAACAATCTATAGGAATATATATGAATGATGAAACTGAATTAAAATGAACAGCTTTTTGAAATTGACATCTTGCGCAGAATGGGCACAGGGGCCCCTAAATATCGTTTTCTCCTTTATATTACCTTTACAAAAATTAGTGTTAGTTTAAGTTACTAAGGAAATAATGGATCTTGCCAATTTTAGTACATAAAAACTTAAGAGTTTATAAATATTTTCTATAAGCAACTGAATACTTAATGTCCATTCCCTCGGGCAGGCATACCGAAATGTTTTTGTAATGCGCGTTAATAATTTAATTCCCCAATCAATTTTACACGATATAGAGAAACAAAGCTTGAGTACAATGGCGATTAAAAAAATAATAAATCATCACTTATTTTAGAGCCCGGCCCCTTAATTTCGTTTTTTT
>MUZC01000134.1:145553-158431 GCA_002072015.1 Radix auricularia
TAGGGGGTTGGGGTGGGCGGGGGCGTGAGTGGAGCCGTCAAACAGCTGAATGAGCTATAAGGTAGTGCTTACAAGAATGGCGAGTTCTTGATCTGAGATCGATAACCGATCGTTCGATCAGCCTTGGATATTGAGTCGTAACCACGTGCCCCGGGTGTATTTTCAAGGTAAATAGTTCACAGATCTGGCATGCAATGCTGGAATCTTTTGTGTAAGAATTAAAATCTCAACAGCGTAATCGTCCAAAAATTAAACCTCCTTGCTCTTTATGATACATTTTTAAACGTTTGTTAATCAGACTAAGATTTTTGACTAATGCTGTCTATTGTATAAATTACATGTTTATTAAGGCTCAATTCATAATTTGGCTAATCTCCAGTATTAGACCAAGCCTAAAAAACACAAATGTAACCCCGTATTGCCTGGATCTACGTTTATCCCTAACATGTACCATGTACCATGTACCATGTACAATATTTTAGAATAATTCACGTAGTCATCTTTCACCTTTTACTATGCTTATTGAGTTCATTTTTAAAAAATGTTTTGTTGTATTTTTTATGAAATTGAAATTCTGTTTGTTTGTATAATCTCATTTCATTAAACCATGCAGTTAAGGTAAAGTTGCGCTAATGCCTAAGGAAGCTTTAGGTCAAGGTACTCGCCTAGCTGTATTTCACAGGCTAATGGAGCGTTCCAGTGTGACAACATGACCGTTTCTGGCAATATGACAGTTTATGACAACATGGTCATTCGCGCCATGATTATTTTTTTTAACAGCCTGCAGTATATGTAAAAATTCATGGTCGTATTTGACAACACATCAATTTGTGATACTTTTGTCATTGTGAAAACACGGTGACTTCATTTTTTACAACATTGCCATTTGAAAGATGGGCACGATGACAAAATGATTAGTTGTGACCGATCTATTCATTTGTGAAACTATGGCCAGCTGTGACGTAATATCACGTCTTAAAAACCCAAACACACCTCATTGTCACGGTCACTGCTTTAAAAAAACGGCTCAATTAAACAATGTGGACAATTTGATCCCAGGAATTAATGAGACCACATGTCATTTTGTGGGCATATCATCAAATGACTATTAGTCGGTCTAGTTTCTCGGCATAGTTTGTAGCCTTTGGCTAGTTCTAGTTGTTTTAAAGGTAGTTCTACGTTTAAAAAAACATTACTGTCTTTTCTTATAGTCTTCCCTTCACCACATAAATATCTTTCAGCCGATTTCCGTTGTAGGCATCATTTATCATCAAACATTTCTTTCAGTAGATGTCAGTGACAGTCTCCACTTACCATCCTAAATTTCTTGACAGTCTCCACTTACCATCCCAAATTTCTTGACAGTCTCCACTTACCATCCTAAATTTCTTGACAGTCTCCACTTACCATCCTAAATTTCTTTCAGTAAATGTCAGTGACAGTCTCCACATACCATCCTAAATTTCTTGACAGTCTCCACTTACCATCCTAAATTTCTTTCAGTAGATGTCAGTGACAGTCTCCACATACCATCCTAAATTTCTTGACAGTCTCCACATACCATCCTAAATTTCTTGACAGTCTCCACTTACCATCCTAAATTTCTTTCAGTAGATTTCATGGAAAGTCTTCACTTACCACCAAACACTTCCTTCAACGTGTGTCTTTAAAGATCGTTTTGCTATCGTGAAATTTTCCTTTCATTGGGCTATATAAAATTGAAATATGTTTAAACCGGCGGCCATACTAACACACGATATTCCGACAACTTGATGACCTATTTATATTTATATTAAATATACGGACTGCATATTCAGGTCATGCAATCAACCATTTCAGTCAGACACGTTAACATGCGTGGGTCAGGATTGTGTGATCTGGACCGGGAACCATGCGTAACTTATTTTTGTCGTATTGCAAAATTTCCTGTTCTATTGGAACCAACCTCGCCTGTATGACGTCATGAACTATACATGTATTTAAATGTTATGTTAAGTATACCTCTCACCTTTGTGATAGGGGAATTCTTCAGGCGCTCAACACACAAACTCAAACAAACACACACACACACACACACACACACACACACACACACACACAGACATACACACACAAATCTTTAAGATTGAGTGTTTAAGTTGATCAATTTGTGCTAATTGAATGCGTACTTAATGACGTCAAGATGATGACTGATTTCAACTTAACCCAACGCTGACATCTGTCAATTGCATCATGAATTCTTACAGTTGAAACTATTGTTCATGTTTTTCTATACAATTAGTGCTTCAAAGCAACATTCACAACGTTCTTACAAGAAGTGTTTTCTTGTGACGCAGCATTAACGGGCACATGGGATTTGTGTGTTTACACAAAGCCCAGCTGCTTTTTTTCCCCAAAAAGTGTCAGGTGCCCATGACAGAGCTGGGTGGACTCAGTGACACCCTTAGCCCCAGGACAAAAAAAATTGCTGCCTTTACAGATATTCGAATTATGTGCCCACATTAATATCACCTTGAATGCGACAACGCATTAACAACCTGCAAGTGTATTTGTTAGAGTAAAAAAAATATTTTCTAAAACAACTAAATAAAATTTTTAACAATACAAACTTTTTCAATGACTCGAATTGTTGTGTTTTTAAAGGTAGATAACAAATAATTTCAATGAGATAACACACAAGTTTATGTTAAGTTAAAAGAGTTATTGATTGGGAAGAAGTTTGAGTGAAAGTCACTGTATAATTCTCAACAGGCTTCAACATACAAAAAATGTGGTTTCAATATTACGCCGTCAACCATTCTCTTTGCTGAGTTTTCAATGGTTCATATTTTTAAGGAAACAAAAATCATAATCTAAATTGATGTGTCTTTACTCAATCACATAACATTTTGTGCGATGTAAGAGACACCAATCCTTGCCAAAGTTAAGTAACTTTCTAAGGATTTAAATAATCCTCATGTTATAGCATAATGAAATATATATCTGCGTTGTTGTAATTGAGCAAAGATCTATAAAATTAATGTTGACAGGTCATTAGTTATATAGTCGGACCACGCTAAGTTGAACTTCCCTAAGTCGAAAACCTCCCTTTATCAAATTAATTGTTAACTACCGGCAAGGTTCCATAAGACTAATGTATTTTAGATTTTCTTAACTCGAAGGTTTTTGGCTTCCGACCTCCCTTAGTCGAGTTTTCTAAGGCGTTTTTGGTTATTATTCTGGGGTGACATTTCAGAACACGTGTTCCGTAGAGCCACGTAAAAGGACGCAAGCAAATTCTTATCTCAGCGCATTACATCAGGGATTAAGGTACTCTCGCAAATACCAAAACTTCACGTCGTTTTGCTGTATCCTGTGACTCTTTTCAAAAATAATAGTCTTACTTCCCTCATCCCACTGTGGAGTGAGTAAAGTGGGGAGGGTAGGTGTCTCCTGTGACGGGCTTGTGTCGGTATATCAAATCAAGTTTGCTTCCTTTCATATGAAACATCAGACACCACCTCTATTTTCTTTCCAGCCTCCTAGCTGGTATTGCTGTCCCCTCACCTCTCTATATCCTTGATTAATCTGCGCGTATTACGACATTTTCCCTTACACGATAACTTCGAAAGTCGATTTTTTTCTGACCCTTTGAGTTCGACTTTAATTAAGAATAAAGTAATTAATATCTAATTAGTATAGGTACTAAGCATATGATTTTGTAATTCAATTGGAAAAGAAAAAAATAAAAAAATTAGGGCTGCGGAAATTAAAAAATAATTTCTCGATTAATCGGTAAAAAATTGTATCGATTAAAATGTTTTTAATCGATAAAATATGGATTGGAATTACAGCAAATATTTTAAACATTTTTATCGATTTATTAAAAAATAATTCGATTTAATTATTAATAATAGTTTTCTTTACGTAAAAACTTCTCCATTTAAAAAAAGATTTTTAAAGTGTAAACTTTAAAATAAGCATTTTTTTAAAAGGAAAATGATATTTTAAATAATAAAAATTGTTTTTACTTAATTTATAATAACAAAATTTAAAATCATTGGACATAAATTCAACTACTTATATTTAAATTTTTTCTCCCAAAAACAATAAAAAAACTTAAGTTATCGACATTTTATGAAATTTTCAGTTTAATGATGTCATACATCTTATTTTCAGCTTTAATCAAAATTATCGATTAATTATTCGGTAATTTTTCAATAGTTAACGATTAAATTTAAATTAATCGACAACAGCCCTAAAAAAAATATTTCCTTTTATGTCCTTCAAGCGTAATTTCTCTCGCCTTTGAGTTCTTTCTTTCTTTTTTTTTTTTCAAATTATTTTTAAAAATTATATAGTTTCTTAACATTTATTATTGTGATAGGGGTGCACTTTGTCCAAAGACTTGGTGCACTGTATTTGCAGCCCCGGATGTAGAACAATAGAATAACCATCTCAGAAAATCAAACTTGTACATGTCATAGTTAACTCTTTTTTTTTTCCTTCTTAAAATACAACCTTACATTTCAAGGGAGGTAAGAAAAAAAAGCAAGAGTTTCAAGTTCTGTTGTCTAAGCAGAGAACAGCAAACAAGAAGCAATATTGATGCAGTCTTTGGTTCAGTTCAACTTTTAAAAAAAAAAACAGCTCTTATTATTGCGCAAGAAGTGGACGTAGAAAGTAGACCAATGACACGTTTTTTGCTTGCTTTTGGCCCACATTATTAATTAACGAATCTGTTGAAGGGTTGCTAGGCGACATCTTAGAGCGGTGTGTCTACGTGTTTTTGCAAGCTATTTATTCGTTCATTTAGTATATTAGTGCATGTATGTCAAGCCCTGTACGATACCCAGAGGCGTCACTAGGGTTGGTGTCACCCAGGGCGGTAGCTCATGGTGTCACCTCTCACGATTTAACCCATAGAACTTCTCCGGGTTTTCCAGTGCCAAACAGGAATATATAGAATTTTATAGTATGGTGTCAACCACTGATGGTGTCACCCTGGGCGGCCCGCCCCCACCGCACCCCCCCTAGCAACGCCACTGACGGTACCAATTTATGTGTACACAGTGTTTCGTAATAGTTTCATATCGTAGGGTTGTATCTGACGTATATTATTGGTGTTTCGCAGTGATGCAAATGAAAGATGTGTTATAATGAAGTGGAAGAGGGGATATCGCTGTGACGTATGTGCGTTATTGTAATAGAGCAAATATATATATAGAATTCAAACATGAGCTTTCTTTCTACATAAAATCATTTTTAAAAATAGGGAACAAAACTGGTTGCGCAACTATATCCCTATTTAATGTATTTATTCTATATTGTAATTTTGGTTTGATATCTGCCTAAAATTTGTCTTATAGTGTATAGATTCAAGATACAAAAACGCTAGTTACTTAGAATATAAGTAGTTATAATTTTCTAATTAAAAAAAAAAGAAGCATTGCAATCATTCACCGTTTACGGGTTTGGTAGTGACACATTGTAGTTTTATTTTTTATTGTCGATATTTATTTAATAACAGTGAAAGCGCTTGAGTTCAAATTTATTTTTACAACACACGCAATCAGAGTCATATATATTAGATATATTAGCACTACACATTTATGAATTACCATCCTTTT
The DNA here is from genome assembly GCA_002072015.1 of Radix auricularia. Taxonomy (NCBI): domain Eukaryota; kingdom Metazoa; phylum Mollusca; class Gastropoda; family Lymnaeidae; genus Radix; species Radix auricularia. The sequence continues at coordinate 151,163 of MUZC01000134.1, forward strand.
TACAACGATGATTTATAATTTGGTTTATTTTTCAATGATGAGCCGTCCACAAATGACGTTGCGCGATTTTGATCACACTACCCCCTCTCGTCAAATTTTGACCCCCCTCCAACATGACGTCACAAATCTTTTACCCTCCCCCGACACCCATAAAATTCGTATTTTCTAATCACTTTTTTTGTCATTTAAGTATTTATTTAGTTTAAGTCAGCACTCTAATATCGTAACACGTGTGAAGCTATTGAAAAGTCATTAAATAAATTGAAATCAATAAAAAAATTAAGTTTAACTTTAATTTAAAGTAGCGCATTTCGATGAGACGTCACATTTCTTAAAACAAACTCCCCCCCCCCCCTTGTCCCGCATCGTCGGGGAATACGAGGCCCTAGGCGAGGGGAATTTGGTGGCCGTAAATGTAATAGAAAAATATATAATAAATACAAAAAAGAGTCTTGCGCGAGGCCTCCACAAATGATGAGACTAATCGGAGGCCTTAGGAAGCTTCCTAGTTTGCCTAAGCTTTAAAGCCGGCCCTCCCTGGCCCTCCCTAGTCATGTGACGTCATTGTGGACGGCCCCAAAACTAATATAACACATCTGGTATTTTGAAGAACCCCATAAAGCTCAGATATTGGAAATGTCTCTGATTTACAGATGCTAGAGTTTCTCTGACCAACTGACGTGCTTGCAAGCGATTTTGTATTTGATTGAAACAACGACTTATTGACATGTCACAATTCACGTGGAAGTTTTCATTTATATCGCAACCTTCTTGTACAGCGTATACTTCTGAAAATGAAATAGTTCTAGAGCTTTTTACACTCAAATAAAAATATAAGTAAACATTTGTAAACATTTGTGTTAATTCTAAAGATAATGTTTATGATATGAAAGCTATAAGTGATAATATCACACTCGACCTTATTAAAAAAAATCCTGGTGTTTTGTTTTTAATTTTAAAAAGATAATAATCCAACGTAAAATTTTTGGCATTGAAGAGCTAAGGCACAGCAGTGAAAATTAATATAATTTTTTTTTTTTTTAAATTAAAGACGCAAAGTAAAAACTGACTGATTTTTGCTAAAAGAGTAATGAATTATTTTAGATATTGCTCTCATCACAAAATACACCCAGTAATGCAAGGGCGTGTTTTTTTAATGAATACTATTTATGGCCGAAATAAAATATATCAAGATTAGCTCAACTAAATCTCGTAACTAAAGACAGTTTACTATGGCATAAAATGACCATTAGATTGAACACAGATCCTCCAATGAAAGCTCTTGATCTGCTAAAGTATAAAATTTAATAATGGTTGAAATCACATATCTAACAATTTATTTATCTAAACGACGCGCATCAAAACTCACCTTGTGTCTTCCTTTATTTGACGTTTGGAAGCGCACTATTTCATAAAGAGTTTTCGTTAAAAGTTAATGACCGATCCTAGTATTTTACAATCGTACAAACGTTAGAATTTTGATTGATACATTTTACAAAACCAATTAATACCAAACCTGCTTGAAAATCTCAGTAGGTGAGAAAAAATGCACAAATTATTTTGTTGCAACCAACTGGTTGCATTTTTAAAGACATCACCAGATCTACCAAGATACACATGGTGAACTATGCGACTCAAATAAGAAAATTAAATGAAAGGGAAGCAATTTTACACACTTTTACTAAAATAAAATCTGTTTGCCGATTTGTAGGAGTTAACTCTCTTTTCAAACCTGCCATTAGAAGAGACCAACTTCACCTGTAGATTGGACTATTTATTTAACGGAATGTTCCATTCAATTTTAGGAAAAAACCCGTGTCACTGGAGTTCAGTCCAGCAATCGACGACCTACCCCGCCCCCCTCACCCGTTTTACAACAATAGGAGATAAATCTGTAAATGTTCGAACATAATAAAAACTTTTAGTTTTGTCTCACATATAATGGATTTATAGTCAACATTTTTTTTCGGTATGTTTAATTGGATGACAGAGTATTTTTGAGTCTAACGTTCTGATATGAACGTAGAGACAATGTTGGTCTATTAGCAGGTGACCCAGCGCTCGCAGGCCACAGCTTTGCAGGGATTGTGTGACGCATGCCGTTGGTCCACCGTATCATTAGTGGCCTGTCTGAACAGCGTAACAATCGCATAGCAGGAAAAAAATTTAGATGTCTATTTCGTCTTGAAATTCAGTTTCTCTGTGTTACGGTGGAGGAGGGCTTCTTTCTTAATGGATACCTGGTCGACTCCATAACCTGTTAAAATTTGGAAACTGCGTTTTATTATTATTTTATTATGTTAAAATTATACTATCCGCCTTACCGTGTGTGAAGACCTAGCGGTTGGGTATTCGCTGCTTGATCTTGTAGACGGAACCTGAAAGGGCTCCCACACATTAGACGGGAATTTCTGACTGTTAGCCTATATCTTCTGAAGCTGTTTAATGACTTGGAACTCGAATAGGTTTAGAGTTTAAACGTATTCATTAGAAGCTCAAATGAATTGCACTTGGACTGATTGTGTCCCCGTCATGTCATGTCTATCAAATGCGCCCACATGTTTAACGATTTTCTTATCCAAATCCATCTAAAAAAATCAATCAGTATATAATATAGCAAAGATTGCAGTTGATAACAATGTTAAATATTTTATTCTGATCTGCTATATTTACATTTTTCTTTTATTATTTTTCTGTTTAAGAATGAAACACAATGTACAGACTTCTACATATCTTATGAAAGTTGTAGTTATTATAATAATTTAACGTTTAAAAATAAAACTGTTACATTTTCCCATCTTGAAGCGCTCTCCTGGCAATGTTCATGATTTTAATGACCACGTTAATACTGAAACTGTCGTACAGGCAACTTTATTTTCCACTCAAGTTAACAGACACTCATTAGTCATGTGCAATGCTACCTTTCACCCCCTGTCTTTGAACTTTGATGACATGTCTTGTAAATTATTTTCATTTCTCCGAAGTGTACACGATCAGCCCAGGGCTATTCTTAACTCACACTCAGGTAGAGCTTGTGGGATGGTTTGCTGTACGCTTCCAGACGAGTTAACCTCGAGGCCAAATACTTAGCAATTTAAGACCGAGACTGTAGAACTAAATCTTCCAATCAGCAATATGTATATCCGGTTGGAATTTTGGGAATCGTTACAGGGAAACGAAAACACAAAAAAAAACACTCTTCAGCGGATTTTAATAACTTTTTATTACGATGACATGTCTTTATAAAATTTAAGAAGTTATGAGTATGGCTGTACAGGATTCAAATTTTTTTAATCCAGTTACGGCCGGATTTGGAAAGATTTATGAAGTGAAATCCGGTCGGAGCGGGATTTGCAAAGATGGCCGAATTCCGGATTTGTATAAATGGCCGGATTCCGGATTTGTATAAATGGACGAATCCTGGATTTGTCGGAGTCATAACATATATCAATTGAGGCTGCGGAAATTCACGATTAATTAATCGATTAATCGTTCAAACTCTAATCAATTGAAATTAATTTGACCATTAAAAAATTTTTTTTTTAAATTTCTCATATTTAAAAAAAAAATATTCATTAATAATTTATGTTGTTTGTTACTTACATATTGTTCCCTCGTATTATTTTTATTTATTTAGACGTGCATAAGTAAACAAAAAGTTTTTTCTTCGTTATTTTTTGCATAGCAGAACAAATTCTCTGCGTTACGTCAAAAATCTTTGAATCGATGGAATTACCGCGATTTAACCGATGTTGCGAAATAAAGAATCGCAATTTAATCTACATAAGCATTATAGATTTAAGTAATCGAAATTAATCGATTATCTATATTTTTTTTTCCTTTTAACAGAATTTTTAAAAAATCAGAATATATATATATATATATAATAGGGCTTTACAAGCCATCCGGATTTGGTCGGATTTATGAAGTGAAAGCCTGTCGGAGCCGGATTTATCAAAATGGCCGGATTCCGGAGTAGCCGGAGCCGAAATCTGGTACACCCTATTAATAGGCATTTTGTACTCTTTAATGAATTCACAGTCTTAACTCTTTTTTAACACAGTTCATGACACAAACAACATTTTCTTTTTAAGAAATGGTTTCAGAATTTCCAATATACTACCAGATGACTCAAGACAGATAAAACCGGCTAAAGAAAAAAAAAGTTGATTGGAGGGGGGAAGGGGCTCCAGACAGGCATAACCGGCTAAAGGTTTAAGGCACCCGGGTCATTACACAACAGGTAAACACATGATTAACGACCACCTGTAAGCGATGTAATCATTAAAAGAGGAGAAATGTTCCAGCGGGAGACAACACTCGCATGTAAACATGGAAGTCGGAGATAAAATCGAGGCAGTGTCTCGCACTGACGTGACATTTCAAAAGAGAAAATTCAGGAAATGTAGGGTCACAAATTTATTTTTGTTTAAAAGCATTACTGTCAAGCGAAATAGACTTTTCGTTTTCAAGCCAAAAGTACCGATACATGAATGCATAATACTTTATAACGAAATTAAGGTCATGAACTGAAGTACAAAATAAAGGTCATGTATATTTGGAAAAAAAAAGGTCATGGACTGAAGAAGAAATTATAGGTCATGGACTGAAGCACTGTATAAAGGACATGGACTGTGGGATACAAATAAAGGTCATGTACATTTGGGGAAAAGGGTCATGAACTAATTGAGGCGATAAAAATCATGTATTGTGAATTAAAATGAAGATCATGTAATGTGAAATCAAATGAAGGTCATGGACTGAAAGAGAAAATAAAGGTCATCGAATGTGAAATAAAATGAAGGTCGTTGACTGAAAGAGAAAATAAAGGTCATAGACTGTGAAATAAAATGAAGGTGTGGACAATGTTTCCTCTAAGATTCGTTGGTCTGTTTGCAAATTATAAATAAAAAAATAATTTTTAAAAAATAAAAAAAAATAAAAAAAACCAACTCGTGTGCCCCAGTTGAACAGCGTTCATCTTGTGTGCAATATTTTACAAATTTGCTACGCTGATGTTCTAAACTGCTGCGCGGCGTCGGTCAGATATATGCTTTTTCCGAGCAGCCGCACGGCCGAAAATGAACATTGTTCATAGACTGAGGCACGAAATAAAATGATTGGACTTGAGAACAAAATAAAGGTAATAACAATTATCAGAAATTGTAGGTCTTGGACCCTGTTGAAATAAAACTCATGCTCTTTAAAAGAAAATGAACTTTACTCCCAAAGAACACAAAGGAGTTCTTAAGGATTATGTCTGGTAACTGTGCTGTTAAGATTTCCTTAACTAAATTATTCATCTGTCGTTTTAACTGATTCTATTTATAGCTGAAGAAGCGGCCTCTGTCGGCAAACTTTCCTGTGAGATTCCCGTTACCTGTGATCTCTATGTCATAATTGGTACAAAGATTAAAGACGATGCGCCGATTCTGGAGTTACAAAAAAAGTCATTCAGAAAATGCATATATTGGAAATTCAGCTCTTTGTCAATGAGATTGTTGGAAAGCAAAACTTTCCGGTCAAAGAGACTGTTGGAGAGTAAGTCCCTCCGGTCAATGAGGTTGTTTCGGAGCAAGTCTCTCCGGTCAATGACATTGTTTGGGAGCAAGTCTCTCCAGTCAATGGGACTGTTTGGGAGCAAGTCCCTCCGGTCAATGAGAATGTTTGGGAGCAAGTCTCTCCAGTCAATGGGACTGCTTGGGAGCAAGTCTCTCCGGTCAATGAGACTGTTTGGGAGCAAGTCTCTCCGGTCAATCGGACTGTTGGGGAGCAAGTCTCTCCGGTCAATAAGACTGTTAGGGATAGGGAACAAGTCCCTCCGATCAATGAGACTGTTTGGGGAGGAAGTCCCTCCGGTCAATGAGACTGTTGGGGAGCAAGTCTCTCCGGTGAATGAGACTGTTGGGGAGCAAGTATCTCCGGTCAATGAGACTGTTAGGGATAGGGAACAAGTCCCTCCGGTCAATGAGACTGTTAGGGAGCAAGTCTCTCCAGTCAATGAGACTGTTGGGGAGCAAGTCTCTCCGGTCAATGAGACTGTTTGAAAGCAAAACTCCTGGAGACATTGAGCTCCTCATTTATCCATCGACATAAGATCAAAGTGTTTAGTTGAAGTCTGAGAATGGAGTTGAAAGGTCATAAACAGACCAGCATGAATGCGGCAAGTCAACTTACTAGCGTTTTACCTGTCTCATGAATTGTAGCTCTCTAGATTAAACCTCGGTCCAGAGTTTACCTGAGAATAGCTGGGGTATACCTTAAGTCTTATTAGTTTAACCCATGGACTCTGATCTGAAAGCTTCTGTTCATATATGTTCTGTTACAGCAGGAATCAGCTTAAACATGGAGTACAGAAATGAACTTTGTACTAATTCCGAAAATTCACGGAAAATGCCGATATAAAAAAATGTGTTCGTCTTTATCTGAAAGTTGCTGCATTTGCAGAAGTGGACGGACGATTTTTTTTTTTCGGCTGTTACTTAACTTTTTTTTCATTTCCTTAGTTCAACTTTCGGATAACTAACTCATTAGAAAATTAGTTGAAACAAAGTTTAAATTAAATGGATTTAGAAAAAAGATTTAAATCCCTTTATTGATCACCATTCTAGTTTTCAATATGTCTCAAAATAAAGAAATAAGTTATCTGAAAACAGTCTCAAATAATTTTTTGGTTTAAAAACAGGATTCATTTAGCATATTGTGTTTGTTTGATTATTGGTTCTTTGAACTGTGACTACAATGAATTGGGATTGCAAAGAATTGGCATTTTTTAAACTATGTCAGTTCAAATAACTTATGATCAGGTTAATTTGTCTCATCATGGGTTAATTTCGCGAAATAAGAAAAACACGTCAAAGTAATACAGCACGGTTAATTAGATTCTTTAAAAGATCTTTGAATCACAATCCCACATAGATCTTTGTGTCAATAAACGATTGTCTACAATTGGTCACTTTCACTTGCTGAAATGAGTGACAAATAAGGACGAGAAAATCTGGACAAAAGGTGAAGAGGTGCATAAAAATTTGCGTGGTATCCAGTGATCTCAGGAATCCAAAAGATAAATCCTAAGAGTCTGCAGAAATGATGACACGAATAATTTTGTTCTCTGCCATCAAGTGGTCAAAGGGCCAAGAGATAGTCGATAAAATCAGAAGATCGTTTCTAAGTCTGATGAGCACCAGTCAGACTTCACCGTAATAACGTAAGTCATTGTGTTCAGACTTGTCTAATGGTTTAAAACAAAAATTTGGAATTCTTTCAAAC
>MUZC01000134.1:158590-174539 GCA_002072015.1 Radix auricularia
CCCCCCCCCCCAACTAGAAAATACCTGTGTAACAGCAACGTGATGGGGTCACGCCAAGCCACCCCCTACTCCACCCCTCACACACACACGGCCCCCCACCGCACCTTCCCCAAGGCACCACCTACCAGTCACTGCCATACTTGGCGAGGCCGGTGTGAGCGGTTCTACCACTACTCACCACGAACCGTTAGACATGAGTCATTAGACCGCTCTCGACCCAACGGCCAATGGAGCATCTGAAGCCAGGTGACGTCATATGTTAAATTTGTGGCCAGCGAGCTTCGTCCCACGTACAGCGATAGTTGGAGATGGGTGAGTTGGGGAATACAACCCACTGGCAAGCAGTGATGGAGATGGGTGAGTTGGGGAATACAACCCACTGGCGAGCAGTGATGGAGATGGGTGAGTTGGGGAATACAGCCCACTGGCGTACAGTGATGGAGATGGGTGAGTTGGGGAATACAACCCACTGGCGTACAGTGATCAAGATGGGTGAGTTGGGGAATACAACCCACTGGCGTACAGTGATGGAGATGGGTGAGTTGGGGAATACAACCCACTGGCGTACAGTTATCAAGATGGGTGAGTTGGGGAATACAACCCACTGGCGTAAAGTGATCAAGATGGGTGAGTTGGGGAATACAATCCACTAACTAACAATGATATTTGGGGATGGTTGAGTTGGGGAATACAATGCACACTCCTACAGTGATGGAGATGGGTGAGCTAAGGAATACACACCACATATTTAAAGTGATGGAGATGGGTAAGCTGGTAAATACAACCCACTGAAATATTCATGGAGCGCATACTTTTGTGGGAGAGAGAAAAACAATCCAAGTTTTTAGTGATCTACCAAGCTCTCTTTAAAAGTGCTTAAAATCCTAAGTTTTAATCACATTAAATTTTAAACTATGCAATGATAAGTCTCAATTTTCACGACAATTTACGTTCATTAATTGTAAGCCTATAGAATCTAATATGAAACACCAAATAAGTAAATGTTTGTATTGCTCTTCTCCGTACTCCTCAGATCAAGGCTTTTATCTATTTCATTCAGAATAAAAATTATAAGAGTTTTAAAATTTCTAGACTTATAATTTCCTAAAACGGTAAACACTTGATTTTTATTATTTTAAATGGTATTTGCGTTATATTTACATAATATTTTCTTACATTGCATATGTTATGCGAACATATACTTGGTTTAAAGCAAATTTTGACCAAGTAAATGATTTAAGTTTTTACATACGTCAGAATCTATAAATTAATTCAGTTTAAACTTAATATCATTTCCTTTAATTGCGACTTTCTGAACATCACACGCAATAGGCTTAAACTAATACAAGAGTTATTTCATAATCTAATACCATTAATTTTGTGCATACTTAAGTTCATACTCTATTTATATAGTAAAGTACTTTTCGTATACTTTTGAAACATTTCTTAAATACAGATCTAATACCATAACCTTTAGCTTAGTGTAACACTGAAGTCATTAACTTTAAGTGATGAGTTCAGTGTTCGTTCAAGTCAGACAGTCCGTGCTTCATTTAAACTACTAAACCATCGAATTCAACAGTAAATTACCCCAGCACATAGTTAAACACCCACGAAGCTTCTTCAAAGCTCAGCTCCAACATGACAGCGTCACGACTACAGCTCCTCATAGGGGCGCTTTGATGGCAAGCGAGTAGGCAAGGCATTAGAGTCACTGCGAACTTGTGTCTATAAATATTGATTCGTTCAGAGTGGTGAAGACTTTTAATTGGCTTTCTGTTGCACGTAGTCATGACTAACCTCACCTGTCGCGGCATCTGCTACATTTATTTTACTACTACTATTATTAGAGAAAAAAGTTGGTGTAAAATTTAAAAGGACTTAAGTCTCCATGGATTATGATCTTGTAGTCAGAAAATCTGTAACACTGTATCCGAAGCAGTTAACCGCAAATAACTATTATTGCTTGTTAAATGATATTTTTTAAAAATAAAAAGTTTATGCGTTGCGTTTAACGTATTTCATTGTATTTCTTAGTTTCTTTCTAGATGAAAAAAATGTCTTTTTCTGACATAAAATCGAACACATTAAAATTTTAGTCTTTGGTGTCACCCCCTAATGGTGCAATCCGGGGCGCCCCCCCCCCCTAATTTCCGCGACGCCACCGATAGAATGTTAAGCGGATAATAAAATAACTATGTTACTTATTTGAAAAAAAGTTAAATAAAATCTTTAATGTATAAGTTTTATTTTTGCCGTATGTCGCATATAATACCAATCACATATTTTACTCAATTAAACTTTTTTAAAATACATTATATGCGTGCTTAATGAGTAGTCTATACGTTATTTTGTTTGCTGAAAATTTTGAACAAATCAAATTTATTGTTTGATAAATTTATAGAAAATGACATTTTAAAGAATAATTAAAACTTTGAGCAGTCGGATTTTGTTAATTCAACAATTCATTGTTTATACAATACTTCAAATTAACAGTTGTATTAAAATACTTCTCTATAGAATATTTACAGCTCATTGTAATCTTCAAGCAGTTAATTAAATAAAGGAAATACACGATAATTTTTAGAAGTAATAAGTAATTTTGCACCTATTGTGACAAGGGATCTGCTTATTAAAATACTGCAACAGTGGTGAGTGTAATACACAAGCAATTTAAATAGCTTTTGCTTTTAAAGAGATATATCATGTTAAATACATGTTAGTTTCGAAAACAGTTAATTGCATAAATTTGTTGTATTAAGGGATCTTTAAAAGAAAATTAACATAAAATTAAATAAAAATGCGGAATTGTGTTTTGAAGATTAAAAAAATTATTTCGCTATTTAATTTGACACCTTTATTAGATAACATTTCAAGATTCAATTTTTTTTTCCATTTAATCCAAATAATGGACAAGTCTTAAATTAATTTTTTACTCATTACGGAAGCTAAAATCCCTTATACTTATACTGTTTTTAAGATGCAACATTTAATTGCATCAACAGCCATCTGATAAAAATAAAGGTCTTCACGTCAAAATCCTGATCATGTACTTGATAAAATACATGTAAGCACTCCTTAACTAAATATCTGTCTCATCCACCATGTAAAACTCACATCTTTTCTGCCTGAAAAATACCTATTCGATCCACCAGGTAAAATACCTCTCGGATGTACGTGATAAAACATGTGCTTAATCTATCTGATAAAACACATGACTTAACAACCTGTCTAAACTACCTAAAAAAAACAAAAACACTGTCTCATCTGCTTCATTAAAAAAACGTTCTTGATGGGAAAAAAAAACCCGCCCGATGCACCTTATAAAACACGTGTCTGATCTTTCTGATGAAAAATCTGTCTGTTCTACCACATAAAAAATGTGTCTGATCTTCCTGATTAAAGAACCTGTCTGATATTTCTGATGAAAAATCAACTAGTCTCGTCTACCTGATAAAATGTGTGTGCCCCATCTTCTTATAAAAATACCTGTCTGATCTAACCAATAGAATACCTGTATTTGAACCTGAATATAAAAACTCAAGTCTGTTGCCTCACTGTTTCCTCTGTTAAGCTCTCACACGTGGTCTTTGTTGTCTCAACCGGAAACTGGCGTAGGTTGGACGGCCTATCATGATTACCTTACCGAGGTCGGCCGGTAGTGATTCATTCAATAAAAACACTTCTATTTTTAGACGTTATGAACGAAGATTTCAAGAAATTTTGTTTTCGCGATCGTTGTTTAGCTGTGAGTTAAAGGTTAACGTTGAGACATTGCGTCACACGGAGTAAAATTGGTATGGATTAGTATGGTTGGTATGGACCAACCGGAAACCTCTCCGGACATTCGTCCCGGCCGGATCTCGGATTTTGGGAACTATTCGCCTCGACAAATGCAAAATATCTATAAAAAAAATAACTTTAAAAATACAATTTTGAATTTCGATAAATTTCAAGTATAGTATAATTTTAAATTGTTTAAAAAAATATAACAAATGCAACAAAATTATTGAAATTAATCATTTGAAATTATGAAGATAGGCCTATAGATCTAAAGTTTATAAACTAATTTTCTACATCAATTTCGTGTTTACTTCTAGCGATTAGCGCCACGCCGCCATATTTAAAATTTAAACTTGTTAAATATGGTATAAAATAAATTCAAATTAAAGTAAATAAATTAACTAAAATTAGCTGCGATTAAAATTTACAAAGTAAGCAAGTAACATATTAACAAGATAAACAAAATTTACAAGTAATATATAATGAATTTATTGTTTTAAATTTTAATAGGCCCTTCTTCTGGCCATAAATATCATTGCACTTTCCATAAGAGTGTAGACAGTGGCGGCGTTAGGTAAGCGCGGGGCCTAGTGCCAGCAATGACCCCGCATGGCCAGAGTACTAGTAAAGATCGCTAAGCACCAGTATGCTATGGTTTTTAAAAAATATGAAATATCTTGATTATTGTGTACTTTTAATACCGCGTGTCATTTTTATTAAATTATTTGACCTTCAAAAAGGATTACAAGAGTGCCTCTTTCGTTTCTTTACAATAGTTTCCAGCATACGTTCTACCATCCACTCTTTGGTTCTACATGTATAGGCTATTAACCAGGACGAGACATGTTCAGGACCAAAACGCGGGGCCTACCTAAACGCGGGGCCTGGGGCAGTCGCCCCTGTTGCCACCCTCAAACGCCGCTCCTGAGTGTAGACGGTGGTAAAGTATAAAATGAAAAATACAGTCAATAATAATTTAATAAACCTAATTGAATGCCTAAATTTAAATTTTATTTGTAGAAAACGTGAAAGCTAAATGCAAGTTTTTAAGGTTTTGCGAAATAAAGCAACTGCTAAATGTTTTCAAAACCGAAATTAATTCGAATTTCCGATTTTCGTTTAACAACCCTACTGTTTGGATTCATACCTTTATCCGGAAAAATAATACTTCTACCTATTCGGATTTGGTACCTGGTAGAAAATGCCTACATGGTTATTCCCTAGTATGGGTTTAAATGCCCTAGTCCTCTAGAATAAAAAAAACAACAAACTAATGAATCCGAACCTTTTAGTAAAAATGGTCGCCAGCTCTGAGGAAACCTTCCGGTGGGGGTTAAACCCTAGGTAGGTCAGTGATGATCCCACGCTTTGCGGCGATCTAAACCATAGAGACTCGTAAGCTTTGCCGTGGTGGCGCCAAAGTGATACTATGTTGATAGCGAGTCACAGTAGGAAATTCCACACCTCCCTCTGGAGGCACACTTTAGTGGGAGGCATTTTCGACCTAGTGTCCTGGACGCCCAGGCGGCCGCTTGTAGCAGCGACCGCTCCGGGGGGGAGGGCTTCTCAGCCTTTACGTCCCTTAGGANCCGGTTTAGGGCCAGGAGCGCCAGTACGGAATAGCAAAAGGTACCGCTAGGAAACGATTGGACGCCAGCTCTGAGGAAACCTCCCGGTGGGGGTTAAACCCTAGGTAGGTCAGTGATGATCCCCCGCTTTGCGGCGATCCTAACCATTGAGACTCGTATGCTTTGCCGGAGTGGCGCTAAAGTGATACTATTTTGATAGCGAGTCATAGTAGGGAATTCCACCCCTCCCTCGGGACGCACACTTAAGTGGGAGGCGTTTTCAACCTAGTGTCCTGGACGCCCAGGCGGCCGCTTGTAGCAGCGACCGTTCCGGGGGTCTTCTCAGTTTTTACGTCCCTTAGGGGGCCAGAGGGCCTAGGGGGTTTTCCGGGAAGCCCCATGAAGAGCGCAGGCTCGGGACTGCTGATTTTCTTCCACATGTAGGATTTTCAGTAAAAATGGAAAAGATCATCCCCGTTATTTTGGAATTAATTTTTATTTATTTATTTTTTGAAGAAAACAGGAACGTATTAAATGATCTTTGGTATGGTATCTTTTCGTATGCGAAAGACGATAGATTTTTAATTTAATTTTTTAATGCAGCGCTTAGTTTGACGGGAGAGACCTATCCTTGAGTTCCAGTTTCTTTTGCTTATCCCACATACGAATGAAATAGTGTTTCTTGGCCCTCTTCCTCGCTCAGAAATATATCTGCTACATTAAATATACAATCGATTATTACTTTTGTTGTCTATCGTTTCCATTACATTTGCGGGTGACTGGTTGCTAAGGAGGTGGCAAAATATAAGATCATCCATTAGCTAGGGCTATAAGCGTAGGTCAAAGTCAGTTAGACAATACTGAGTTATTCTGAGTTTAGTAAAAAAACAAATATTTGCATAATTTGAAGGGCGTAGTCAGTGTTCGTCAGGCACAGTGTGGTTAAAAACTTTTATTTATTCCCATCCGCCAAAATGTATTGAAAACAATTTTATCCCGAGCTTAGTTCACTATGCTGACAAATGCATGATCTGTAAAGCTGTAAAGCTTTGATTTAGGTATTACATCTTTTTAAACGCTTTCATCTGGTCAAATATAATGAATGACTTCAGATTAATTTGTAACAATAAAAAATGCGCAGAATATAACTTGCGCTCATATACTCATGATTAAAACTTCAAAACAAAAGATTTTATTTAATTAAAAAAAATGTTATCTTACAATTTTTAATATATTTTTATTGGGATTTCCTCGAAAAAATATTAGTTACACTAAGGAAAAAAATGCATGTTAACTATTTTATACTGAAATTCAATTGTACCTCGAAGAAAAAAAAAACCTCTATATGTCAACTTGAAATGAGGAACATGTAAAGTACACGAGAAAACTGTGAGAGAGTTGTTTGTTTAAAATTTAAGTAAAGGACCTTGTTTTTAAATTCAAAAAGTAAATTTGTGAAAATAAAGGAAATTATATTTAATGTTTAATAAGCGCTGAAAAATTAAAAATGTTATACGAAGTTATGACTTTGGGGCCGTCCAAAAAGTACGTCACGCTTCAGAGGTGGAGGGGGAAAGTGTGACAGTTTGTGACAGTGGGAGGGGTTATCCGGCCATGTGTGAAGTCACGGTGTTCTATGTTAAATTTTAATTATTTTGTTAATAAAATATTTTTTTTACGAAAGTTTGACGTACTTTGGGGGGGGTGTTTCCGAGATTTGTGGACAGTTTGTAACAGGGGGGAGGCGCGGGGTGAGTTTAAAATTTTCAAAAATAGCGTGGCGTACTTTATGGACGGCCATGTTAAAGCTAAACACGAAATTGGATTTAGAAAATAACTACTGTTCGAAAACAATAATAAATTACAAATGTAATGATTATTAAATGTTAAAAATTCCCAAGCTTTTGAAGAGTACATCGATATACTTTTTTTTAATTGCCGAATTGAATCTGGATGTCCCTACAACTTTGGCAACCGTTGCTCTGCTCTCCCGTAGAGTAAAGCACACGTTTGGCAGGAGGGCAGAGTCGAGATCTGACCGCCACGGTGAGCTCAGCTGATAACCACTGGCTTGTGTTTGCTTTCTGGAGAGGGGCGGGCCAGACATGGATGATAAGGGGGTCAGAAAGAAAGTCTGTTCACAGGCAGACACTGCAAGTAGAATACCAGTCTTAATTTCTCAGACATAACTTAGGGTGTAGCATACCAGTCTTAATTTCTGAAATAGGGTTCAACATGCTAGGCTTAATATAAAAGACTTATTTGGCATGAAGAGTACCAGAGATAATGTCTCAGAAATGTCTGACCATTTATAAGGAGTAGCACACCAGTCTTAATTTCTCAGACAAACATAGCATGAATAATACATGTCTTATTATTTCAGACAGACACAGCAAGTATCAAACCAGTTTTAATTAACAATATAAAAGCCGAAGTCACTCACTCACTGTAACGCTGACAGACATAGTACACAGTCCATAGCAGTTGAAAAAGCGTGTGCTGTTTCTCACTATAAAATATTATATGACGTCATTGTTTGAGTTCATATTTTAATTTTGGAAAAGAGAACGATTTAAAAAGAGGATTTGAGGATTTGTTATTATAAAATACTTGGTGTACATTTCAGGAAGTTCAATATTTCTTATTTATAAAACTCGCATAAGTTACTTGGGCTTTTGAAAAAAGTGGGCCTCTTACGCGCCCTACAACCACACTTTTGAAAAAGTGAAACCCGTAGGCGACACAGTGCCCCTGCACAACCTAGTGTCTTAATCCCAGTATTAATTCTTTCAGACATACTTGGTATGTAGAATAGCAATCACTGTTCCTTAGAGAGATTTGGCAAGACTAAGGTAGTTGCATATGAATCATAACTGACCATACAGTTTTTTCACCCATATTGCGAAACTGAAATAATTCTATAAGATCGGGCCTGATAGAATAAAAAACTTAAATTTGTGTATTTTCTTTTATTTTCAAAACAATTCTTAGATTCCCTGAGTAACCAATGGTCATAAGGAAATGCAAGAAACGATTAGCTTCTGATATCCCTCCTATTTTCATATTGTTAATTTGAGGTAATAAATGAATTATAATATATAAGCATCTCTATTTTCCCTTGATAAAAATAGTGTAATAATAATAATAATAATAATAATAATAATAAATAATAATAATAATAATAATAATAATAAAAATAATAATAGTTTTTGCGCTACTTTTTAAAAATTGCAGAATTGGACTGCGATTTTATTTTGTTCGGATGTGACTTAGCTTTGTTTTCTTCTGCTTGGTTCAATTTGCGGCTAACTAACCCATAGAACATTAGTTGAAACAACGTTTAAATTAAATGCATTTAGAAAAAAGAGACTTAAATCCCTGCATAGAATGGGATTCAATTTTTTCAAATCTGGCGAGAGTAAAATCAGGCCGTAGCCGGATTCCGGTTTTACAGTGTCGAAATCCGGTACACCACTACTGTTAACAAAACCGAAGGGTTCATATTTCCTAAACTCACTTTTAATCGAATATCTGAATGGAAATAAAAAAAATTTTCCAAACAATTATTTGTTTAAAAAATAAATTTTATTTAAAAAAAAACACACACACACACACTTTAATATCGCTAATAGATTAACATATTTTTAACTCCTTACAGTTGGGGATACATTTTGAAAGAAAGTTCAGAACCTCTCTTCTAATATCACTAAAATAGCCCAACATCGCGTTGTGTTGTGAAAAAAAATAGCTATGCTATAATCTCTCCCGCCCCACCCAGAAATCTCTACCTTGGACGCAGTCCTTCTATCACCACCTCAACACCCCACCCCTGGCTCCATTCCCCACCTCTCATACATCTTTAACAACCTTCACCCCCTTTCCCTCTCCACTCCCATCCCTCACACTAGCCACCAAAAAGAACGGCTAGGTGTGAGCACCCATCTTACCTTTGCCTCGCTCCTTCCCCCGTGTTTAAATTTATTCAAGCACGGGAGTTTTACATTTTTGTCAGCTTTGCAATTTCGAAACGCCATTCCACTCCCCCTTCCTTTCCTAGCCCCTGCGCGCCCAGGTCTTGGTTCCTTTGGGGGTCTACTCTGTGAGCACCAAGCACACACTGGTACAGCAAGTCGAGGTCCAAGAGCTCTATAAACAACGGACAGATTTCAGCACCAGCGGCTATTGTGTTAAGTGTTCCGAGATCCAGGTGCATTCGGCATTCATTGCTTACCTTGTGTACCTCGTGAAGTGACCAGTGTCCGACACTTATATTTCAGCAACAGCAACAAAAGAAGATGGCCGGCTTGCGTGCACCCCGTGCTGGATCTGCCAGGGAACAACAAATTAAAGTAAGCACCAAGCAAACTCTTATTTTAAGATAAAGTAGTTTGTTTTTTTTTTAACTTTTAGATCTTCTTTTTTAAAAAAAAAAGATTTTAATTTGCATATAAAGACGTCCATACCTAATTCATTTTATTTTAAAACACCATAATAAAGACTTTCAGTGTGCACATAAGGTCGCTATAAACTTCACAATGATTCAACTCTAAACATAGTATCCAGTGGTAGGTGATAGAGGTGTAGTTTAGTTAAACATTTTAAAAAAAAAAATTAAACATAGCTGAATTCTTAACAGAAATATTTCAAAAGTTGCTTTATTTAACTTTTATCTCTTGCTTTCCTTTAGTATTGCATAAATGTATCGCTTTCAAAGTGTTTCAATTTTGTTTGTTTGACTCTGATAAACCATGTAGTTAAGAAGTCATCGATATTTCAACTCCAGCCACATAAATATTTATACATCAGATGATCATTTGTTACGCTCTCATTCATCTTGCAGTTACATCTCCCTGTTGTTACAGTTCTTTACTAACATGTTACTTGGCAGTTGTGTAATGTGCGTTATTCTAATCCATTAAAACCTTCTTTTTTTCTTCCCTAAACGTCTACAGATTAATTCTTACATTTATAAATGCTAATGATATAATCTGAGTCATGCATGGACATTCTAATCTAATCTAATCCAACCCAATGTAATAACATAGCACCTAAACGTGTGTGCTATGAACCTTCCACCACGGAAAGTTTCGATAAAGCTGGCAGCGCCCATTGAGAAAGATTATAAGTTTTAATGTGTCTTGTTTAATTAAGTGGGTTACGTGCGTGGCACAGGAACTGCACGCACCTTAAGCCTGCTGGTCGCTAGGTACATGAATGCGTCCATTGTGCGTGCCCTCAGTCTTAGTTCAGCAGATATATTCAAATGCGAGAATGTGTTACACATGCCTTACTTCACAAGTTAAACAAGTTTCACAAGTATTCATCTCTTCACGAAGCTTCTGTTAAGTATTACTAAATTTTTTGGCTGACACTATAGCTTGATATTTGGCCAAAATATTACTTAGTATTGAAAAATATTTTAGTTAGATATTTTCAAGAAAATTAAAATTATAAAGATATATTCATTTAAAGTGTGTATGTGTTTTAAATTTAAAAAAAATAAAAATTCATTTAAGAACCGCTCCATAATGTGAGCTCCTTATCAAGCGATGGTTTAGTTATTTAATTTTTATTTCACCACCCCAATACAGTCACTGTTGAACAACAACCGGCGTGACATTGATATCATATCTGACATAAGCTACAACATTTCTAGTCATCATTCTGCTATCTTCAAAACAAATGTTAAATGATGTAGCGTCACTGAAAACCGTTTAGAGCCATTTTTTGTAAGAATTATCCAAAGGTACTTTCAGGAAAAACATTTTTTTTTCTGGCAGAACAGCCTTGACCTTTGGTTCCGGTTACTCATGGTTTCACATTTTATTGTCAGCCATGCAGTTAACTTCTAGAAGATTCTTTTTAAAAATTAAAAAAAAAAAAACTAAAAAATATATAGGGAATTATTTTACATAGAGGCTTGTCCCCGTTACCTCCCCTCCTCGTAGATAGCCGGCTAATGTTGATGAGGCTTTGAAGAGATAATGGGTGATAAACCAGATAATGGGGTCATTAAGAGGGGTTTATTTATTTGATGTCTTACCTGCGGTGACGCCTATTTACCTGGAGCTCACCTGTTGGGGAGGGGGTAGAAGTTGATTAAAATGCCCAAACATATATACGTAAGAAAATAAAACATTAATCGCTAATGTTCTGTCCACGTTATTATATTTCAATTACTTGCAATAGGCTGCATTGAAACGGTCATTGCTCGCTAACAGCGGACTTACTTGCTCATTGTTGTTTTTTTTTAACTAGATATTCCTCATGATTAGCGAGGTAGATTGTGTTAAATGATGATATAACACCGTATTCTGGGTGATCACAGAAATGAAAAAAAAATTAAAAAATTTGACTATTTTACTCACCAACTTAAAGGTAACATAGAGATTTAGTGAAACTGACTTTTTTTTTTCAAAAGGCGTAGGGGGTTCTAATGTTTCCATTTGAACATTCTCGGGCTTTGTAGACAATGGCTTTCTTAGCGTTAGTCATTTCTCAGCACTTTAATAGTGGCTTTTACGTGGGCTCGATCCCACACCACTCAGCTGTGAAGTGAGCGCACTATTTATTGACTTCGCTCCCCAGCCGCCGATATTGACGTAGCCTCTGAAAATAAAGACTTGTTACATAGTTATCACAAGTCATTCAGATTCGACTTTACAGCAGTCACTTCTTTCTATTTGTCAGACAATAATTAAGCTATCTCGTGAAGCCCCACCCATTTCGCGGGCATCTAAATACAATAACGTATATGTTTTTTCTTGTAGTTTTAGTTTTAAAAATTTCTTTATGTATATATATATATATATATATATATATATATTTAAACCAAAAAGAAACTTTTTAATATTAAAAAAAGGGATAAGAGGTTTTGGCGTTGTTTCAATCTAGAAATGGCATGTGTATTAGCATGTCAAGATGACATTATTTGTGTCCCAGGTCTAAACTAAATGCCTCTAAATCATCTTGCGCTGAAATATTTATCCCCGTCTGCCACTTGTATCTAAGCACCTAAAATACCTCCCCAAAGGCCAGCCACTCGGTGCTGCTTGGATTAAAGGGAGGCATCGTCTTGACTTACCGATGACTAAGACAATATCAGCTACCAGGTCAGGGCGAGTTGAAGATTTAACATGGCCAACATGTATGCACAAGGCTTCAGCTATACCTGCTCAAGCTGTGTCCAACATTCACGTACACATCTACATCTACCTGGTCAAGGTGTGTCCAACATTTATGTACACATCTACATATACCCGGTCAAGGTGTGTCCAACATTTATGTACACATCTACATCTACCTGGTCAAGGTGTGTCCAACATTTATGTACACATCTACATCTACCTGGTCAAGCTGTGTCCAACATTTATGTACACATCTACATCTACCTGGTCAAGGTGTGTCCAACATTTATGTACACATCTACAGCTACCTGGTAAAGGTGTGTCCAACATTTACGTACAAGGCGAGATGAAGCTGAGCCATTTTCCGAAATTGATTTACACAACTTCGTCTACCTTGCGAAATGAAGTTGAATCGTTACCATGACTACGATCAAAGTACACATATTAGTTTGGTGCCGTATGTTATACTCACATAGGCCGAGAGTGTGTAGATAAACATGTGTAAATTGTGAGTCTTGAGCACACAGTCATAGAATAAAACTCTAGGTTTAGATTTAAGACGAATATAATCTCGAGCATACAGTCATAGAATAAAACTCTAGGTTTAGATAAGAAAAATATAATCTAGAGCACACAGTTATAGAATAAAACTCTAGGTTTAGATAAGAAGAATATAATCTCGAGCACACAGTTATAGAATAAAACTCTAGGATTCGATAACACCATCATAATTTCTTCAAATAGGTCAATAGTTTTTTTAACGATAAAAAAAAAACTGTTATCGGCGAGCTAAATAATCGTTAAAATTTTATTTTATGTTATGATTATAATTTTTACGACCCTTACTTCGACCATATCAGAGTTAGCATTAAAAACACTACATAATCATCTTAAAGTTTGAAATCCTCCAATATATCAACAGCAGTACACAAAAAAGGCTTTCAGAAGTTTAACAAAAAATTGAACGAAAAAGTAAAGAGATATTTAGATTTTACTAGGACGAATCCGTCATATTTATTTTTTATACTTTGTTCTCTTACTTTTATTTTCATAAAAAACTGTATATCAGATTTCAAATTAAATGAAGCATGAAACAGGTGATGCTTCGTTTATTTTTCTTGGCTGTCAGATCGGACAGATGCTTGTTATGATTTGAACTTGGAGAAAAATAACCCTATAAAAATGTTACATTTATTTGCGCCAGAAGATGGTTTGGAGATGTAAAAATTTATATAAGCTTTAGGCTAACTTATTAAGTATTAACAAATCGATGTTTAAAAGGTTCATCCCGAAAACTGTTTTGAACATGGCGACACAACCAAATATCAAGCTTTGTTCCCTACAGTCCCAATACACCGCCCTCCACTCTCCCCCAAATAAAAGCTCCATAATCTACTTACCAAACACACTGGGACCTCAGGTCAACATTAAAAGCCTCCATAGCCCAGTCATCCGCCTCATATCTTAGATATTAGTACTGCTCACACCCCAGTTCCCCCCTCCGGTGCCTGTGTTTACCATAACTCACTGGCCTTTGAAGAGAAGTCAAGATAGTCTTAGGTAAGAGAAGTCAAGATGGTTTTACCTGTACTACTCTGCACTCACGCAGCTGTTCTGTCTGGTTTAGTAGCTGCTTGTTTCCTGGAACGTTCCAAACTGAGGCTATGTCTGCTCTTGTCAGTTAATCCTAATTAATCCGTGGATTATCGTTAAAATAACCAAAGCTGGGGTATCAATGGCATCCCGCTGTCAACATGTCAAGATGCCAAAATTTCAGTCAAAATGTCAGTCAAAAATGTCAGTGAAGGTTAAAAATAAGATGTCAATCAACATAAATAAAAGACGTTAGGAATCTTGTTATGGATTAGACAAAAAGAAATATTGCTTAGTAGAACTAATAGATCTGAAGACCAATCGGATGCTAACGGACGTGTTTATCAAGAATGAAATAAAAATTAATTTCTATGTTTAAAACAATTAAATAAAAATGTGGTTATAGTATAGAAATATACAACATAATAAGAGCAATTGGTTCCTCAAACTCCTACAGACTCCTACAGCCATCAGAAAAAGTAAATATCATTTACATATTGAACAATTTTACGCGGACGTTCAAAGTTCAAAGCAAGTTATTTTGTGTGCAGTATTTTATTCCAAGACTTTATTTTAAGCGATACGCGTTGGGATTTATAATTTTTTAAAAACTCTATTTTTACGGGTTATTTATTATAACTAAAATGAATAGTATTTTAACGTGATGCACACGTACGGCTATTGGAGGGGAGTTACAAAAGGCCACTCTGAACGATGGTGGAACGTCCATAGACTGGTTTTGTTGCTCGTCTGGTATAAACTAGTAACTAGCAGCTGGTCGATTGTGTAATAATCATTGGCACTTTTGTTTCAATTGTCTTGAATTGTTAATTATTAATACAAAGAATGCAACATATCTTTTTAAAAAAAAATGTTTTTATTTAAATATTAATGTGTGCGGTTAATATTCGCAAGTGAGAATTTCAAACTGAAATAAGTTTTTGAATATAGAGTACGGCAGTTTAAAGTTTGTTATTTCACATGTCTTACAAACTAGATGAGTAAGAAGTTGTTGTTTAAGAATATAATTGCATGTATATCTACATTAATAAATAGCCTATACAATTGAAATAAAAGGCTGGTTTATCTGTATTGTGATGACTTAATGGAGACTGGGGTGGGTTACATTATATTGATTTAATCCAAACCAGTTACAGCCAGGGAAAAACGTATAGCTCGTTGGTAATTATTATTTCTACATTTAAAATCCCTATTCACAGTTTTTTTAACCATTTACAAGAATTCTCCTCGTTGAAAGATAACTCAGCACCTATCATTCCACATCCTTTCGCGATGATAAACTCAAAGAGCGCGTTCACATTAATCGTAAACAAGGGCAACAATCGGTCATAAAGTAAAACTACCGGCTTTGTTGGCCCTGAACAGATGTTTATTCGCTGGATAAAGTTTACATGCAACTGCGACGTCAATTTAAGGTTAAAAATAAACTAAGTGCGGTCTTCTATAACATACCATGCTAGGCTGTCGTAACACTGAAGTGCGGGTGCCAGCACAGGGTCGAGAAGGGGTGCCAGAATGAAAGGTTTCAGGGCGTCACTAAAATTCGCAGTAATATTAGAGGTAAATTAGGCGTAGCATGATGCCGTAGGCAGCTATAAAATGTAAAACGTCTTTAGGAAGGTCTGCAAGATAATCTGTAGTCTAGTATGTAGGACAGTCTTTAAGACAGTTTGTAGTACAGTTTAAAGTATAGTCTATGGGCTTTAGTGTAGGACAGTCTTTAAGACATTTTGTAGTACAGTTTAAAGTAGTAAAGTATTTGGGATATAATGTAGGACAGTCTTTAAGACAGTTTGTAGTACATTTTAAAGTATAGTCTATGGGCTTTAATGTAGGACAGTCTTTAAGACAGTTTGT
>MUZC01000134.1:174612-237646 GCA_002072015.1 Radix auricularia
GTACAGTTTAAAGTATAGTCTATGGGCTTTAATGTAGGACAGTCTTTAAGATAGTTTGTAGTACAGTTTAAAGTATAGTCTATGGGCTTTAATGTAGGACAGTCTTTAAGACAGTTTGTTGTACAGTTTAAAGTAGTTAAGTATGTGGGATATAATGTAGGACAGTCTTTAAGACAGTTTGTAGTACAGTTTAAAGTAGTTAAGTGTGTGGGATAAATTGTAGGACAGTCTCTAGGAAAATCTGTATGAAACTGTGTATTATAGTCTGTAAGACATTCTTTAGTAAAATTTGTAGGGCAGTCTGTAAAACAACATGTTAGTCTGTTAAAAAGTCTTTAAGACAGTTTTTTTGAAAGTCTGTAGAAAAATCCCCAAGACAGTCCATAGGACTTACATATTACTTTTCGCAGGACTGATTCTAGGACACGTCAAAAGTGTTGAGAACTTCAGCAAGAGCCAAGAGTAAAAAATCATGTTAAGCCTGGTACCTATTGGAATTCAGGACGTGTTAGCGCATTTTCGTATTATGTATCAGTACATATGTTAGATATCAAAATTATGTACTTATCAGTAATTGTGTTTAGATTTTAGACATATTTTTATGAATTTTCTTGTGTAATGAATATATGTGACATTTTTTTATTTAAAAGTCATTTCTTTACATTTAAAAAAAAAATTATTTTCTCTTTAATCCAACTACAAGTCACCACAAATGATGACGTAAAACTCTCTAAACTTTTACACATATTCTAATGACGTCAACTAAACAAAAAAACTAATTCTTTTGCACGCCTTCGCAACACTCTTCAATGCTTGAAAAACTATGCTTTCGACTTCCGGCAATGGCGGCCGTTCCCTGCGCTAGTGTTACCTCTCGATTCGAAATATTTTTTGGTAGTTTTAACGGGGTTTTTTAACGGATCGAGTAACTGAGTGTTGATGCACAAATGGCAGGTCAGGACATACAAAAAACATATATACCTCATGGGTCTAGGACTTATGGATGCTGAGATCAAGGGTGATGACAGACGGACGGACGGACGGACGGACAAAACGGGTGCAATAGCGCATTCGACTTCTCGAAAATGCGCTAAAAATCGGATATTCTGGAAACGTGAAATACATAATACAGCTTTGAAAATATTTTCTGCTTTTTTAGGTAGAGGAGAAGGTGTAGGTAAAGTAAATTACTGGAATGTGAGTGATGTTCATAACTACATCAGTTGCTCTTTTATTACAGCTGCTGACTTTTTTTTTTTTAATTGAAAAACATGATATTCTTTTTAAATAAAAGCTTTGAGGTATTGAAAACCATTTTAACAATTTTTCTAAATCTTTATACCTTCCAGGTCACATACCTTCCCTTTAGGCAATACACTCACTCGCCTTAACTCCCTTTAAATTAACCGATTCTGTTTCAAAATCGTATCATATATCACATTAAACTTCAACTGTCATCAGTCGTCATTTTGATATAAAATTGTTAGTCTAGAAATGTAGCTACTTTTCACATAGCACACCTTAAAAGAAAAATATTCTAATGACAATTCAGTGTGTTACTCGGGTCAGGAATTAACCATCTTCTAACTTTTTAATTCTTGGCATTCCACCTATACCCTGTGCTGGCCTAAAATACAGTTTTTAAAAACGAAAAGTAAGGCAAAATATAGTCGTTATATAACAAAACAAAAATATTTTTTTTAAAAAGCAACAACACGCTAATCTCCCCATCCCCATCGCACCCCGCCCTTAAACCACGACAAACCCCCGTACCAAAAATATCTTTTCCCAGATCTTTGTTTTCATTTTTTAAACACTAAAAGAGTCGGCTGCAGGCTACAGCAGCTGTTTCCCAGGTACACTCTTAAGAAATCGAGTTTCGGGGAATGCAGAGTGGTATATATACCGGCGTTGAGACGAGCCAACATGGCTGACCAATTCCACAGCGACCTCTGTGCACAACTGCTGGTGATCATTCCTGATAGTCTTAAAAAAACAACTGTCAGTACGCACCATGTTTACGTAGAGCGCAGCATTTACTCTTTCCAGCACCGCACAGCACATGGCTTCCGTAAGGGATTCCGAGTGAATCATCCAACAAAGTTGATGCAACACTTTTTAAAGCGAGGTTGACAATTCCGATCAACGTGCCGAATAATGTAGAACCTTTCTAATGTCACGTCACATCGTGTCTCTCTTCTAATCCCGGTGTCACAATGTGTGAATACGCCGACGTTTTTAGATATAGATATTTAGCCCATCTCAGGACCAAAATTCCCTATAAGCTGCGCGGCCGCGCATACATCAGATCTACTACGCGCAGCAAATTTTGTAAAATATTGCACACACAAAATTGATGCAGTTCAAATTTTCACACCAAAGTTCCCTTAAAGCTGCGCGGTCGCGCATACAACAGATCGACTACGCTCATCAAATTTTGTAAAATATTGCACACACAAAAAAAATTGATGCAGTTCAAATTTTCACACCTGTTTTCCTATTTTGAAATCATAACATTGAACCTTTGAGAGAACATTGCTCGTGACATACATCGCGTCGTCACTACCAAGTCAAGTCAGGATTGATTCTAATTCCAAAGTCTCAGACTAAAACTAAATAAATCTTATCCTCGAAAACGTGTAAACCATCCTCAGCATTTAACACTAGCGTCAGCACATAAGGACACACAACCAAAATAACGATAAATCCATTTGCTGGGTTCCTCTTTGTTTTCTTTGGACAGAGAAGGTAGTTTGAGTTCTATAAATAGACCGAGGTGTCAGTGGGAATAGACGCAAGTATATCATAAAACACCGGGAACTGCGTTAAATCGATCAACTAATTTTTTTTCCAACGATCCATTTCTTCACGAACCGTTGTTTCTAACCCAACGTTTATTTCAGTCCCAAGTACCGAAGTTACAAACGACCACAATTAGTTTGAACTTGCGTACACTTGTTCACCCTTGATGGCCATGTGATTTTCACATCTAGAGCACTCACTACACGAGCTGTCAAAAAAGACAAATAAAAACGCTGATGCCATCAAAAAACGTATCTCTATTCAATACTCTGACGCCATCAAACCAACGTATCTCTATTCAATGCTCTGACGCCATCAAACCAACGTATCTCTTTTCAATACTCTGACAGGTTAACTTTTAGCGGTTCTTCTCATCGTTTTTTTTTTAAATCAGAAATTCTTATTTTGTTAGTTTTAGGTACACATGTAGTCAATTTTTGGTAAATTCATGTCACATCCATATACGGCGTTGCTCAACGTAGACTGAACACGTTTCTCTTCTGCTAGCATAACATATCTTTGAGTTTCGGAAAGAACCTTTTAAGAGCAGTGAAAAGTGGGGGAGGATTTTATTCCTTTCATCTTCTTCTCGAAAATGAAGAAACGTTTGATTGTTATTTAAAAAATAAATCTACTAATATACGTTTGGGTAGAGATAAAAATTAAAATCTCCACGAAGTTTATCAAAAAGACGCTGACATTTTAACTAAGTTACGTCTAAACGTCATTTTTACGTCATTCGTGTATTTTAAAACTTCAGATGTCCTATGGTAGAAGAATGTAGTCTAAAAAAGTGCGATATTAAAATGATAACTTATATTTGAAAACAGTGTGAGTTACTACACTGTCTTGCAAGGATCCGAATTTTTTCTTCTATTTTTCACTACGACAGTGAAGGTAGTCTTCAGGAAATAATCTAGGAGATCAAAATATTTTTAATATATTCCTTTATGACTGTATGGGCTTCATTGGAATTGTGTACATTCCTAGTTTCAATTTCACTAGAAGGGAAGTACCAATGTTACCTTACCTACTGTCATGGTTTGAGGGTTAGAAAAAAATTCCAATTACTTATAACACAACGCCATACAAAAAGGAAAAACATGACTACCCTTGAATAGAGACGTTAAAAAGCTAACTTTTTCAAAGCTCAGGATGTAGACGTGTAGATCTATAGATTAAAAAAAAATAGTTTTAATTTAAATCATTAACGAGAAAAATTAAAGTTAAAGAGCTCAGCAGAAAAGTCTCTCACAATCTCCTCGCCCCTCCTCCTCCCCGACCTCTAGAATTTTTTTTTTTTTTAAAGTTTGATAATAGTTTAAAAATCATCTCTCCAACAAACATTACATATATATAAATAAGATATATATTTTTACAAACATATTTTACGATCTTATCGTTGTAATGGTTATAGATAGATAACCCGTTTTCCATTCAGATTACAGTGAAGGAAGACTTTCTGTTCGCTGTCATTATTTCACGAGACCAAAATGTCAAAACAATGAGATAAAATCTCTTGCTGGTCTTTTAAAAATATAACTTGAAAGTTAACCCTGGAAAAAAACTATTTTTACGCTTCTTTTTAACTTACTTCTCACAATAAAGAATTTCTATAAATAGACCCAACACGGGAATTTGTTGTATGCTCACATAATCATCTATGGCGAAGACCTAGCGGAAACGACAGGTATGGTAACTTACGTATCAAAAACATTTATTTCAAAACCTAGAGACGTGTTTAGGGTGTTTTGAACACTGTGTAACTCTGTGAGGGTAAAGAACGTAATCAGTCTTGGCTTTTAAATTTAGTTGCTACATTAAGACGCACATCAAACTATCAGAAACAAGGAAATACAAGTGGCTTACGGGATACATTTCTTGTACACTTCTTGGCAACTTTTAACCACCGTCTAACTTTATTCTTTTGTCTAATTTCTCTCTTAAATCTTAAAAAATGACGTAGTTTGTACACATTTTTTGCTACCGTCTGCTATTGCCAACTTAAACATATGACGTTAAATGACTTTATTCTCAGCTAAATATGTTTATGACGACTTCATTTTAATTTTATTACTCGTTTTATTTTGACTCTACGCTCCAGCTTTTAAACATAACATGATTTCACATATGTTTGATGTTTTCTGTATTACTTGTATTGAGTGCACGTCATTATTTTTGAAATTTTCGCCAACAAAATCATAACGTTTGGGCCTCACAATAGATGATATCAATGATTCTACACAATTGATGTTTGTTTCTTACGACACACAAAGTCACCATGTCGACATTTCTAGTTAGGATGGGATCACTAAAAATATGGAAAAGATTTAAAACCAAAAACCCCAAACTTTACGTCATTCGGTGGGAGAAACCCGGTAATTTGCCGTCTTTTGATGGTGTGTGGTGAACACATCACAAGGTCAGGGTTGTTTTCCTCACTATTTACCTCATTTTTAAAAGTTGTTTGCAGGGGATGTGGGTGGTGTCTTGACTATTTTCTGCTGATTCTGCGAATTTTAATTTGTGGGGGGAAAAGCCAAAGTGTATCTGTTTTACCTGTACACTGTCATGGATGATTTCATGGCTAATTTGATGGCCCGGGCTGACTGCAAGACTTGCAGACATGGCCACAGATTGGAGCTGATTGAACAGCAGCACATCAGGTTTTCTGATTGATTTCAAGTCTGTTAGGACAGATTTCTGGAATGTAAACAGGCTAAAAATATTTGAAATGTAGGTGCACGGTTTTATGTGCAAGAATGTTCAAGATATACAAGACTCGTATCTTTGTGCATGTCATCTTCATCGCTTTATTTTATAATTATGTTAAGTATGTCGATAGAAAAAAATGTATTTAATTAATTTATTTGTTTTAAGTTTGAAAACAGTAACTGAAACACGTTTTAAATTTAAACTCTTAGAATACTTGACATCCTCAAAAGCTTTATCAAATTTGAAATATTTATTCAATCAATCTTACCCTAAAAGCAGTTAGACATATATCAAAATCAAATATCACACATACAAATTGTGTAATCAAAATTTAAACTCAAGAATTGAAATGACACATATCAAAAGAAAAATTCAATTGAACCAAACAGCACGATGAACAAAAATGTCATTGAAACAAAGATAACAATGAACAAACGTGTCATTGGAACAAAGATCACAATGAACAAAAATGTCATTGAAACAAAGATCACAATGAACAAACATGTCATTGGAACAAAAATCACAATGAACAAACGTGTCATTGGAACAAAGATTACAATGAACAAAAGTGTCATTGGAACATACATTACAATTTAACATTAGAATAAACAAACATGTCAATGGAAATTACATCACAATAAACAAACATGTCAATTGAACAAACATCACGATGTTACATTACAATAAAAATAAACTACATCGCCTTCAGATAAGAGCCATCTTGTAGGTTGAATCTTGTGGGAAGGGTAAGATCT
Source organism: Radix auricularia (assembly GCA_002072015.1). Classification (NCBI taxonomy): domain Eukaryota; kingdom Metazoa; phylum Mollusca; class Gastropoda; family Lymnaeidae; genus Radix; species Radix auricularia. The sequence continues at coordinate 180,885 of MUZC01000134.1, forward strand.
AGTGATGATAAAGTTACCCTTTACCTTGATGAACGTGAGATCTAGTGATGATAAAGTTACCCTTTACCTTGATGAACTCGCCCAGCTGCTGGGGGTGTCGGCAAGTGAATACAAATCTTTATTGACCTGGTGTCACTGACACATGGTTGTACTCGGAGTAGAGCGGGTGAAGAAGAGGGTCACAATCAAACATATAACAGATTACATTTTTGTGTTGTCGTCTAAGGACGAGACAGGCAGACTAACAAGAGGAGAACATTTTGACAGATCATACACTTTAGCAAGAGTTTTGACGGTTCCAAATAAAGATTAAGAAATAGACAAAATGGCGAGGCAATCGCATGTTTTCTTCCTACGTAACCCCACTTGTCTAAATGAGTTATTATGTTAAATTGGTCAGCTGTGAAATCTTTTGAGATTTTTGAGAAGTCAGCTTCAGGTTGGTGTGCCATTTTCGCTGTTAAATTAACTTATGAATTCTTAATTTAAATTGCTGACACAAACACATCATTTAATTTATTTAATGTTAGACACTTTGGCTTGATATCAACACGTAATTTAAGTATTGTAATTGCTCGTTGAATGTTGATATTATACATGATTCAGTTGGAAGTGTGTATAGATTGGAAAAATATATTCATCATTTTTTTTCCATAAACAGTTTATATATATATATAAATTTATTAAACAGATTAAATTGTTTCGCTGATTAAAAAAAAAGAATGATAATCAATGATATCTATTATTTAAAATAATACAAACAGTCAGATATACCCTTATCTTTCCACCTCCTTGGCGAACCTCACGCCCCATCCCACTATTTCCTCCCGCAAGATCTTTTAACCTTTAGAAACAATGTTTGAAAAATATGTGAACCTTGCGTTTCTGTGCCAGCTCTAATAAAATCAAAATTGAACAACTTCCACAAGATGGCATTCTGGTGTACTTGTTCGTGTCTAGTGCCTACACTTTGATTTCGACTAGACGTTTTTTTTTCTTTTATTACCTTTAAAATACAACTTCCAGCCCCAAAAATAGAAACGTGGAAAGGTAGACATATAATTTTTTTCTATCATTCATCTTTTGTTATCTTAAGCAGCCTTTAACAGAAGGTTTTGGTGGTAGAGGATGGGAAAGATGGGATTTATTGTTAAGTTGTATTTCTTGAAAGCTTGCCAGTTTGGTTTTTCCGAAATGACTCACTTTGTCTATATCTGAATCTGTAGCTTCCAAAACAAAGAAATACGGGTTGTTATATAAGGAATATAACGTGCTTACAAATCCTAATATCTCAATTTAGATCTTAATATTTTTATTTAATGTAATATCCAATACATCCTTGTAAAGACAGCATCAGATAGTTATTTGTTTGTCTTTAAATGTTGCTATGTCTTAGCAGGAGAGCTACTTGCATTTAGCCTAGGCTCAGAGTCGTTGTCTGGCCTGGATTTGATTCTAAAATATACTTTAATACACCCCAAAACAAATTTTATGAATTGTTCTTTATTAAAAATATAATTATTGTAAGAGTGACAGATTCTATATTTAACATTAAGTAAAAATAAAATATTTAACGTTAGTTCAAGATATTCAAATGCTTTTTTTTTAAAGGCTAGACAAATGTTCTGAACAAGTAATAAATAATTTCCCGTTTGTTTTCTGCTTTTTACATAATCACATAAATAAATTAAGTAAATTATTAAAGCTTTGATTTTAAAACTTTTGTTTTCAATTATTATTCAATGACATCGTCTTTGGGTAGAAATGGTGTGTCCTCTTGTCTACTGAATTATTTGGTATTAAACATTTTGAGTGGATCTCGTCTGCTCCCTCTCTTATTTAGCACCATGACGCGCACTCATTCTATCATTCATACAAAAATACAGGTACCAGATGCAAGCACAGAAAATTAAGATAGCCAAAGAAATAATTAGTTGTCATTTAAAACTCACATACCAGAAACACACACTATAGCCAATTAAATCAGTGAGCTTCAATATTATTAGTATTATTATTTAAACCTTTGAAGACATAATAATTGTATCGAAATTCGCACTTCCCATGTGAAATAGCAAGTATTTTATTCACACGAACTTGTTGCCTACATTAAGCCCTATCAAAATATTCATTTCTAGATACGCCCCGTGGCGTAGCATGCGTAGCAGACTTTCTCATGGATAGTGTAAAGAAAGGGCGAAAGAACGGAACCAAATACAGCACAAAGAAAACACACACAAAAACGCGAGCGAACGTCGGTGGGGGAATCGCCGACGCATTGTTGGTCTCTAGATATTCGCACAAAGGATATCAACCTGCCCACCATCATTCAACACCCTAGCTTGATAACCATAAACTGTGATTGGCCGACCCTAGCGAAGGTCAGTCTTGTTCGCAAAAGAAACGATGAAACGAACAGGCACAAGTACACGTTCTAAAAAAAATTAAAACAATGTTTTTGCTGAGACTTGAAGCCAGGAACTTCCGTGTGTAATGCGGACGTGATAACCACTACATTACGAATCACACGTTATTCTTTAAAGAAACAACACAAATGAACGCAAGAACCATTGTTGGTCTCAAGATACAGGACTAAACACAAACCATAGATAAACGTAGGACCCAATAATCTTCTGTACGGAAGGATAATATAAGAACATGAACAGATTGGTCGACCCCAGCGATGGTCATTCGTCATGCTTGTTTGCACATACTCGCTTTGGTGAATTATATATATATAGATCCTTCCTTCCTGTATGCGGGATGCGTCAAGAAAGCTTGGAAGGAACACTCATCAAGTGCCAGTGTCACTAATGATTACACGGGTTTTTTGTTTGTTGTTGTTTTTTTTTTTTTGGATGTGAAAATCCCTTTAAACATGCATCAAATAAAAAAAAAGAGAAAAAAATAAAAATAATAGAGTCTAAATAAAATCAAAATAAATTAAAAAAATAACCACGCTTGTAATGAAACAATGTTTGTTTCTTTTCGTAACAGAAGATTATTGCGTCCTACGTTTATTATTAGTCATGAATACCATATACTCATCAGTGGCGGCGTTAGGTAAGCGCGGGGCCAAGTGCCAGCAATGACCCCGCGGGGCCAGAGTACTAGTAAAGATCGCTAAGCACCAGTATGCTATGGTATTTAAAAATATGAAATATCTTGATTATTGTGTAATTTTAATACCGCGTGTCACCTTTTTATTAAATTATTACAAGTTCATTATTTTCTCTGGTCTATAAACAACGGTTTATTCTTATCGAAAAATGACGTGCCGGTTACGACGTGATTTAAAATGCAATTTATTGGCAGACATATTGCAAAATAATGAGTTTTGCTAATTGAAAGTGAAATGTGGAATTTGACCTTCAAAAAGGATTACAAGAGTGTCTCTTTCGTTTCTTTACAATCGTTTCCAGTATACGTTCTACCATCCACTCTTTGGTTCTACATGTATAGGCTATTAACCAGGACGAGACATGTTCAGGACCGAAACGCGGGGCCTACCTAAGCGCGGGGCCTGGGGCAGTCGCCCCAGTTGCCACCCTCAAATGCCGCTCCTGATACTCATCATTTTCTTTTTTTTAATTTTTAGAAGAACCAAGAGTAAATTAGTAATTATACATAAGGCAATTAATTCTAATTTAGAAATACAACACAAAGTTAACCTAATACAACCCTCAAATAGACATAAAGTTAAAAACACCTTTCTTATTCCATATGCAAGAACAAACACATACAAGTTTTCTTTCTTTCCGTCCGGTATTCGGGTGTGGAATGGGTTGCCTGAAGAATCCAGGAAAGCCACCACTTTATCATCTTTTAAAACTCTAGTAAGAATACAGGACTAAACACAAACCATAGAAATACGTAGGACGCAATAATCTTCTGTACAGAAGGAGCGTCTGTAACATATAAGATAAGATAAAATAATATAATTAATACGAATATGTTTGGAGTTTTAATGGGATGTGTGTGAGTGAGGTGGAATTTTCAGAATTCACATTATTATTAGTATATTTGTTATGTATTTCATTTGTGGTTCTGTTATTTTTCACTTTGCTCACCGGTTTAATTAGCCTAGTATTACCGCAATGGTAATCAGCCTATTAAAACGAACATGCAAATACTTTTAGACATATCAAAGAAATAATTTCGTTAATCTGTAGTCTACAATCTGTACTTGGACCTGGAAACATCAATCAAATGGACGTTATTTACAAAAATTCGGGTTTTGAAATATCTTTTTACATCTCAGATAATTTTAAGTGTTTCAATCAGAATAATAATAATAATAATGATTAACAAAGGAGAAAATAATAAAATGGCAATTTGCAGATCATGACGAAGGGTTGATTAGTTGATAATCTTTTCAGGTAGAGAACTCTTTCGACACAGAGGAAGCTCTTAAATGTCTGGCTTGGATAAGGGAGGTAACCGGCGAATCAATTCCTTTGGAGAGTGTCTTGGACAATAAACATAAGGTTTCTGAGTTCTTCTACAAAACACTCAAGGATGGCTTACTTTTGGTCAAGTAAGGTTGTAGTGTAGCAAGTTAGTATGTTAGAAATAATTGACATTTACAATTTCAAGTTATGGAGAGCTTCGAATTCCGAGCTGCCCGAACAGTTTGCTTTGGACACTTTGGTTATTCATTTCAATAACTTAAACTTCATTTAGTGTCATTTAGTGTTTAGTTTAGTTTACTATCTAAACTATTTAGTTATTTAAGACACTAACACTTATGGTACACTAGTGACTATACCGTTCCATAACATTACCATTAGTATTGTAATTAGTATGACTCCATTACCCTTGATTCTTTATGAATTGTAATGAATAAATGATATGAATATGAGGCTGGCAGCCTCATTTTGCCATCCCACGTGTAACTTGGCCATTGGCCATTGGCAACAATATTATTTGATTATGATTATAAATGATTATACTTAAATATTCATGTCATGTAGCCTATAGCCTACTTCATGGCCCTATGATCACTTGACCTGTCCAATGAACCAATTTCAGTTGTTTTATGTTTTGCCCAAAATTATTATTTAACCCATACTTCCTAAGCTATTTCTTATGATTAATTGATAATTTGAAAATATATTGTAAAACTTAAACACAATAGATTTTTTTTAAATGACTAATTAAAGGGAGAGAAAAAAACTGCTATCTTACTTGTTTATCTATCTTTCTTATACATCAGCTTTTAAGTTTAAAAAATTCACAATAGATGTGTATTAAATTACCACTTTAAAAGTAAAAGAAGTTAAAAATTAAATTCTGCATTATATCAAAACCATTTATATATATTTTTTAAATTTTTTTTTAGGAAATTGTATTTTTTACTTTTAAAATCAAATATATCTTTTAGACTCGTGAATGCCATTGTACCAGATGACCTGCAAATCAACACGAGAACTCAGACATTTAAGAAAAGTAACAATGATGCCTTTGAGTCAGCCAAGGAGAGAGCCAGGTATTTTAGCTTCTGTGTAGAGTGTAGACCATTCCTTATGTCGTGAAGTTTTCCTAGAGAGTTCAGGTGTAGAATAAGCTTGTTGTGTGGTTGGTTTCTGTGTCATATCTAATATTTTGGCGATCATCACTAATAATTTGGTGGTCATCTCCAATGCTTTGATGATCATTTTTCATAGTTTGGTGGTCATCTCACATCTTAATACTTCATTATTGATTATCTTTGCCAATATAATTTTATGTGTGTGGAAAATCTAATCAATCAGTTACATTCAAATTATCATTATAACTTTTAATTTTATTTTACAATATTTAATTTTTTTTCCTCTTAACATGATATCTAAAAGAAATTCATGTTAAATGTTTCAGTGACATTAATATTTAAAAAAAAATATTAATGAATATTAAAATTAAAAAAAAACAAAATTAAATGATGATGAGAATGATAGTTTTGCATTGAAATGTTGAACGGTAATTAATCCCTATCATAAGGAAATATAAACATTTCAAAAAGTTCATTCTTTTTTTAAAAATAGTTTTCTAGATTGTTGTTTAGATAAATTGTATGTTCTATGTCATTGAGTCTTGTAGAATAGTAATATATTTTCTTGTGTGTCTTGTCTTGTAATAAATCCATTGCGACACTGTCTATTAATTGTTTTAAAATTATAATTAATTTTGTCTTTTAATAAACAAGTTTTGTGGCTGTACTGTTGTTACATCATTATAAACACAATTTTTAGTCTTCTGTGTAACCTAAAGTTAAAAGCTTTCCATCAATATCAAGAGATAAAAAGTTGTTTTTTTTCTTTCAAATTTAACTGAAAACACCAACTCTCTGCCCCAACTAGCCTAGCCCAAATAAATTACTTCCCTTATTTACTATTTTTTTTTTTTTTTTTAATTTTAAATATACAAAATTAAAACTGAATACAGCTGTACATTTATAAGATTGTGTATCAACATATACATATAGAACTATGCTCTTAAGTAAATTTCTCACATTTATTTTTTAGTTAGATTAGAAAAAGGCATCTTTCAGGATTTAATCTATTAAATTTAGTAGACTTATCATGGAAATAGATCTTATTTCATAAAATGACTTTGAATTAAAGTTATAACTAGAAATGATTCTACCTCTATTTGAATTAACATGTGCCCCTGTCTTGTGGACTAACTAGTATTTGAATGCCTTGCACTGTTCCCGCTTTACGCATCTTTTAGTGTGGCTTTTTTGTGAGTGAAATTTGGCTGCGTGCAACCACTGACATGTTCCTGATTTGCTGAACCGACATGAAGGTAACTAACAATTATTTTGATCTATTGTTAATGATGGTTATTTAAAATCTTACTAAAAGGGTGAATTTAAAATTTGAACAAGGTTAATTAGATAAAGTTGTATGTGTTTTAATATGTGAAATAACTTTCTTTTTCTCACCCATAGCAAATTTGTTGGAATAATTATTGACTTTTTGAACTACGATTAACTAAATATTAAGCTACGTCAATTTGTGCTTTGTATACAAATCATTAACTAATTTGGAATAGGCTAAGCAAAAGTCATTGAATATACAATGAAAATATCGGGTTTAAAGTTTTTTCTTTTTTTAAAGTAAGATATGAAACAAATGGAAATGAGTTAAAATGAAATACTTAAAGATGTAAAAAAAAATAATAACTAATTTAAAAGAAAACAACAATAGATTCATGTTAACATGATGAAATATTTTCTCTCAATCAGAATTGAGCTCTTTACTCAAAAAATTCAAGAATATGGTGTGCCAGAGAACATGGGTTTCCAAACAGACAACTTGTATGAGAAGACAAACTTAGCGCAAGTTTGTGCAGCCATCAGAAACTTGGGCATTGAGGTGAGAAATATCAATGATCAGTTGGAAGCATCAAGCTGATACCAAATTAGTAGGAAGCATCAATTTTAACATTTTGATACCAAGCTAGATAAAAGTATCAGTTTGATACCAATCTAGTTGGAAGCATCAAGTTGATACCAAATTAGTTGGAAGCATCAATTTGATATCCAATTAGTTGGAAGCATCAATTTGATATCCAATTAGTTGGAAGCATCAAGTTGATAGCCAATTAGTTGGAAGCATCAATTTGATAGCCAATTAGTTGGAAGCATCAAGTAGATAGCTAATTAGTTGGAAGCATCAATTTGATATCCAATTAGTTGGAAGCATCAAGTTGATAGCCAATTAGTTGGAAGCATCAAGTTGATAGCAAATTAGTTGGAAGCATCAAGTTGATATCCAATTAGTTGGAAGCATCAAGTTGATACCAAATTAGTTGGAAGCATCAATTTGATAGCCAATTAGTTGGAAGCATCAAGTAGATAGCCAATTAGTTGGAAGCATCAATTTGATATCCAATTAGTTGGAAGCATCAAGTTGATAGCCAATTAGTTGGAAGCATCAATTTCATATCAAATTAGTTGGAAGCATCAAGTTGATAGCAAATTAGTTGGAAGCATCAGTTTGATAGCAAATTAGTTGGAAGCATCAAGTTGATAGCCAATTAGTTGGAAGCATCAAGTTGATAGCAAATTAGTTGGAAGCATCAAGTTGATAGCAAATTATTTGGAAACATCAAGTTGATACCAAATTAGTTGGAAGCATCAAGTTGATAGCAAATTAGTTGGAAGCATCAGTTTGATAGAAAATTAGTTGGAAGCATCAAGTTGATACCAAATTAGTTGGAAGCATCAATTTGATAGAAAATTAGTTGGAAGCATCAAGTTGATACCAAATTAGTTGGAAGCATCAGTTTGATACCAAATTATTGTAAAGAATGTTATCCCTTCATTTAGTTTAGTTTACTGCACATACTTGCTCAAAATTGTCAGAATAGATACAGGTACTTAATATTCAAGGATATGTTTTGCTTGAAATGTGTTTAATTAGGCAGGATAACATTTGCTTGCCTTAGTCGTAATAAAATTCAGTGAATTAAAACTTCATCCGATTCTATATAAACTCTACTTATAATATAATCATATCATTGCTTTCAGGCTGAGTCCAGGCCCAGCTACTCTGGACACAGAATTTGGCCAAAACGCGCAGAAGTCAATCGCAGGAACTTCAGCGAAGAGCAGCTGAGGGCCAGTGAGGGAGTCATCAATCTCCAGATGGGCACCAACAAGGGAGCCAATCAATCCGGCATGAATTTCGGCAAAAAGAGGATGATCACAAAAGATTAGGAAACCAATGACCATATTTATTCTTCTTAGGATATGCAAATTCAAAGTTAAATGTTTGGTCTGTGAGCAGGGATTTTTACGATTCTTTCAATACTAGACAAAGACCCGGTCTAAGAATTGATTTTGTTGAAAAAATGGCAAAATTGATGGTTCATTATTTAATGCTTCATGTGCTAAAATTTATATTTAAGGAGAAAATGAGCAAAGAGTAAATTAGTCACAACATCGCATTCCTTGATATCTTGTATATATATTTATATATTGACTGGCTGGCAGCTGCGACTGCAAAACATCGACCACATGGACGTACAATTGTATTTTTTACTCTATGACTCTTGTACATTTACCTCCTTAAATATCCCATAATTAGCACTGCAATTTCCAAAATCAAAGTTTTAATAGATTTTAAAAATTATTATGAAAGGAAACAAAATTAACTAGTGTGTTTATGAAAGAAGAAATAAGTATGGCTACTCAGCAGTAGAAATTCCTTATCATCACAAACTATAATTTTCTGCTCACAACCAAAAAATGAGGAATGTTTGATGGTCAATGGCATATTAAAATATATTTTTTGTGATTTTTGTGCGCTTACACGTCAAGGTTATTAGATGCTGTTTCGCAGTCTGAAATGGTCACTGAAAATGATTCAAACTAATACATTGTAATATTCTCATCCTGACTCGGGGGATACTTCAGGGTCACAATTGTTTCAGTTTTTGATGAAATTAAACAGATGTTCACAAGTTGTTTGCAATTTATATTTCTACGTATAAACATACATTTACTCCAGAATTTTATCTTTTAAAAATATTCAATTTTATAATAAAATAGTCAAATTGAATTACATTTTTGGCCTTTATCGGTTTTACAAACTTATCTAGACTAACTTTTGTGAGTAAAATTGATTTAGACTCACTTAAAGTGCAGAGAGAGTACGATCCAGAAGAAAGTTGTGAAGCAACTGGTTTAAAATTAACACCAGTAACGTATTTTCAATTTATTTAACATACTAATTTAGCAAACAGTTTACAGAATTAATTTCTAATGGCAGATATAGATCTTTGCATTTTGTTTGGATTTAAATGAATAAAGACAGAAATAATGGTGCTAAAATATTTTTTTAAACTGTATAATATTTTTATTTTATTAATAATACTTCATTGTTCTGTGTGTGATACGTCATTTTCCTTGCCTAAAGTCAAGCAATGGTGTCACGCTGGAGTTTTGTTTTTATGTATGTTTTCTTGTACACAATTTTTCTACTTTTTTATGCGGGGAAAGGGTTGGTTGGATGTCACCTGTTGCTTATTTATTGCATAGGGTGTTCTGTCACTGCATTCAATAAAAAAAAAGGCTTAAAATAAAAGTTTATTGTGTTGTCTTTTACCTGAGTTAAAGCGCATCATTGGTTTAAATTTTTTTAATATTTGAAATTTTTTAAAATGGTTTGAAAGATTTACCAAGAACAGTGCTCCCACACTTCCACAAATTAATATTAATATACAGCTTTCAACTGTGAAAATTGATAAAATGATGACAAAAGTTCACCACTATAAGGTAGTTACACACACACAATCAATATATTCATGGGTAGAGAAACAATAAATATATATAAACTAACATGGATCATACTTCAAATAATTTTTATCAATATATATCAACCAAGCATTATAACATTTAGAACCTAAAATCTCATAATTAGATTTTTAACTCACACAACTGACACGGCATTAAAAGTCTTGAAATCTGTAATATAAATTTCCCTTGTAATGTCAAAGTTGAAAGTTAATGTTATCTGAGGAAGTGAATTGCTTGGAACATGAATTAAAATAAGTCTTCATATAAATGTTGTAAATCCACTAATTGGCAGGATAGAGCTATTTGTCTACAAATGTCAGGAGTTTGGAGTAGCAGAGAACAACACATTTCAAACAGACTCATTGTATGAGAGAACAAACCTTTCCCAGGTGTGTTCTGCTATCCGTGCTTTGGGGATTGAGGTAAGAGCAATTATTTTCAAATTTTGTAGGTTTTTAAAAATAAGATATTCCAATGCAATCATAAGGTTCATTTTGTAAGTGTACCTATAATTTCAATCTAATTTCAAATTTAGGCTGAATCCCGTCCAAGTTATACAGGGACAAGAATGTGGCCGAAGAAATCCGAGACCAACCGACGAACATTCACAGAAGAGCAACTGAGAATGGGCGAGAGTGTGATTAACCTTCAGATGGGCACCAACAAATTTGCAACTCAATCAGGAATGAACTTTGGCAAAAAACGGATGATCACTAAAGACTGATGAATCCACTGGGTAGCCAGTAGTACTGAGATCACAACCTTGGTAGTTGAGTGCGTGTATGTAAGACCATATCAGTTACCAGGTGACATGATAAAAGGGTGGAACTAAGATGAACATGAAGAATTTTTATTTTTAACACAATTCAGAATTTTGTACATAAAATCCGGTTTGGTTTTTCGAATGTAGTGCTTACATGAAAATGCATTTTTCCTGAAAAGTTACTTACTACCCTATTTTATAAGGCTACTTGAGTTTGAGTATTTAAACTTTTAGGAAGCAGACTGGTTTGAATGTTTGTTGAAATAAAAATTTTTAAAAAATCAATATTAAAAAAAATATTACTATTTAATTTTACTAAATCAGTTGGTTATTAATTAAAATTTCATATTTGCGTTTATTTTATTGAAAAAAAAGTTCTGACCTTATGCAGTTTCTTTTCCTGATTTTCAAAAAGGTCAGATATGTTACTTATTAATATTAAAAAGTTGATTTTGTTGGTTTTTTGGTCAAGTTTCTTCATAATTTCCCAGTTATTTTCAGACAGTACACAGTAATAGATTCTTTTAATAGTTAACTGGGCTATTTAGAAAATTATCTGGAAGAAGGCGGAAATATATTTAGGTTATCATGAGTTAAGACTTACATAACGCTGAATTAATATGTTTATATTTAAGGCTGACTTTTTAAAAACAGTGATGAGATTATTCATTCAAAATGAAAAATTCTATCTTTCTCTCCTGACAAAAGTGCAATATATTTTCATTAGATATTTTACCTTGTATTTATTTGAATTAAAGTTTTAAAAAGTCATGTTTGCCTTATTCTCAAAGAACTTTTCTTTAAGATTGAAATACTAAACTTGACAGTTATTTTGCACGGAATTTATCTGTGGAGTAAATGAAGCACTTAATTCTATTCTGTCAAATATACTCTTAATCTGTTTAAAGAATCTACCAGTGCAATTATATTGGATATTTATTCTGTTTTATACTTGAACACATTTAAATAATTTGAGATTTATTATAATAAATCTTCCATCCAACATTACTTACTTTTTTTGTTTTGTTTATAGTGTAAGATTTCTTAGTTTAATGAAGAATGAGATTTTACTTCATGTTTCTCAAAAAACATTACAGTAAGATTACAGTAAACCATCCATTCTTTGGTTCTTGAAGTGCAAATTCTTATTAGAATCATTAAGCTAATAATAAATAATATTTTTAAAATTCTTATTCCTAATCCTATTAACTTTGACATGGTACAATTATTTGAAATCATATTAGATGATTTATGAAGAATGAAAAAAATTCATTAATTTTACTAATAAAGTTCCTGAAATATTAAAGAATTTTAAGGGTTATGAATAGGAAGCACTTAAAGGTCAATATTTATAGCAATCAAATGATAATTTGCATGTTGGATAGGAATAATTAATGTCATAATTGTTGTTTTTTTTAGATAAATCTAATATATTACTGAATTAAAACAAAAACTATTGATTTATTTTAAAACCAGCCATATTTATTGATGAATCAATGTAATATCTATATACAGTTCTTTAAAACAAACCATTGTCTCACTACATTCAACAATCTTTCTAAAAAAAATATCTTAAAAAATAAGATATTTTTAAAATTACAAATTGGAAATAAATGCCAAGGCCAAAGTTTCACACACCCACAAAAACTAGTGCTAATTAAAAATTCTTTAAACAAAAAATTAAACTTTAAATAATAAGCAGAAGACAAGAAATAAATAAACAATTTTTTCACTGATGAATTGAAAAGATTACTACAATCAGTAAGGTACAGTAAACATGACAACTCTAATTAATATATTTGTGAAATTAGCTGCAGTCTGTTTGAAACAATTTTTAAAAAAAGAACATGGGTATCTGGGTTGTTCTCTAAACATGTTAGACATCTTAGTATTTTGGAGAACGCTTAATGTTTAAAACCATTACTGTTATTTAACACAGCATAGTTAATAAAAAAAAGGAAATGCATATATTTAATAGATATCAGAAATATAATTGACTTTATTATTCTGGTCATGACAACAACAACAAAAAAAAAAAAACTTGACAATATTATTCCTTAAACATGATCAGAAAAAAAAGGAAAGAAGAAATCTTTCGAACTTAAGAATTTCAGTTAATAAAAGTCTTGATAAAGCATGTAGTGTACAGCAGATCAAGATTAAAAACTTATGAAATAATAAAAGATATATCTAAGAAGATTTTCAGTCTTTGAGTATTTGTCAATACAAACCTTTCAATTGGCAAAGAATATCCTAAGTATCTGAGACTGATAAAGTTAACCAAAAGCTATGAGGATTGGGGGATGTGGGATAAAAGATTTCCTTTAGTGAATATACTTCCTTGTACCTATGAAATTTCAGACCAGCCAGATCATTTTAAAACCCTTCCTTTTCTTGTTTGTCCCAATATAAATAGACATGTTAAAGTAGATCACCTTTACTTTCTTCAATTGATTTTACTTTAGGTGAGCTTTTGCAACATTTTAATGCTGTCATTATAATGATAAATTAACTGATTTTCATTCATGAGCCTCAAATGAAATAAAATAATAATACTATTTAAATTGTTAATTAAAAAATATGTTATCTTCTATCTTTCTTGAACTTTGACCCTTAGGAATCTAAACAAAGAGCCGAGGTTTGGAGATTGCTAACTGATATTTGATCCCGTCTGTAAAAGTAATTTTCTACCTTCTTTATATATTTGGTCTACATCAGAAACAAATGAAGTGCATTTATTTTACTACACCTTTTTTGATATTTCTTTAAATAATAATAACCCTTTTTCAGACCAGGATGGTCTGTGGGGCAAGTGAAGTAGAGTTCACAAGTTTCAATGAGCCACCACTAACGAGCAAGGGATTGTGTGGCTAGCACAATGTCCTGGGGCCTTGCCAGCACTGAGGCTCAAACCCGTGACTCTCTTTTTGCCTCAATTCAACAGTCAAGCGTGCTACTACTAGACCACTGCACCCCATGTTTCAGTTCTGCTGACCATTCAAAACAATATTTTTCTATATTATGCAGTTGGTCTAAGTAAAATATAAAATACATAAAAATTGATAGTATTTTTATATCTGTCTTTAAATCTAGTAAAGTAAAGGAATTTAATTATTTTAAGATAACTTATGGTATTGAAAATATGTGAATTCTTTGAATAATGATGGCACCACCATTTGTGCTAGCTTCACAGATGTTAAATGAATAATCTACCTATAATCACATTATTTACAAGAGATATTTACTGTTGAAATGTATTTTTTTTACATACAGAATAACATTGCAAAACCAATACTACTCATACCATACATTTAATAAAATAGATATAATAAACCAAAAGGGGATCTAAAAAAGCTCATTTAAAACAACGAAATTCTCCCACAACCACTACAGGCTCAATTCGAAATTCAATAACCACATTGACCCTTAACCATTATAGGCAAAGGACTGTTTAGATGCTAAGGGCATAGCTCCAATACAAAAAGAAAAGGTGTAAATGCATCCTTTGGTCTTTTCTGTGATTTTAACACACCAGGCTCATCATCATCTACATAAACTGTCCATGAAAAAGTATTGATGGGCTAAAATTTCTATATATGCAAGCATATCTGTAGAAAAGTCCATTACTAAATTTTCAGCATTTTTATATCACTGAAAACAGGAATGAGAGAGATGAATAAAAATTGAATGAAAAAGCAGTGAGTTAGAATAAATAAACATTTAAAAAATGGAGAGTCATAATAAACATGACAATATTCTGCCAAAGTATTTTTTTTCATTTATTTGTATTTATTCATCTAAAATTTACAGGACAACATTTGAAGTTTTGATTTCATTTTAATAGTCTTTTGTTGAATACCATTTTGTTTTCTTTTTTCAATTTCCCTGTCTTATATTTAGAAACTAATTCAAGTCTAAGAAATAACGTTTTCATTTTAAATGAAGCACATTGTCAAAGTTGTCCACATTACAACCTCTCAATTAGTATCGAATATTGATTTCAGAAAAAAAGAAAAAAATTCCTCTTAAAGAAAACTTCCAGTCACTGTGCTTCTGGTATGTTATCAAATCTAAGCCTTTTTCTGTCCTTTTCTACAGATTTGTAAATAATATTTTTAGTTTTATATGTGATTCATTTAGTTTATAGTTTTATGTGTGATTCATTTAAAACTTTCTTGAATAATTTATCTTTTGGCTTTATAATGTTCTCATCAATATTTAAATATATGTTCATTTCATTGTGTTTCAGCTAACTAGCTGCAAATGTGAAGAGCTGCTTGGGTTTTAAAATAAAAATAGATAAATACTTAGTGATCTGTTTCATTTGCATTGTATGTGATAGTAAATATATATAAAGGCTAAATTTAGAGAAGCATATTTGTTACATTTTAATAGAGGTATTTTAGACTACACCTTCTTGAACTCTTTGATGACCAAGGGGTCTACACAAGAAGAATATTAATTAAATTATGTTAGGAACAAAAGAACAAAATGAGTATTCTCATCTAAATTGCAATTTCTACAAACTCTGCATAACATATACAGCACTGTTTTTATAAATGCAGTAAAGTATATATGTTTTCATAATGATCTCATAGACATGATGAAATGATTTTAAATAAAATATACCCATTGCACAGGAAACTTATGGCTAAAGGCATTTTTTTCATATTTACAGCATAATTAAAATTAAATACAGTTTTAAGAAAGTAAAAATCAGAGCAAGTGAAATTCAACAAACAAGTTTTAAATATTCTACTTTCTGTAACTATCTGAAGCTAAAAATATTTTGAAATCTAATTGCATTTGATAAAACTAATATTAATATCATATGTTAATGCAGAATAAGTATAATACAAAAGTAGTCTCTGCTTCCTCAATAGTATCTTTTCAAAAAAAGACAACATATGATCTCCTCTCTTTATCTAAAATGAATGTATATATTTTCAAATTACAAAATTACAGTAAAAAGAGTTAGTTAAATGATTTATTAATGAGCATATGAATATAAATGTTTGCATAACTTTTAAATGTAATACTGTAATATTATAGATGCTCCTACTGACTGAACTTATTGTCTGACCACTAATTGATGTTTTAACAGTAAACTTTTTTTATTATAATTTCTAAAGTTTTGAAATTTTGATACTGAAAAAAAACAGAGGTTTACAAAATAATAAAGATAAAATTTTTAGACTGAAATAAATTCATTGCAATAATATTTTTCAAATGATACCTATTGCTTTTAAACTTTAGATATCAAATAAAACATTTTCTTCAAAAGATTAATAAAAATATAAGTGTAATTAAATTGTAATGCTGATTTTTTGTAGCTGCATTTACTTATTCATGAATGAACATGTTAAAAAAAGACAAATTTCATGTCAGGAATTAAATATTTATCATATTAAAAGGTTATATTTAAAATGAGATAAACAAGATTAACGTAACTATTGCTGATAGGTAAAGTCAAAATATGAAATTACTCATGTCAAGCATTACAAGTAATTCCAATTATTATTCACTCAAAATGATGT
This sequence comes from Radix auricularia, assembly GCA_002072015.1. NCBI lineage: Eukaryota > Metazoa > Mollusca > Gastropoda > Lymnaeidae > Radix > Radix auricularia. The sequence continues at coordinate 197,467 of MUZC01000134.1, forward strand.
TGTGGTATGAATAGTCATCAACCCATTTAAAATAATGTAAGTATAGAAATAAATTTATATCATATAAGACATTATATGTTTGATAAATAAAAACATGTTAAAATTATTGATTAGGGATTGCACTTTGACCACTTTTATTGAGCTGACCACAGTCTGACACATTATCTTTGAGGTATTTGTATCCACAGGTAGTAAGTTAATAGTATTAAAATTATAAGTTACAGACAGGTATTTGTGGTGTTAATTAATTATAGGACACAATTGTAGCTGTGGGCTGAATTTCGTTACTATTAAGTAGTGTTTTGTTTTTTGTTTAGAAAAAAATAAATCATTGTTTCAGTTTATTCCCAGTTAATTTATATAAGAGATTATTCTCAACAAGGAACTGCAAAATTTAGATTTTTTATTAGCAGGAAAGATGAGAGGGGTATTGGTTATAATCATATCATATTAAGCTGAATGTGTTAATTTTTTAAAAAATATCTACCAAACTTTAAAAAATTTACAGTTTTTAGAGTTGAACCTTGACAAAGATTAAAATTGTGGTAGGAATGGTAGAGAATGTTGGGCAGTCATTTTTTTTTTAGAGACAAAGAAAAATAAAAGATATTTATCTTTTAAAAAAATGTTTTAATAGTTGACACCCATATTTATTCCAAACTGAAATTTGAGATCAACCTTTCATAAAATTGTTTCTCCTACTTGTTTCCTAACCAAATTCTAACAGGTTTAATAAATCTTATTTTTTTTTAACAAAATAGTTTTTAGATATTCATTGCTTTTTACTTACAGTTTTACTTAAAAGAAAACAACATAAATCGTATGTTTTGTAAATGTTTGTCTGTAAATATACATTTGTTAAGAACATGGTACATTAATGCACAATTTCAAGATAAATATATTATCTAATTATATCATTATAGATATTACATTTTCAACATTTCATACACACAAGTAATTTTTGAAAACACTAATATATTTGAAGCAGGAACTAAACATGACAACATTTTTCCTATTTTAGTGCAACAAAATAAGTGAGTTATTGGTGCATGTGAGTTATTGAAAATTTGACAATGACAAGAGATCATGGTTTTACTAAAACATGGGAAAAAATCCATTTGTCATATTTTCTAAAACAAACCAGCATTGAAGTATTTGGTAGATTTTTATGGTTAATTGAAAATATTCAATGTTTCTTGGTAGTCTTATTAAGAAAATATTTTTCAATCATTCCAATAACCCGATAATATCAATTCTTATCTCTATTCTACTTTCTAATCCGTGGGAAGCAGCATTCAAGAATAGTGGATGTCAATGTTTCGTCCATGGAGAAACGCTATCTACAACAGTCCGATGGGCATCTTAATCCCTACTTATTATTACAACTGACTGCACTAACTAAATTTAAAAAATCAGTTTCCATAGTGTCATAAAACCTTCATCGGTAACTCATATTGCAACAAAAAATTTGCAGACGAATAAACTGAAAATTAGTTAGTAACTATTATCAACAATAACTTTTTTTTAAAGAGTTAAGAGAATGAGTCAATTATAAGTGGAAATATGACCTACAGACTCAATCTAGACTATGATGAATACAGACTTCACAAAATTAGTTGTGGAAATCCTAAAATTTATCTCTATCAAACGTTATACATTGAGGAAAAAAAAAATTAACTTGTAACATTTCTAATTCATTAATTTTACATGATTTCCAGAGACTAAGAATTTAACAAACATTACTGATTGATCTTTACTCATAACCAGCAACTTTAAAGTAGATTTTAGTAAAATAAAATACTAAATTGATATTTTTTTAAAATGTTGCTATGACTGTGCTGAATATATAAATTCCAACCTAATATGTCAGAACAAAATCTTTTTTAAATATGATAGATCCCCATTGTTAAATGGACCTATTTTAAGGGAATTTAAAAAATAAAAATAAAGCTTAAATATTCTTTAAACATTGAAATGGTATTAGGAAGTAATGATAAAGTTTTCAAATGTTTTACTCTAAATACGAATTTTGTTCTAAAAGAAACATTGACCTAATTAGTTTAGATAGAGCATATGCACTCTTTTCAGAAATCTACAGCCAGTGGTGAAAGCCCATTTTAAATAACTATTGTCTTCTTTTCAGCCTGCCTTGCAGGCTTGAACACTTCAATAATTTCTAATTTTTCATGAGATTTTTTAATTTAAAATCACAGCCTGGATTCAACACCAGAACTTGATGAAAAGTCCTGAATGCTGTTATGGCTGTCAGCACTGTCACTGTCATTATTGCTGTGAGGGTTGCTGCTGTTGTAGGTCCCTGCTGCCTCTTGAAGCCTCATCAACATGTTTACCTTTACAGATTTTACAAAAAATTTAATATATTAAATAATGCCATGCTATTTTAAAAAATACATTATTTAAATGAAAAATCAAAATTAATTTTAAAAAAATTGAACCCTTTTTAGATCTTTGAAAATAATATTATTTCCTGGTTTTATAATAAAAAATTGTTTTAAAAAATGCAAAATTATTAGAGTAAATGATAAAGTTTGACTTTTAATTAGACCAAATATTATGCTGCATCTAAATAAATATCATTTGCTATAATGTGAGCTGATAAATATTCTTTCTTCATAGGTCTTAAGTTTTACAGGAACTTACATTTATCATAGACTTACAAACATATCCTTAACTATAAACATTAAATTTGTGCAGAGTATTTTTTTAAAAGTTATAATAAAAAATGAGTTTTTTAATTAATGACATACCAGTGGATCACTATCTTTACTCTCAGTTATTGGAGACTTTGTCTTTCCACCCATAGTGGGTGACATTGGTGTCTGTTGCTCGTATCCGAGGTCATCAGCTCTGATGTGCATGAGACTGTTTCCTGAGCCACGGTTGGGCCATGGATAGGTCTCCAATACCCAATCAGTTGGATCCTCCCAGGCACTTCGACAGCCATACACCTTCATTGGAAAGAAGAATTAATGCTACATTTAGATTGTTGAGATGAACTGAGGGTAAATTATTTCAATTAATAAAGTTCTTTAACGTGGAATAATTACTAGGGATGACCTGAGTATGATTTTTTGCAGAGCACCGAGTACTGATAGCCATGTTTTGCTGATACTGAGTACCGATACCAAGTACTTGAAGAAGTATTAACCTGCTATTAACCTACATGTTATGACCTCAATTCAACTGTTTGTGTCACACAGCTTTTCTCTTGTTTTATTCATGATATCATTTTCAGGATCTATGCTATGAATAAAATTATTATTTATTTATTTTGTTTTTAAAATGTACTTTATTAATAACTCATTTAACCTTGTATAAACAGTAAAATTTATCTTTAAATGAATTTTCTGATGTGTTTACGAGTTTGATATCATGAGCTACATATGACTAATAACAAAGTGAACTCTCCTTTATAAAAATGTACAAATAAAATAGGAACTCCTTTAGAACCTTCAACTTTTACTCAGAATAAATTCTAGCAAATAGTTAAATGGCCTTTGCACATGGCCCCTTTTTATGAATGAAGCAATGAGTGCAAAGCAATAGTAAATTAAGTTGAAGGATGAATGGTTGTCAATGACAACAAGTCTGCACACAGTATATTTTGTTATTCCATACAAAACAAAATGTATTTGACATGTGATTCTGCGTGAATCTTTGCTATTTGAGCAATTACATAATACTTGGCATCAGCATCACTTACACGGCTAATGGCCAAGTATTTCCGAGGATATGAAAATTGGCCAATACCGAGTAGCCGAACTGAGTATCAGGTACAGCCCCAAGGATTACTTAGGCATCTAGTTGGATTTTATTTTTTTAAATATTCATAGTATTGGTAGATTATTAGGAGTTCTTTTTAAAATATTTAAGCACAAAACATACATATACTTTTAATAAAGATCTTAAAATAAAACATACTCCAAAAAAAAAAAAACCAACAAAAAACTCCTTCACAAGTTAGATAAATGGAAAAGACATAAACAAGGTAAGGGTTAGCCTGACCGGACGTAACAAAACATTTTGTTTACAAGTTAGATAATATGGTTTCACTAAAAATGAGTTTTATGAAAAATTAATTTTTTTGGCCTTTTGAGTCTACATTAAGGAACTCATGTAAAGTAGATATGTAATTTCATATTTTGCAACTTAATATTATGCACACAAAAAAATAATAATCTATTTTTTTTGCTTTGAAAATTATAAAATTATTCATACTTTTTTACAAGTTGTTAAGTTCTAAAATAAGGCTTTAGTGAACTATATATTTTTTTAATGTTTTGTAAGTTATTTATACAGTTACTATCAAGATTTTACTGTATTCTTAAATTTTGAGTCTCAGATTAGACAGATAAGGGATAATAACTTAGTTTTAAATAAATTCATTTGAAGACATTACATTGAATTTTTCTATGCTAAATAAAATGTTACCTGTAATCCCTCTCTGACTGTTTCCACTAATGTGTAGTTCCACAGATCATTAAACCACACCTGGGACCCGCCAATATCCATAGGACAAGACATAAACAATCTTGGACCTAGAATTTAATTCATTATTCAGCTTTTCAATAAAAATGCTTCTAATTGAAAACCGTAGGAAATTAATAGTGTAAAAATAAATAATGATTATTATCAAAGATTAAAAGAAATTTTGTTTATACATATATTTCTTTTTAAAATTGGAAAATTTTAAGAATTTATTAAAATTTATATGAATTCAATTAAGTTTTGGTAATTGTCTGGTTAAAAATTCTATTTTACTTATATTGCAAACCTGTTACAAAAGTAATATCCATAAATATCATCCTTAGCCTTGTCAATTAACAAGTAACGTAAAAATTCTTATAACTTGTACAAACAATTACCAATGGTAACATCAGCTGAGCTGTGGGACTCCAGTGCTTTGTTTAAATGAGCCCAGACTTTAGGTATCCAATCCACAACTCTGTTTAAGTCATTGTTTCTGAGACCAGTTCTAATCTCGGCCTCCACAAGTTTGCGGCGCAGGAATCTCCCCAAGAAACCTTTGACCTCCATGTGGTTGGCACAAAGAACAAACCTACAGAAAACATGTCACACAGAGTCAATGTTAATATGTAACTAAACTTGTGATATAAGCAAGTTTGACCCTCCTAGACTTTCACTGATGTCAGGAAAACTTAATCAAATCAGAAATGTGGCAATATCAAAATTATGCAACTTTAAATTAAAAGAGTTGTCACAAGTTGATGCGCTAAAATAATAATGAATGAAAATTTTAAATGTGATGATAATAATAATAATAATAATAGAGTCATGTTACAAAATCTATTCATTCATCAAGCTATAAATCTAAATCGTGAGATTTCTAGCCTTACCTAAAGTTGTGATGAAGCTGCAGGTTGGTAGTTGAGCATGATGACTGACTCATGGTTCCAATTATGTATGGGCTGAGAAGAACACACAAATTATATTTTTAAAAATTTTAACTTAATTTATTATTGGTCATATGGTTTTTAACTTATTCATATGTGGGAATGTAAGAACGGCATGGAGCCGTATTTGATGACACTACCATTGATATGAGTGAGTCTCTCTGTGGAGTATATGAATCAATTGTTCACAAGTCTAGAAAGGGACTGATCAACAGGGATAGCGACTGAAACAGCCAACCTTGTCATTTCACTGTCATTGCTGGCTGTAGATTCACTGTACCCCTTAATTTTCCTGTCAGCCTGTTTTGTAAGTAACTTTGTGAAAAAAACTTAAAGTATTGTCTTCACAGCTTATTGTGACTACAACTCCATGGGAAAAATAACTACTGAAAAAATTATTAAAGTGCTATTTTGCTTTTTAATATAACATAAATTGTTTTTGAAATTCTAATTCAGGATTTTTTTATTTCTCCTCATTTTTAAACTTATGTGCAATTTATTTCATATTGGTTAAAAAAATACTTATACATTGTCTTATTTGTTTGGAAATAGTGAATTGCTATCTCACTATGTCTGAATAATCTCCTCATAATAACAGATTTTTTGGACCTACCACTTCTGGTATTTGACACTAAGGAAGCCATTGAAAACATCAGCCAAAGATGTCACATGGTGCAGATTGTCCAGGATGATTGCTGAGGGCAGGGCATGAACATTGGTGTTTTCACACTGGTCAGCTATGTTGGCAAGATATTGCCTCAACTCTTTAGCTGATTTGTGGTCAACATTAAAAGTTGCCACTGAACCTGCAGTCAATTCTCGCCCTGACCTATAGGTAAATATGACATTAAAAATGTAAGCTATAACAATTATAACATAGAAAGCAATAGTTGATTCTGCTTCTTATGCTGTTTAATTTATATTCAGTTTTGTTTTCAAAATAAGATATTAAAAAAAAAAAAAATTGAGGAATTCATTACAAACTACTTCTTTGTTTTTTATTTAGCAATTACCTAAGGACAACATGCTCAGCCAACTTCTGTGCCAGGTAAGTTTTACCAGTGCCACTTGGTCCACACAAGATGATTCTTCTGTGTTCCAAAAGTAGAGACACATAGCGTTGCACTATTGTCTTTGGGATCATTGTTTCAAATGCAAGAGAGTCCACACACGATTGCTTTGTGCCTAAAGAGATAAGTTATTAAAAAAATTATTTATTTATTGCTACAGTTTTCATGCTTGCTTTAAGCCCTAATAATTTGTATTTTATAGGGTCTATTCCTTGATTATGAAACTATTTTCTTATACATCAATGAGATTAAATGAAGCACAATCAATTCATGTAAATAAAGCAATAAAATTTGACATGCAAACAAAAAATATACAAGTGGTAAAGTTTTCTTATACTTAAATGCCTTAATTATTAAAAATTTCTTTATGCGTATGTCATTAAAAAAATTAACAATATTATCTAAATTAAATAACATGATACACTGTTAACTCTATCTCATATAATTATATTTTATCTTATCTTATCCATAACATATGCTCTTTCTGTACAGAAGATTATTGCATTCTACACTTATGGTTTTTGTTTAGTATTTCATTTTATTTGAGTTTTAAATGTTGATTTAATAAGGCAAACCATTACATGCAAAAAGTACAGACAGGAAGAATACGAATTTGAATGGTTTTTTTTTTTTGCAAACAGAATTTTAAAAAAGTGGTACACCTGATTGTAGTATCAGATTACCTTTGTGTTGTAATTCCAAGTTATAATTTATTGTCTAACTACAGAAACTAAAAATGTAGTGAATAAAAGAATAAGCACAAGAACCTTGCCTTCAGGAAGTCCAAATTAATGTAATAATGTAATATTTCAACAATGTTCTTTTTGTTGATTTGGCTGTATTTAAAATATGTTTAGATGTGCTTACCTTTAAGGCATATTTCTATCTGTGTCGTGTCTCCAACCAAGTAACCAATGGGTAATAATTCTGGTAACTCACAATCTTTAGTTCTGGTTACCTCCCCAACAATATATGAGAAGACACTCTCTGCACTGAGTCCCAAGTTTGTAACAGGATCAACACGTAAAACATATTCCTGTAAACAGAATTATTTAAAATAAAATCAGCTCAATAATATACTTATGCTTAAGACATTTTGGAATGTTGTGATAAATTATGTGTCTATCTACTTGAGCTTATATTTCTTTTCTTTTTTCTCTACTTATTAGTTTTTCATGGTATAGTAGGTTATACATCATGTGAATTTAACAATAAATACATGTATATTTATTAAGCTGTACTAATATATACACTTTTTGCACCTTTCAATAATGCATTTGTCCATTAATAGCTTTACATTTATTCTTTCCATCTTGTACATTTGGCATATGCCATGTATGTTGGCCTAACTACTTTGAGAGATTATTAAATAACAGGTTGGAAGACTTACTTTAAATATTTTTCTTATCACATTGTCTAAAATGTCCCATTTTGTCTTGCCGCTGACTGAAAGCGTACCTATGAGCACTTCAGCTGGTTTCTGAAAGATAAATATATTTGAAAGAAAATTACTTTTTTTTTTGCATGGTAAATGCAAAATATGGATGAATTTTTCCAAGTAATACAATAAAATAGAAAACAAAATATATTTTGTTAAATTTCGTACATCTAAACCGGTTCTTGTTGGGTCAGGATTTGATCCCAGTACAACTGAGATAGTGACTCTCTTTCCTTCACGGTCATTGGCTGCAGTCTCAGCAAGTAGCATATCTGAAAGAAAAGAATCATTTTTTACCATTAAGTTTAGTTTAAGGGAACATAGGTTATTTTTTACACAAAAAAAAAAAATACATATATTTTTGGGCTACCAGCACATCTTACTTTAGAAATAAAAATTTAAATATTTTTTTTTTTAATTTGATAATTGAATTCATTATCCTACCTAAACTACTGTGGTCAGTCATGCTAAATGACCTATCTAATGAATCTGTACTTGTTCTTGTGTGATGTGGGGACATGGACCCATGAGACAGATTCAGGGTACGAGAGGACTGGGAGGTAGACATCATCTTGTGCAATCTGTCATTGTCTGCTTTCAAGGCACTCATTTCATTCTTAAAGAAGATTTTACAAATAATTATATTAACATACAAAGAATTCAAGTTTTAGACTGTCTTGTTTTAGCTTTCATGAAAAAAATAATTGACCATACATTTTTAGATTTCCAGCAAAAAAAATGTTCATTCCAAATGCATAAAATTGATTTTATTGACATAGTTAGTATCAATTATTTTTCTTTAGTAATAACATCTAAATTGTCTTTAAATATTTATAGTTATCGGAAAAAAAAATTGTAAAAAATTTAAGGAAAACATAAAATGAGTGTAGGACTATCAATTTGGAATATATATAAAATATATTGTAGAGCTTATTCATAGGCAAGTTTATTTTATAAAGAGATTTTAAAAAAGAAAGTAAAGGCTTTACAAAAATATTCATATTTGTGATAAGTGTCACAAGATGAAGAACATCTTGAACAAACCTTCATTTTTGTCATTGTTTCTCGAAGTTGCTCAAGTTGATGAGCTGAGCTAAGGGCTTCAAGTCTGATATCTGTCAGCTTCATGTCTTTGTCTCGCAGGGCCTGCTTTAGAGCATTCACATCATTGTCACACAATCTGGTGAGGAAAAAGAAATCAATAAAAAAAATAGCTACATAATTTTTTATCATCTGAAAATGTATAGATAATATGACAAAACATTACAATCTCTCAAACAATTTTTTAAACTCCCTATCTCTACTTGTAATTCTAACAACTTTGTTTGTCTTGGAGATATCCTTACCATGAAAAACAAGTTGCATTTTTAATCCTATAAAAAAATTAATTGCATTTATCAGGTTTTTCTATAAGTGTGAACACAAAAAAACAAAACAATTAGGATTAAATATAAATTCTAGTCAAGTTTTTCTCCATTTAAGTGGTGTAAATGAAATAAATTATTGTGGATATCTTACTAAGATCTTATTAAATTTAAAAAAATAAAGAGTTTGTAAAAAAGAAAAATTAATTAAAATATGTATCTCCTGTATTCATAAAACACAATCAAAAAGATTGTATATTTTTAGCCTTCAAGCAAAAGATTTTTGCTACTTACGCCCCAGATGAATGAGAGCCTTTCATTGAAGGTCCTCCAAGATGACCCAACTGCATCAGGGGTGAGTTTGGTGCTGACGCATTGGATCTCAAACTGTGAGAGTCTGGTTCAACATCTGATAGTGATCCTGTTTTTCCCTTTTTACGAGAAAATGCTTTGCTGAAAGAGCTACGCAGCTGCAAAAATGAAAACAAAAATGTTTGGATGAATTTTTTTTCTATTAAGCCATGATAGACATTACATAAACATTAAAATTTAAACATGTGTTTATTGACCATACCAAAAGTGTCCTTTAAACTAATAGTTCGAAAAGAAATTTTATAAAATAATTGCATAAAGAAATGTTTTGCTAAATTTTTGAAAAGAAAATTAAAATCAAATAAAATGGGATTTATTTACCCATCCTTTCTTTTTAGCCTGCTTGGCAAGTCTCTTGTTAGCCTCACTGTCAGTATGTGCTGACTGCTGGCTGGTCATACTGCAGGCACTGGACAAACTGTTGATGCTGGACACACTGTCTGATGACATCTGCCTAGCGATCCGTGAATCACCTGTTAACAAATCCAATACACATTTTTAACTCCTTACAATTCAATTTCACAAGTAAGAAATTTGCCTTGTTACGTTTTGGTGACAACAAAGTTTTTAGTTTTAAAAAATAAAGACAACCTTTTTTTAGGTGTTGATTTTGAAAAGAAAATTGTCAACTAATGCCCCGAATCAATCCTTAAACTATCAGCTTTAGTTTAAACCTATCCAATTATTTAAGTATTTAAAGCGTTTGTTCTTTTTCTGTAAGATACTGTTCTAGCTTAAATGCTAGTATTTATTTAAAAGCTTTTAATATAAAGATCAAGATACCAAAGGTAATCAGGGTGTACTTTATTAGATCCATTCATGAAATGATTCAAAGAAATTTTAAAAAACCAAAAAAACATCACATTATGCATCAGACCATTTACAGGTTGTTTTTTTTTCAGACATCCCTGGGAGATGTTTATTACAGCACCTAGAGCCTAGATACAGCCCCCCCCCCACTCCCACCCCCTTCCAGATTAAATAAAAACCTAAAAACCAGTTGTGTGCAGGCCTATCAATCTACATATTCTACATAAAAAAAGCAATATAAATATCTCATAGGGCAGACAAATTATTAAAGCGCTTATATCCTTCTGGTATGCAAACAATCTTGTTTATTATACAAAATGAGGAGTGAGACTGCAATCAGGTTTATAAAAATGTAAATGGAAAAGTTTTTTTATTGTAAAAATATACCAGTCAATTGCTTTTAATCATTTGCACTTATAACTGTTTTTGTTTTGGTACAATATAAATTAAAAACTTTGTCTCTACATTTATACTAAACTTCCCTTTAACCACATCTCACATTAAAGCCCTGATGGTATGTTACCCACTTCTTACATTAAGGCCCTTATCGTATGTTACCCATACTTAATGTTAATGCCATTATGGCATGTTAGCCGTTTCCCATGTTAATGCCTTGATGGTGTGACAACAATTTCCCATGTAATTGGAAGTTAGAAAAAGAATCTTACCAGCAATGTGCAAGTCTTTCATGGCTGGAGAAGTGTGTCGCCTGGAGGCTGGCGGGCTGATCACAGGGTCCTGTAAGGTCATCTTACTTTGACGTTTCAGGGCTTCTATGGTCATTCTAAGTTCATTTAGCTCTGTGTCCTACAAAGGAAATAGGGAGGAAATGAAACATTTAAAAGTAGATAGATATATCTCCACATAACTAACTGATGACCTACTGGTGATCTACTGGTTAGGGAGGATGTTATTGCCATGGGGGTGGTTGGGAGAGAAGGGATTGGTGGGATCAAGGGTGTGGTGAGAAGGGGAGGGGTGGATGGAGAGGTGGGAATAGGGTAGAGGAGGGTTTATTTGGAAGAGTGGGATGGGTGGGAGACGAGAGGTGGGGATAGGGTAGAGGAGATTTTGAAGAGTGGGATAGTGGGAGAGGAGGGATTGGTGAGAGAGGGAGGGTCAGTAAGTGTAGAAAGTTTCAGCTAATTTTGGCTTCAAGAAATGGGCCATAATTGAGAGGCAAGAATCCATGAACAAAAAAAAAAAAGGAGAAGACAGAAACCATCAATCTAAAATGCATTAAATTGTGTAATAATAAGTATGAAGCTATATGAAGCTGTTTAAAATATAAAAAAAGTAAAACTTTGCCATCAGAAATTTTATGTATGGTGAGAAAGAAACAAAATTTCAAGTATTAGTATTAGTTAGTGGTCCTTGAACTCAGCGGAAAATAAATGCTTTATTTAAAACAAAATAAGTACAAAAAATAAATAAATTTTTAAAAAATATTTAAAAACTTGGCTAAATAAAATTTTACAAATCATCCCCTGACGTGTTTTCCCAGATTTATCATGCTATTAAATAAGATGCCAAAGACTTTTTTCTTTAAAGGCATTTCTCATCAAGATTTCAGTTTCTGAGGCGAGAATTTACTCGATGAAAATAAAAATAATAAAAATAAAAACAAACAAAAAACAAACTTTGTTTAAAGTTAAGGCAATAGCTCCTGTCACTCAGCAAAAAAAAAATAAAATAAAAACAAAATAAAAACAAAATAAAAATGAAAGAAAGCCTCACAACATTCTGTTAACGTTAGCTACAGGGTTATATGAGATCTTACCAAAAAAAAATTTATTAACAAAAAAATATTTTTAAAAAAATAAAAACGGCACATGCGAGATCTTAAATTCCTTTTCTATCCCGGAAAGAAAACCGAAAAACCTAAAGCTAAAAAAAAAAATCCACAAAACTTAAACAAACAAATATTAAAAAACAAAACAAAAAACTCTTAAAAAGATGCCTTATTTTACAATATGCCTAGCTTGTTTTTATACAGAAAAATATATACAGGCTACGTGATGTAAATAAAAATTCTATTTGAAAGCACAGGCCAGACAAACGACTTTTGAATTTGAAAAAGTAAACTTTAATTATCTGAAAGTTCGGTACTTTTAATTTATTGAAATTTACTATTATTATGATCATTATTGTGGGCGTCTAGCAAGGCCAACTGGCCACACGCCTATGCCCCTTTTGGCATACCCAACCCTTGCTACGCCGCTGGGTTGACGAGTTGTAAGCAATCTTCCTCCACCCACCTTTCATACCTGTAGCAAAAACTCAGAATGGCAAGCTTAGAAACTAGATAACATTGTGAACATTTTTTTTCAGCGTTTCAAATACAAAATTGTAGAGAACTGAAAAGCGTGCATCGCCATGTCAAAATATTATTATTTATTCCTACTAACTGTGGTGGCTGTTTGTCGAGTTTATTTTTAATTTGTATTACTCCGCCTGGCCCTTTCACAACAAGCTCCAACTGTTCGGCTTGTCTACAGCCGCATCGTGGTATAGCGCAAAACGGCCAGGCACGTCAGCTTCCTTGGGGCACTCGGTTATCAAGTGCTCGATATCTCCAGATACAAGAGTGGTGCCAATGTTTGGAGTTTCTGGCAGGTTCGGGGGGGGATTCAAGCGGTCAGTGCAGGCCGGCTTTAGGCATAGGCAAATTAGGCAGCCGCCTAGGGCCTCCGATAAGTCGCACAAGAATCTTTCCATATTTATTTATGTATTTTTCAATTACATTATTACATTTTCTATTAGGGCCACCAAATTTACCCCACCCAGGGCCTCCAATTTCCTTAGGCCGGCCCTGGTCAGTGGTTCGTTTTCATCTGTGTGACAAAAGACATGTGTGGGGTCTGGGATTTGACCTATTGCTCATCGCAGGTTTCAGAGATGACAGAACCACAGGACCCTTGTACAGTGCCACCGGTAAAGTTTTCATTCTCACAGAAGACTGGAGTTTTCTTAGTGACCCTCTACAAAGTGTGCAGGATCGTTGCAAGTCAACGTTACTCAATTGTTTATCGGTTATCAATAAAAAGCCAAAACTGGTTATCAATAAAAAGTCAAAAATGGTTATCAATAAAAAGTCAAAACTGGTTATCAATAAAAAGCCAAAACTGGTTATCAATAAAAAGCTAAAACTGGTTGTCAATAAAAAGTCAAAACTGGTTGTCAATTAAAAAGTCAAAACTGGTTTTCAATAAAAAGTCAAAACTGATTGTCAATAAAAAGTCAAAACTGGTTATCAATAAAAAGTCAAAACTGGTTATCAATAAAAAAAAAAAAAGAAAAAAAGTCAAAACCACGCAGTGATTCTATGCCGCCAATTATTAGTAAATATTTTAAGATAGATGGAATGCTGGGCAGATTTTGTATGCATATCAGCATATTTTATATCGTGATGATTTTTTTTTCACTTTACATAATCCACCTTTAATTTTGAACCGCTTACAATTTCATAGCTATTATATTTCGTTATACCTTCCAGATAAACTTATTTTCTAAAATAATCAGAGATTCACTGACGTGCAGATTCAACGAAGCAACACTCATTTTTATGCAACATTATACGCAGTTCTGTTTTTTTTTTTTTTTTTTTTTTTTTTTTTTGTTTGGTGGGGTGTAAGATCTGTAATTTTTTTTTTTTTTATTTGTCTGTAGCGCCATGTCAAAGGGCTGGACGTGACAAACATTGATGGAATAGATTAGGGAATACGTCAACGAAATTTACTGATGTTCCTATAATAAAAAGCAATTTTAGACGCAATGTCAAAAAGTTCTCAAAATAATCGTAGCCTCGACTCACAACGACGGTGTTAGATATTTGATTGTAAGAATTCAGCTTTTCTAATGTGAACGTTTTTGTACTTTTTATCCACTGTGAAAAAAAAAAGTTTAAAAAAAAACAACAACAAAAAAAAAACAACCCCAAACAAACCAACAATTATTGTTATCAATATCGTGGGGGGTCTTAACAGGGCCGACTACTCGCCTACGTGAGGCTATTTTAGAGAGAGGCACGAGAGATTTAACGAGAGTATGAGAACGAGGGAATGCAAGGGGTGAAAGGTATTGGAATAAAGAGGACTTGTAACTAGTAACTAATGAGATATTGATTGATGCGATATAGCGAGGTGTTCATTTATAAAGTAAGGGAAGTAAAATGAGGCAGGAAAAGAGGAAGGAAAAAAAAAAGTTTTTTCTATTTAAAAAAAAATTGTTTAAAAAGTATTCTTTAAAAAACAAAATGGTAGTTTTAAAATCATCACTTCCCTACATGTTACTCTTCTAGATTAAAATGAGAAAAAGATGAAGGGGGAAAATGTCATTTTTTAAATATATTATTTTATTGCTCGGGAAGCTTCAAGGATTTTATCAACATAATAACTGTATAAATTCTCCTTCAATTTCACTTATAAATCTACATCATATTCACCCTTACAATCGCCCACGAGCACACACACATTAAAATATTACATTATAAGACTTGCGTGAAAACAATTTCATTCAGTGCACATTACATTCATGTCATTTTGGATCATTAAGTGTGACCACTACACATTATAACAATGCTGGTCACTGGTCAGTCCAGCAATTACTCTCAGTGCCATGCTTTAAAAGGTGGCCGAGGAGATGAGGTGAGCACATTATTTTAAAAAATAGATGGACACAATGGCATAAACGCTAATCCTTCTGTGTGCCCGTGGACTACACATTATTTAGATTCGGGAGAATCGCCCCACCCCCACCACAGAAAAAAAAATCGACTGAAGGCTGATGTAAAATGAGTTATCCCCTTAACGTTATCTTGGCTAATGAAATGAGGCTTATCGCTAGTCATCGTCTAGATTTCTAGGCTTATCTTCAGAGATTTATGAGATTTATATCTAGACATTATCTAGCCTAATCTCTTGACACATATGTCTACACGCTATCCAGAATTTACAAATAATATCATGAGTAAGTAGAATTCTCCCTAGATATGATACGGACTAATTTGATGTCGTAAAACGTCATCGAGAGAGAAGCATCGGTTTCTCTAGGTTACATACAGCCGACTGTCTATGATCTGAGAGACTTTTTAAAAAAAAATAGCATTAGCTTGTGTAGAGTTACAGTCAGGCCGAATGTGATCCTTTATGATGATCTATCAGATTCACCAAGTGTGGACTTTGAGGGAATCGGTCGGCGTCTTCCCGTGTTTGTTTTAGGATCCAGTTAGGATAGATTAGCTAATGTGTGGAGAGGGATTCTCACGCTGGTCTATACGGGCCCAACAATAGTATAAACACTTTAGCGAAGTCAATAGTGCGCTCGCCTCACCAGCTGAGGGGCGTGGGACCGAGCCCACGTTAAAGCCACTATAAAATGTTGACTAATGACTAACGCTAAGAAAATCCTCCGCTGACCTGACAGGAATGGGCGCCGCCAGGGTTTACCAAGCCCGAGAATGTTATGGAAACGTTAGGACCCCTTACGATCTCGAAACAAAAATAGGTTATTGGACCCCCCAAAAATATTTAAAAATCATGCTTTGCTCTCGAGATAAACAAATGTGATACTGTTGATTGCTATAGGTGAATACAATCACAATTACCGTATAGAAATCAGTTGTTTGTTTGTTTGTTGTTGTTTTTTAAAATTTTGTAGTCCCATAACCTCTTATTTTTCGAAGTCGTAGGGGGTGCTAATGTTCATTCGTGGGCTTGGTAGACTCTCCAGGTCAGCGGAGGACTTTCTTAGCGTTAGACATTTTTCAACATTTTTTTAGAGTTGCTTCTACGTGGGCTCGATCCAACGCCCCTCAGATTGTGAGGCGAGCGCACTATTGACTTCGCTACTCAGAAATCAGTTGACTGACGTTAAATCAGCGACCGTGTTGTGCTTTAGTGAGAACCACTGAGTTTTGGCGATCGCGGGGCGTCTTCAGGCAGACAACAAGATCAATAACCTTTGATGTTATGATACCTTTTTTTTTAAAACTCACTACCTGCCCATGAGAAATGGTATATTGTGTTTTGTCTGCCAACAATGTTCACGCAGAAACAATATCAAGAGTAATTAAAGTGATTTTATTCATGTTCCAGGGCAACACTTTCACTCATATCATTTAGAATGTTTTGTGTCCAATCATAATTTTGCCAACATACTAAGGACTATTTCAGTATCAGGATATATGCGAGGGCAAGTTTCCAATGAATGTCCTATAATCTGGTCGTTCAAAGATATTACTTAATTACACATGAATATTCTCAAAAGAAAGAAATTTTAGTTTATTAGTACGTGGTTTTATTTAAATGAAGCCAAAATGTACAATTCTATAAATAGCTTTAACGGCTAATCAGCAACTTCCAGATCCAGTGCAGCCAAAAGTTGTAGAATTTTAAAATATCTTTTTACTTTTAGATAACTCATTGACATCTAATCTATAAGATACGTAGAAAAATACGTTATTTTATAGAGGCGAAGAGAACGATTAGTTTGTAGGTACAATTTAAGCTTTCATAATAATTTTGTTGTTATGGTTGAACTATGTGAATATTGATTGCGTGTCAGTATATCAAGAAAGGAAAGAAAAAATGTTAGGAAATTTGTTTACAAATAATTCCACTACACTTCAGCTATCCAGTTTTAAGGTAACAAATGTTACAATTGATGTAACCACCGTAACAGGCGGAAGCATGGGAGAACTACTCCGTCTAACAGAAATTTGAACGTCTGCCATAAATTGAACCGGAGCATACATTGTTTCTCTTGGTTATGCAACGTGTCATAAATAAGGGTAGATAATCCTCGACGACAGATTGAATAAAAGGCACGAGTTCAAGCCCGTACTACCAGTTCTAGATTTCTCGATAATTACAGGAGTGTCAACAGACCTGCTGCTCACTGTGACGTTTGTTGACATACAAGAGCGCCATTTTATTGATGTAGCTCAGCACGGACAGAGGGCACCACTTTACCAGTGCACTAAACTTGTCCTGTCTCTGACTGGCTAATATATCTTATTAGATGCAGAAGCTGTGAGTCAAGAATATATACGAGGGGTAGCAAGCAGGGGCGTAGCTTCGGGAGGGGGGGTCCGAATTCGAGATTCCTCCCGGCCCCCAACTTGAGAGGGCCCCTAAAGGAGTGTCCGAATTTTTTTGCATTAAATATTACGCCACCGCCATGTATGCAGGGCCTCACAAAGAGGGCAAATCCCCGGGGCCCCGAGATCCCTACAAATCCCTAGCTACGCCGCTGGTGACAAGATCTATAGTAACTGAGAGTCGTGAATTTTTAAAAAAAAATTGTTGAGAGCTAAGTTGAAGCACTACGTGTCATTAAACCTGGCTTGGAAATCTCCCAGTAATTGTGAACATAGAAAAGCCGCATGCGTCTCGCGAGCCGCGGCTAGGCCACCGTTAATTTCTTTATACTACCATCCAGCACTTTTTAACGCGGAAATGTACAGTGTTAGGACATCAAGCGTACCAGCCCCCCCCCCACCCCACAACCACTCAATCCCAGCCCAGTCATTTTTGCCAATACTGCAACATATTCATCTCTCTTTTTTAAAAGACTACATATTAAAGGCACGCAATCAATGCTTTAATCATTCTGGCTCTTGTGTATAACGAGGGGTTTTCCAATGTTTCTGTGAAGTGCAATTTTTCAATGGCAGCTTTACGAGGGCATCAAGAGTTTGGAGAACAGGGAGCAGACGAAAACAAAAACAACAGTTCTTGCCGCCTCAACTAATCCTTTTGGAAGCTAGTTCTCCTCACTAATTGCCCCTTGCAAGGTTCTTGTTGTTCAGGGCCTGAACTGCCTCGTCGTTGAGAAAATTGAGTTTCTGTCGTAGGCCGGGGCGGTGGACCATACCCTGCCCATTATTACATGTAGTCTTGAGTAGCATGGAGTGCCTGGACAATCGCCAGTCACCATTCTCCTACTGAGAAACGTCCCAAAGCTTCCAGCATGCTGACAACACGTTGGAGTGCTCTTGTAACCATTTAGGACACGACGAGTTGGGCTGCATCCAGCCTGTTGTTGTTCTTATGGTTATGTGAGTTCCAGGCAACGTGTATTATCAGATATCGGCCGTACAAAGGCTTTATGACGTATTTCTTTTACCCTGCAGTTTGTTATCCTGAGATTCAGCCTTGGGAACCCTAGGGGCCATGTTTGCCTGGCCGCTAACAATGTCAATATTAGTCTCTGAGTACCTCTTAGTGAAAAGTAAATCCTTACTTACTGAGGAAACTGACTCACTTATAAGCCAATGATGTTCGTAGGTTGATAAAAAGGAGTGGTGGCGAACCATTTTTTGGGCTCTTTGCCAAAATTCAGACAAAACTCACTTATCTATAGCACAGTGCCAGCACTCTAATGAAACCCGAAAATGGGATTGTTTGCTCAGCTGGTTTGATTAAAGAAAAATGTTTTAGTCGCGTGCCGGCTTACGAGGCCCTGCGTGCCGAATATGGCACGTGTGCCATAGGATCGCCATCACATGAGTAGTGTAGAGGGTTTCCGATTCTGGAGATCGGCAAGGTCTGGTTTCTTATAGAAGTGTAAATTGTTAAGCCGTAGTTATGTCACGGCTATATAGGAAAAAAGAAAAGACTTTCAAAAGAAAACGGAAAGAAAAGAAAATAGTTCACAATAAAAACACAATCAATTTTGAGATTTTAATCCCGATACCACTAAGAAGAAATGTTGGCACATTACTTACTGGGAGGTTGGCCTTGTGCTCAGCATTGGACGTCAACGTCTGCAGCCTCGCGGTCATGTTGGAGAGGGACTGCTCAAAGGCGGATACCACGTGAGCCTGTAGGGAGAGGGGATAGAAACAATTTTTGGTCAATGATATTGAAAAACAGCAGTTGGTTGTTGGGTGTTGGTTGTTGTTGTTGGGTGTTCGGCGTTAGTTGTTGTTGGGTGTTGGTTATTGTTGTGTGTAGGTTGTTGGGTTTTGGTTGTTGGGTTTTGGTTGTTGGTTGTTAGTTTTTGGGTGTTGGTTGCTGGGTTTTGCTTGTTGGTTGTTGGTTGGTGTTGGCTGTTGCACATTAACCAAATTACTCAGTTAATACTTTAAATAGGTAATATATCATAAGAACTTTCTATAGTAGTAGGGTATTTAGTAAAAGTGACGATCAATGTCATTATATATCATTGGCAAGAAAAATAAGTCATATTAGAAGAAAAGCTTTGAAGAATTGGATTATAACATTTTGTGGAGATTTTTTCAAAGTTCGGAGATGTTTGTTTGAATATGTAAGTGAATACTGGCAGGACACATCACGGACGAACTGTGGAGTAGGCAATGGACTTAGAAGTTTGAGAATCACTGTTCTTGTTTACCACGGCATAGTTTTGTCGTCATAATTAGATTTCAATCTCCTGCCCCCTCCCCACCCATCACCACTACGATACAATCAGATACCATGCGCCAGGTAGTCTGACAAGTAAAAAAAATGGCTCCCTTCCCAGAGTTCTCTTTGAGTTATTTTTAGTACTGATACCTCGCACAACTGGCACAATTGAAATGTCATGATCAAGGCCGATAATCGAAGAGACTGCGACTGATCAATAAGATAAAAATAATAAGAAAATTAACTCCCCGTATCCATCGCCCCTCTTCCACTTCTTACATCGTAACACAGCTTTGATAGTCTCTCTCACACAAAACGCACACGCACGCACACAAATACGCGCGCAAGATACGGGGCGCTTTGAAAAAAATGGGGTTTTGGTAAAAATCATGAAGATATGATGAGAGACATTAACTATCCTATGTTTTATGCACCCGACAAACGTTTTAAAAAAATTAAAAATCGAGTTTAAACGGAAAAAAATAAGAAAAGTAAGAGAATTTTCCTGCGAGAAATAAATTACAATAAGGGAAACAAGCGAATTCATTTTTGAAACTAGGAATTATAACATTAAATTTTAATTATATCAATGAGTTGTTTTAAAATTAGGAATTATTACATTATATTTAATTATGTCAATGAGTTATTTTTTAAATACAACCTTTAAATCTATATTTAATGTAACTTACAGTTACTACATCCCCGCATAATTATTTCTTTTTAAGAAAGTATTGTTAATAATAGTATAATTAGTGCCTTCATAAAATACTCCATTTTTCCAGTTAGATTTATGTGTTATTGTTTTTCATGTTTGTTTAATGCACGCACGCATTCTCTTTAACAAATTCACAAGCAAATTTCTCCAAAATAATACGTTTATAGCAGTATTAGTATTGAAACTAAAGAAACAGTTGAGAGAATTGGGGGATATGTTATTAAAGATAACTGCACAGAGCTTTGATTTTTTAAAATAAATTTTTTGTTGTTGTTGTTGTTGACGGGCCACTAAGAACAAAAATCTATGCGATTAATTAATAGCAGCAACAAACTTGTTACTCCCGTCCAGTCGCAAGAGGCCATAACATGCCTGGAGTGGTGTAGGTGCAGAGAGATGCAGGCAAGTCTTTAAGAAACATTACGACTGAGGGTTTCGTCCTGCCCCCGGGAGTTACCGCCTCCTGGACATAAAAGGTGTTTTATTTTCAAACATAGTTTCCGTCCCTTTGTAGCGACGAAGAACTCCTCACCTTCTAATAATTTTCTTCAAACTCTCTATTTAAATTACGGATGTGTATTTTTTATCTCTCATTTTCCTCAGCTTCTCAAAAAGCCTTGTATGTTTTTGTCTCTTCCTCCCCCTCTTTATCTTAGCCTATCATAGTCCGCTTGCACCCCCCCCTTCCACAAAGTACAGTCAGCAAACAGGACGTCTTTGTTGAAGTTCCATCCCCTCCACCCCCACCCCACCCCTCACACACAGAATAAGCCTGAATGAGTCTCTTCCATTTTTTTCTCTAGTCATATACAAACATGTGACGTGTTTTGTCAGAAACACCTTCAGCACCTTTGGGCACCGCGAGGTTTTCATTAGCCGATTCTTAGATCTTTCGTGCGCAACTCTGGCTAGTTGATCTGAGCTGGGTGCTACCAAGAAGATCTACAAAGTCCTTTACCCCATTGGTGTTACTTGAAGATTTACATCGTTGTTTCACCCAACCGGTGTGTTACTTGAGTGTTTACACCGACCTGTGACTCAATTGGTATAAGTAGAGTGTTTCCCTACCAGTACTTTGCGTATCCGAACTGGATTGTTAACAACATCCAGTAAACACATGCGTACCTTTGGTTCAACCTCGCACTTCTTTTTCTGCATAAATTATACAACATTAATAGACCTGTGCTTTTTAAAATTACTAGATCTTTCAAAAGCTAAATTAAGTAAGAGGATTTTATTGTCACAATCTGTTTATAAAATAAGTTCTTTAATATACTCATTTGATTCACTAAAATTGATGTTCCTTGGGGGGGGGGGGGGGATGCTATGATGACGTACTATAGCATTGTATACTTTTAGTCTCCATTTGTTGACACATTAACAATTTAGAAGATTTTTTTAGCGATCACGATTAATCAGTTATAACTCTTTTCGTTTAGTTCATGCTTGTCAATATATGTAATAATAATAAAATAATTACGGTACATTCGATCGATCTGAAAATTTAAAACAATGCATTGTTATCCCAGACCTATCTGTGGTAAAATTTTGAGGACCATCAAAAGTGGTTTAATTTAACGTTACAAGATTTGACGGATTGATTGATGGATAAAACATACAAAACAGTGGGAATGAAAGAAAAGCGTGTAAAAAGTATTTTTTTAAAGTCAGTGCTTTATTAAGTGTATTAAAGGGGTTTTAAAAATATCTTAAAAACTGTTTTGGATTCATCGATATGTTTCTAAATGTATTTACTTTAACGATGATTTGATTCGACAAAAATGAACCAAAGAAGCAATTCAGTGTGTTAGTTTTGACGTGTTTCATGAATATTGAGTACGATTCTTTAAGACATACAAAGTTCAGTAAGACATTTTTCTATAACAAATAGCAAAAGAATATTAGTTTCTTCCAATTCAAATAAATGAATAAAGCAGAAGGCACACAGCGAAATGACTCATTTAAAAAAAAATAATTGTGACATTTCTCACGGTAAGTTCTTCACGGATAATCTGATATCATCTACATTTTTCTGTGTGATCAAATGAACGCTAGTATGCAATGCACCCCAGACTGTGTATAGAATCCAGATTGCCACCAATAGTTTTTTTTAAAATAATAATTCTTTTTTTATTTTGTTGTTTTTTAAACAGGTGAACAAGATGGCATCAAGATGAACGAGGCGGCGCGAGTTCCGGCCCACGTGTGGGTGTGGGGTGCTGGTTCCGGACCTGGTCTTTACAACATCAGTCAGGACGATAACAGAATAGGGAATAGGAGAGACGGGGGGGGGGTTGGATGGGATAACATAATAGGGTAAGAGAGACAGAGGGGTGAGGATCAGGTCAGAAATGTAATGGATAGAAGGGAAAAGATTCAATTCTCAAACATGAAGTCTTCAGTAGAGGCAAGTAAGATGGAGGGAAAGAAAACATTGGAGAATTTGAAAAAAAGAGAGGGGGGGCGGGAAACGCTGTAAGAATGTCACCATGACAATGTGTTTAGCTTTTCCTGACAACGATGTAAACATGGTTGGGTATGGTTGATATTTAAATAAAATGAAAACACTTTACTTGTATTTAATCATTTTGTTCAAAGCCACCCACTTCTACAATGACATGATTGATAAAATGACGTGATTGAGACACAATGATGTGTCAGTGTGTCAACAGACCGGGTGGTGTTTCTCGCCGTAAAATATTATATGACGTCATTATTTAAGCTTATATTTTAATTTTGGAAAATGAAAGTTGTATATAGAAAAATTTAGTTAAGAAATAAATCATTCTAATGAACTAAAATTTAATTATTCATTCTTTTTATTGAACTCATTCACATAATAGTTTTTGGTTGTCGGACACACTGATTGGAACGCATGAAATAACATTAAAGTAACTTACTTGGACTTTTGAAAAAAGTTGGCGCCATAGGCGCCCCAGAAAACCTTGTCTGTTTAAGATTAAAATACTCAAACATAGTTCATAATTTACTTGGAGATATACCAACTTAGTAGAGTAGAAAAAAGTTATTTTTGTTAAATATTCTTTCATTATCTTCGTATTTACACATATTTCAACCGCTAACTGCATCTTGTAGAAACTGGTAATGCTATGAAAGTTTTTAAGCGTTAATTTTTAATTTAAAAAAAAAAATATCAGTCAAATATTTGTGAAACAGATTAATTAATCGAATGAAAATGAAATAATAGATAAAAAATGGAATCATGTAATCAAAACAATAAATGAAACCTTTATTTAGCAACTAACACGCAAGTAAAACACAGTGACCTTATATAACTTAATTGAGCATTAATGTAATACAGCCAGATACTTAATCTGCATTTTAAGTGAGTTTATATATTGAAATGTTAAATTTACTTTTCTTGTAAACCAACAAGTTAAAAAAACAATACTTGTAGGTTTTAAATTGCAGGGGAAAGGTTGAAAACAGATACTGCGAGATCTTTCCTAAAATAAGGGTTGGATTGCTCTCATTTTTATAAAAACACTTCAACGGGGACCAGTTTTTGTTGTTGTTGATCTCTTATTAAGACCCTTGGATGTTTTAATAGGGGCCAACCAGAGTCGTATGTTTGAGAACCCTTTTTTATTACGTCATATTTCTAAACTTCTTTGATGAGCGAGTTCTGCTGACGTCACCTGCCGTTTGGACGCTGCTACGACAGCTCATATTTTTATCATGAACCGCGCAGCGACTAGACGGTGCATGCAACATCAAAGGGAGGCAAACGGGTTCATGACATTTTCATATTGTGGCACTCGTAAGGGAATTAAATCAAGAGCATTGAAACGAAATACGAACTTCCGAAAATAGACGGTATTATAGAACCTTATTAAGATAGTAAATGAAATTTTCACTGTATTAAGAGTGGCGCATATTTTGTTTAAACTACAACTGTAATCTATTAAAAATTACCTTATCATTTAAACTGATATATCCCTTTACTTATCGACTCTTAAACGCACATAAATGTAAGTGCTTTTGGTGCGTAATCTAATAAGGATAACACAAACGCTCTATAACAAAATCAAATAAAAATTCCCGATTTCAAACGAAAAAAACGTGAGTCCTAAAAATAAACAAACGCTTTTGTGCGCAATACGCCATTTGTTGTATTTCGAAAAGATAACAGCTAACTGGAAATATTTTAAAGTGGTCTCTTCGTTGTCTACATTGAAAGTCTATCATGCAATAGTTATAAATAGATAAACCATTAATATCACCCCGAGAATTGTTGAAACTGAATCTCAGGCAACACTACAAAATGTTCTAGACTTTTTCTAGATTATTCTAGAACAAGAAGGGACGTTGGGTGTCAAGACTTTCGGCCCTAATTTGACCCCAGTTAAGGGCCCCGCCCCACTAGCCTCCCTCTTTTCTACACAGTCATAAACAGCCCATAAAGTGACCATTATGATGTCGTTTTCCAAGCCCCAGATAATTAGTCCAGTTATCTGCTCACCAACAGTGTGGCGTGTGCTAGCACAGGTCTGAATGTGGCAGTGAGTGTAATTGAAAGTGTAAGGCGGCAGGGCAGGGCCTGAGGCAGTGGGAGGGCAGAACTGTCATGGAGAGGAAATACCAAGAGATTAGGGCCTGGTCTTCCACCGCATGGCACCGCACTGTGATCTGTGGCATCGTACTGTGATCTATGGCACCTAAATGTGATCTATGGCACCTCACTGTGATCTATGGCACCTCACTGTGATCTATGGTACCTCACTGTGATCTATGGCACCTCACTGTGATCTATGGCACCTCACTGTGATCTATGGCACCTAAATGTGATCTATGGCACCTCACTGTGATCTATGGCAGCTCGCTGTGATCTATGGCATCGTACTGTGATCTATGGCACCGTACTGAATCTATGGCATCGTACTGTGATCTATGGCACCGTACTGTATCTATGGCACCTAAATGTGATCTATGGCAGCTCGCTGTGATCTATGGCATCGTACTGTGATCTATGGCACCGTACTGTATCTATGGCACATAAATGTGATCTATGGCCGCTCGCTGTGATCTATGGCAGCTCGCTGTGATCCATGGCATCGTACTGTGATCTATGGCACCGTACTGTATCTATGGCACCTCACTGTGATATATGTTACCTCACTGTGATCTGTTACCTTACTGTGATCTACGGCACATCACTGTGATCTATGGCACCTCACTGTGATCTATGGCACCTCATTGTGATCTCTGCCACCTCACTCTGATCTATGGCACCTCGCTGTGATCTATGGCACCTGAAAGATGCCCATAACTTACCATCACACAGTGGATTAGCCGGGTGCAATATAACCCAGCAGAGTGCCTAGGGGCTGGCTGACGGGCCACTATCGATCACCTTCACAATATTAATGTACGCTTCTGTAAGTGGAGATGTCCGAAACGGGAACAGCGGTAGAGAGTAATGATCCTGGACATTTTTTCCTCCTTTTATTCACCCAGTGGTCTGATCGGCTCTTGTGAATGTAATATCTAAATTGGTCAAGAAATGTTAAGAATGTCCGTGTTTAGGCCAAAGGTACTGAAGGTACAACCAAAATTGTTGGCTTCGTATGAGGCTCACTCCGCTTTAAATAAAAAATGAAAATAATATACATATACACACTTCCATCCATGCATATTTCACAACCTAAAACAAAAAACTCATCAAATTAATCAAGACATATAGTGCTATGGATGGTAAACATAGTATTTGTTAATCAGTCGAAAAAAAAGCCAGATTGTAATCCCGGAGGGTTAAGTTTAAAAAATGATTTTTGAGTTTTAAATGTAGAAGGAATTCAAGAATTTTTATTAAAAAAAAAAAAAAAAAAAAAAAGAAAAGGAAAAAAAAGGAGATGAAAAAAACAATCCATTGCTTTTTTTTTTTAGCATTATACTAAAAGAGACAGACATTTCTCATAATGTTTTAGTGTGTGTCTTAACAACAGAAAGAATAGAAAGACGCAGCTAGCGCGATAGTGTGAGCAGATAGAGAGAAGTTCGTGGAGATACAAAGGGCAAATGTCAGAAAAGAAATAGTGCCAGAGAACGGACAGTTGTAGTCCTGCCTGCTCGTAAAGGTAGCCTATAAAGTGTAAAGTGAACTAAGTAGTGGGAGATGTGGTCACGTTGTTTCGCTATTAGATATCCAAACAGTTGAATTTTCAATTATTTGGTTGTTTTTCTGCGTATTATTTCGTTGGACCAACGTCACTGACTTTGGAAACTTTTTTTCGAGTCTTTTATGAAAATGTTTGTTTTAATTATTCTGACTTCGGAGTTTTTCAACATGACTAACTTAGAATCGAGTTAATTACTAACAACGGCGTTAAAAAACACCAAAGTATATTTAAAATGGAACTGGTTTGATTGAGTAAACGAATTATTAATTATATTTACTTGATTTTTAATTGAATTTTTCAAGGATTAAACACCAGATTTTTTATTATTCTTGAAATGTTGTTTTTCCCCGTTAAGAATAAATAAATACATACTTTAAACAAATCAAATTAAAAGGCAGGTGTAAATTTTACTAAACTTCTACATACCTTCGTACGTAAACATAAGCCCCGGACCAATGGTGCTATTTCCCGATAAATGCGTTTGGTTTTTTTACGTTAGTTTTTACCTAAAATAAACCCAGTTTTGCCACACACTGTAAATTTTATCGTAGCTGACAATGATTGATGTTTTATAAATAAAATTTGTATAGTTAAAAACATGAAAATAATTTATCATAAAAACTGCAACGCACAGCTATCAATCTTTGTTCTAATTATTCCCACCCGACTTCTGTTTTTGATTCAGCGAGTGCATCCCCTTTCCACAGTTCCTCCAATTGAAAGGTACTTCCTGTCTTCCTTGACACTTGTTGAAGAGTCGGCTCCCATTATTTCACTTCTCTCCGGCGATTTATTTACTTTATAAAAACTTGACTGATGGATGTTGAAAACATTTAACAGTCTGTTATCGTTTCAAACTAAAACGAGATAATGGGATGTCCCTATGGCACGGTCATTTTTTGTTCAATCTCATCCATCTAACATCGGCTCACAACGATAATATAGAATCCCGCAGTTATTTCTGAAATACATCAATGGCGTCCGAATAGATCGTAGAAAACTAATAAAATAAATTGTAATGGAGATTCGCAACGTCGTGAAGATGTAACGTTAAATATTCGTGATAAAGCTTAGCGTTCAAAGCCATGCACGTTCTAACATCGAAGTAAATGACAATCTGATTGATTTGTTTTTGAAATATTCAAACGGACAATTAACAGTACATCACGTGGTCTAAATTTTGGAGACAGGCAGCAACATTCACGACGGTTAAATCACTGCTAGATCTCTCAGCAGGAGATAAAGAGCGAAATATTTGATCACAAACTTGATGGCTATATCTTTCATTCATTTATCGAATTAACGATTGTTCGATCTCATTATTCATGAAAAGCGAAATTAGATGTGATTAAACAGAAACTTGTAACTAGAGAAGAATATCAAACATTAGCGTTCGACTCAGATGTTTGTTGAACATACTCTCAGCTCTACACCGTGCGCTGATTATATATCAAGTTTCCTGCACCTGTTTAGATTACCTATTCATAATAACACTAAAATTCTTTGTACAACCCGTAAAAACAAAGTTTTTGAATATTTATCCCTAATATGAGAATTAACTAAAAGTATTGTTTATGTTCCATAAAATACGCACCGCGCGACAGGCCCCTGTGACATCGAAGGCTGGAGTGAAACTCCAGTGACGAGTGGAGGTCAACTATAGCAGACGGCTACATATGCTGCATAGTGATACGTGAGATAAACTAAAAGTTCTTTAATTTAATTACGGTACATTCAATCATTTATAAATTTTGACACAATGCATTGTTAGGCCACGCAACTATATGTGCAAAATTTCAGCTAGATATGATTACGGGAAGTTGGTCATTTTTTACTTATGTTTTTCCGCGGGCTGGACCACGACAAACAGCAGAGTGAGAGAGAGAGAGAGAGAGAGAGAGAGAGAGAGAAAGAGAGAGAGAGAAAGAGAGAGAGAGAACGACAAGATGATACGTTAATATGGAGAATTTAAAAATAACACTAATTTCTAGCAATTAAATCACATACAATGACAGCAGGGGTACATGAACCATGTCACACATCACACATCCAAATTATCGCCTCTTTAGTTGACGACCTGGACGATGGTAAGATACCCCCTTCTCCTCATCTACCCCCCCCTTCCCAAAACCCTTCATAGGATGTGAGGACTGTTTTGTTCTGCTGGAATAACCCCACGCCACATGGCTGAGCATAAAATAAGCACCCTAGGCCACGAGACCGTGCCTACATTCATAGCGGCTGGGGGTGCTGATAGAACTGACCTAACGATAATACATCATATGTTCTCAAACATTTCCTCTCAACTTATTTTATTTTATGTCTTGGGAGGCGTATCGTGTTTATTTTTAAAGGGATCCTGGTAAAGAGGGGCGGGGGTGTAGTTAGCATTTCTTCTCTATATTTTAATTATTGGCATCACTAAAAAAATTTTGGGGAAATCCGCTAATACAAATGACATATAAAACCAAAAATAAAATATCAACGTGTGCCATTTAAGTCAACTGTTAAACATTTCATTTTTAGTCTTAACAAAAATCATATAACGCAAGCATTATCATACATTGGAAATACCAATAATAACATTTTCAAAGATAGTAAGATGGTGACGTATTGTGATACAGTACTCAAGCATGCGCCAGGAGCAGGGGAGAGGGAGGTAAGATAGAAAGTGACAGAGAGGGAGAGAGAGAGAAAAAAAAGAGAGAGAGAGGTTACAACTTTGGTACTGTTACAAGACTGGAGTAGTTACAGAATGGATACAGTACAAGATTAGTTTTAAATAATTGAGACGTCTGGACAGTCTGGGTAAAGGGCCATACCTGACAGGTCATTGCTAACAACTTATAGCTGATAGTCCATAACTGACAGCCCATAACTGACAACCTGTAGCTGACTGCCAAAATAGAAATCTGTCGCTGACAATCAATAACTAACAGTCCATAGGCTTGTAAGCAAAAGATTTAAACACTTAAAAGACAGTCAGTTGTCCAACCAGAAGCATAGTTGAAGTCACGTCTTTGTAACGTCCAGAAATGTGTCCTTGTATATGTCGGCTAGCTCTGTAATCAGCCTTTTGTTTATCTTTTTTTTTTTAATGACAGAGCCGGTGACAGCTTAAACCAACGGGAATTGTTACTGCACTAAACTATTTCAATTACGTATAGCGTTTAAGGGACATCAACACCGCTATGTCAATGTGACCACTCGCTGGGTAGAGAAGAAGTGTGGAATGATCAATCCGCATTTTCACACCCTCTATCCGCCGACAAGCAACAGATTGGTAATGTGTCTCAAGGGAGTCTGGACAGAATGCGGGCCATCCTTCTGCTCGGACACACGATGCCGTTGTGTTTCTCGCTTTAAAGAAGCAGGCGTCTAGCACTTACATATCGCTTCAGCCGATACCAAGTTGTACACAACTCACAAGCTACTGGCTGTTTGACTATTAATTTATACACCAATGCCTTGATATTTTAAACACATGCAACATTCCTTGACCGCTTCAACAGATATCTTTAGCCGTACCCGCTGTTACTGATATCTGGTCGTTTTAAAAGGACGGTTAGCATTGAAAACAATGCCTGCTAGTCTAGACTCTTTTAGCAAGACTGGTTGACGTTAGTTTGAATATGTTCAATGTCATACACTTAAATTTGCAGAACTTAATCCTGGTTTTCACTGATGTAAGTAATGTTCTATTGTTTTGTTGACGGGTTAGATCTATTGAAACTGGTTTGGGGTTTAATATTAATATTCACTAAATGGATACGTTTTTGATGAAACTTGCCAGCAACC
The DNA here is from genome assembly GCA_002072015.1 of Radix auricularia. Taxonomy (NCBI): domain Eukaryota; kingdom Metazoa; phylum Mollusca; class Gastropoda; family Lymnaeidae; genus Radix; species Radix auricularia. Next base: position 227,977 of record MUZC01000134.1, read on the forward strand.
ATCAAACTATGCTATTCATTTAGCATTAGTTGCGGTGTAAAAATTAATACAACTTAATGCAACTTTAACATATAAATAAACTGCATAAAAACTATTTCAATACACACTGACATCTACTAATCTAATGCTTCACGTCATCGTAACACAAAGACGTCACTATCGCATTAACGTCATGTCGATATTTTCCAACCCCTTGGCCACCGCGACGCCACGAGCGATTGTCGTTAGTTAGCACCGGCTAAAGCCATTTTGTAATTCGAACCCTGGTCAGGAAGGGATTTCAGCGGGATCCAATGGCCCCTATAAAATGCTCAGAAGAGCCGTCTGTGCACCAGTGTTTCCGTGGAAGCCACGGGCGATTAGATCCGACTGGGCTGTAAATTTACAAGTCATTGGGGCTCACCGTTGAGAGAAAAAAAAATAACCAAAGGACCTTGTATGTTTTTTAAAAAAATTTTTTATACGTCTCTTCAAGTCAAATGCCCTCAGCAGATCCGGCCCCTAGTTGCCAATTTGGACGCTACATCCACTACCCTGGCAATCTTTGAGAGCTTCTTATACAATTCTTTATCCCTGTTCAGGGCGTCTTTAAAAATAGAAGGGGAAAAAAACAGTCTTCGAAAGATTGGTCTGAGTGCTGTTCACAAAAGATCAATTTCAGAATAGGGATAATGCTACTTAGAAGTAATCGTCTTAAAAGCAATGGAAACCTCTTACATGGTTTTATTATTGTTATTCCAGAGATGTTAACAACTTTCGGTTTGTACCGTGTATTGATTCGGAAATACTCAGGCTGAGAATAATTACTTTTTTACATTTAACTTTCTCTTGGCATTCGCTAAAAATAATCTCGATAACAGCGGTCTTGAAATTTTGGCAAAGACACAGCTAGCTTAAAACCAAGTCTAACGCACCAAATCTATTAGAGGTGAACTTCAAATAAAAATAAAACTGTGTGTAGTCTTTTGGAATTTTAATTGCGTATATTTATTTTTACTAACTATTATAAACATAGATAATTTGATCTCCAAGACTATGGACTGTTAACTTAAAGTCTATTGAATTGTAACTCTAAGTCTATTGAATATTAACTGTAGATCTAGAGATTGTCAACAAGTTTATTTAATGCCCATTGCAAGTCTATAGAATGATCACAAGTCTTTGGAACGTTAATAGAAATTTGTGAAAAGAAAAGAAACTCTCCTAGCTTCAAGAAGCAATTTCCCCAAACATTCTTTAAAGAAAAGAACGACTAATGGGATAGATTATTGTTTGACTTCGGGTTATTAGATTTATTCTTCATAAACATGAATACACCCACACGCGCGCCGGCTTGTATCAACATGGTCAACATACAAACATTACAGAAAACAAGGGCAAACTTCCAAACAGGACCAAGATAAAGATGGCTGCGGGGCCAGGAAAAAATAGTGATCGATAATTTAGCTCGCCAGGATATTATTCAAACCGCCATTAGTTTTTTTGGCTTCTTTACACACGGCACGGGGCTTGATCCCCCATGGCTGGCGTAAGAAGATTGATTTCTAGTAAGTGGGAAATGAATGATACCAAGGCTTTATGTCCAGGTGACTTTGTGGGCATGGGGCAAACGGATTAAATGCCCAGTTTACTTTGTAGGAATGGCGTTAAATAATTAGTATAGTCCCTGTCTACTTTACTTTGTAAGCCAGGGGTAAAAGGATAATATACCTGGTTTACTTTGGGTGGAGGGAAGAAAGGACAAAAATGTGGAGGGCATAATATCAAACAATATGCCCTAGATTCTGAAGTAGAGAGCCATAACTGAAATTTTAAGGGTTTTGTTAGGGAAAAGTCTCAACGTTTTTCAAAACCACATTCACGGGGTGAATGAAAACACCGAAAACATTTAAAAAAAAACAATAAAAAAAAACCCAAAAGCTATGCTATACATTTCTGTAATGCGTCCATTGGGACAGATGTTTAATTCCATCCACACTCCTTTGGGAATGGACAAGTATGAAACTTTATCTAAACGGTTCACTGAAAATAATTTAATACTAGCGCATACCATTCGATGGCGTCATATACTATTTTAGGGACTAAGTTTACAAGAAGTAGCACTTAAGTTAATTTAATAGTTTTTTCCTGGAAGTACATTAAATAAATTAGGCGCATTTCATGCTCCAAGATATTGTGTCTCTGAATGTTCCATCATCAAAATTCTTTTGTTGTCCTAAAGCCAAATTACTCTGAATATGTTAATTAGATTTTCAGCCAATATCAACACAGGTTAATTTAAAATAAGTCACACCACTTCCTCCTCCCACCTCTCCTCACTATTACATCTGGAATTTGTCTCTAGACAGAAGACAATCAAGGGGAAGTTAATAAGCTGGAAGTTTTTTTTAATATTATTTTTTATTTTTAAAGCAGACCAGAAAAAAGAAGGTCTAAAGGGCACCCACGAGAAGATGGCAGCGCTAAGGATGAGCTCCAGCAGAGAAGGCTGTAGGGCCAATGATATCCTTGGTACGCCATACACCCGGACGTTCATTGATCGGCCCGCGGAATGTCTGCGGGGAGCGATGACTCATCCGAGGATACGCCAGTACGTCAAGCCAGTAGATAACAGGGGTAGGTGTGTGGGCAGTGAGTGGGGGACGGGGGGTTGGGAGTTTGGCTGTGATCCTCAAACTGTCGGTTTGGGTGGCGCTGGTCCTGTGGCTAAAGGTGATTGTGTGGCGCTGGTCCTGTAGCTATAGGGGATTGTGTGGTGCTGGTCCTGTAGCTATAGGTGATTGTGTGGTGCTGGTCCTGTAGCTATAGGTGATTGTGTGGCGCTTGTACTGTAGCTATAGGTGATTGTGTGGCGCTTGTACTGTAGCTATAGGTGATTATGTGGCGATGGTCCTGTAGCTATAGGTGAATGTGTGGTGCTGGTCCTGTAGCTATAGGTGAATGTGTGGCGCTGGTCCTGTAGCTATAGGTGATTGTGTGGCGAATTTTAGATTTAAATATATGCTTAACATTCTCGAATATAGTTTGAATTCATTGACCTAATGCATGAAACGTTTGATGAACGCTTTTTTTTCTTCTATGTGTCATTTACGTTGTTTATTGATACATATTTATTGATATAACAGATTATTTAGACAAAGTTTGAGTTGGAAGAAAAAAAGAAGCTTAAATATTTTTAAAAGTAATCTTCTCACACAAAATTCTTGAAAACTACGTGTATTTGCCTTAAGAGCTTACAACCTCACCAGTACTGTTGTTAAACCATAATGTTATAATGTCTTGTTGTATTTAGAATATGACTATTTTACAATGAATGAATTTATGTGCTGCGCTTTCAGCCCAGTTGCTTGCTGAGGTATTGCGTTAAATAAAAATTATCAATTTATTATTTTATTATAACCATCATCAGTCTCATGAACCCAATAAACATCCTTGGACCCGGAAACCCAATCATTCCTTGTTACACTAACCCTCCTAAACGTCACGGTTGAACGGGTCTCAGATAATCCCCAATGTGGAGATTAAAGTCAGCTCCAATATTTCATCTGTGCCAACAGGCAAGTCATTTTATGCTCGGCTTACCGCTGCGTGTGACCGCTGGCCAAGGAATCTACCATGTCTTTGAAGAACCGTCTCCCAATCGATCAGCGGGGAAATTTCATGGAAACGTACTGACCGAATTTAAGTAACCAACAAAGTAAGTGCCCATTTCCTGGTCCAAACAGGGCTGAGTAGTTGCCAGTTGGTCACGTGGCTACCTCATGTTTATTTTGCTTCATCATATGGGTTTTTGTCTGTCTAACGTAGTTTATGTTCTTTTTAGCTATTCCTCACATAGATGGTTTTTTTAATACCTAATGTTGATGATTTATTTTTGAGCCACTGTATATATATATAAAGCAACGTAGAGCCATGGTTACATAACTCAAATTCATACATGTCTTTTGGTAATTGAAGGTAACGAACGTACGCCGCACAGCCAAGACACGTGACCTTGTCAGAGCAGTTTGGTCTGGAACTTCTTTCAGGCGCTTACTGTCCCTAAAATAAACTAATCTTAGCTACGGCTTCATATCCTGGACCTTACAGCTTACCCGCCTAAGGATCCCCTTGACTTTACAGCTTGCCAACCTAAACCCCTCCTCGAATATGCAATCATCTTGTAACCCAAGAATAGATAAACACATGCCGCAATGAAATGCTAATCAATTTGTTTTTTGTACACCCAGCTGTATCAGACTACCAACAAAGCTATATGCAAGTTGTTACCGTCAGCAACAGATAAGAGCTATGAGAGAGTCAGCACAATATTTGAGGAATGGTTCCCAGCCCGACTACATTCTAGTTCTAGCACAAACTACAGACCTTGACGCGGAAGATAAATGAAGCAATCAATTAATTTCGACCTTAAAGATAAGAAAACCGGAAATGAGAAATTCTTGAACACGTGTAAAACAATGTGGTCACCCTTAGCTTCAAAGACGGGGTGACTTGGGTGGGGGGAAGGGTGTTTGAAATAATGAGTTACACGATGATTGTGTGTGAAAGAGTGTGGGTTAATTAAGTTGGGGGGGAGGGATTCCTCACTGTGGGGCTCCTGGTTGTGGGGGGACACCTGGGTGTAGGGCATCTGGTAGTGGGGGGCACCAGTGTGTGGGGCATCTGGTAGTGGGGGAACACCTGGGTGTGGGTCATCTGGTAGTGAGCGGTACTTGCGTGTGGGACATGTGGTAGTGGGTGATGCCTTGGTGTGGGAAAGCTGGTTTTGGGGGGGGGGCGCTCACGTTTGAAACAAAGAAAATAATATGGTGTATTTGTTTATTTTTTCCTAATTAATCAGTCGCCAACATTGACCTGTGAACTTGGAGTGAGTTTCATATCGGGTCAGTCGTTAGAGACTGCTCATATCTGTTTCTTTGTCTAAATTCAGAGGCTGTGATCATGTCAAAGAATGATTCCTGTTTTAATACGACGTGTTTTAATTTAAAGCTTTGCCTTTAGCACCCTCCTCATTGGTTCTCTGTGATATTGAAAAGAAAATGTGCTTCTCAGCTGCGGTCAGCATAAATCATTACCTCACAAAAATACAAATCTAGTATGAAAATGGTAGGTTTTTTTAAAATCAAAGTTTATATGCCTGCAGGAATATGATTTATCTAATAAAGTTACATTTATATAAATATATACTATATCACGATACACGTTCTTGACGTCGAATGGAAGTGGGGTTTTCTTGAGTTAAGATACAAGCAGTGAGTCAACTCAGTAGAATAATAGCCGGCAACTTCGTCCGATGGAACATTCTTCAGAACATGCGATGTTCCAGACTCATTTCTATCTATAAATATGTATTTATATTCTTTTTAATGAGTCTGCACATCATTGATTGGTTTGTCGATGGGAACTTAATTCACGCTCAGTGTTCTCTATTTTAAACTGAGATCTATCGATTAACAAACTTATATTAATTATCAACACAAAATAGGTGCGGGTGGGGGGGGGGGCCTCACAAACATTTCCAGGTGATCATGCGCAATATTTGGCATTTGTACCAGGCGGGAAATACTGTCATATGTTGCAACGACGCGCGTCGCCATTCAGTTCAGGACAACGCTTGCTGGTTGTAGAACATATATATGTGCGGGGATTTGCAAACTCTATGAACGTCGGTCGGTTTACTAAGATGTGTTGTTAATACAGCAAGTTGAATGAATGTCTGGAGGACAAATACGATTATCAAAGTATACTTATCAATGACAATAGTGTGTTCTTATCAATGACATTACATGTATTCTTATCAATGACATTAGATGTATTCTTATCAATGACATTAGATGTATACTTATCAATGACAATAGATGTATACTTATCAATGACATTAGATGTATACTTATCAATGACATTAGATATATACTTATCAATGACATTAGCGGAAGTAGTTCAATGAAATGTTATCCATTATTGTTAGTACTATTATGGCACAATCACTTTTATCATACAGACTGGAACTTTTTCAATCCCTGACTATTGGTCTGACAGGCAATGAACTAACTCGAAAAGTAGTGACAATGGCACCAAACATAAAGGAATAACTGCCACGATTTTTTTTTACCAATGCATAAACCAATCTCTTCATCTGTTACGTCACTATTACACGCAGACATCAGCGCTTGCAGCGACACCGAGGCAAGACGCCCGTATCTGATCATCGGGGGGGGGGGGGGGGGGGGAAGACATTGTGCCAGGGGCGGAACCTGCTTGAAATTGTCCAGAGGATCAAACTGAAAGGTGCGTTGGACTGCATATTACCAACCGTTGCATGAACAGAATTCGTTTCTTGAATACATTGTTGAGACCGTAGCAGGGGTTCGCCATGGTATGATATTATCAGGGGTATCGCCCAGCTGTGTTATTATCAGGGTATCGCCCCACTGTGTTATTATCAGGGTATCGCCCAGCTGTGTTATTAACAGGGGTAACGCCCGGCTGTGTTAATATCAGGGGTTTCGACCGGCTGTGCAAGTAACGGGTATCGCCCGGCTGTGTTAGTATCAGGGGTATCGCCCGGCTCAGTTATTTTCATGGGTATCGCCCGGGTGTGTTTATCAGGGGTATCTACCGGCTCTCTTTTTATCAGGGGTATCGACCGGCTCAGTTATTATCGTCTTGGTGTGTTAGTATCAGGGGTACTGCCCGGCCCTGTTAGTATCTAGGGTAGCGCCCGGCCCTGTTAGTATCAGTGGTATCGACCCGGCCGTGTTAGTATCAGTGGTATCGCCCGGCTCTGTTAGTATCAGGGGTATCGCCCGGCTCTGTTAGTATCAGGGGTATCGACCCGGCCGTGTTAGTATCAGGGGTACTGCCCGGCCCTCTTAGTATCTAGGGTAGCGCCCGGCCCTGTTAGTATCAGTGGTATCGCCCGGCTCTGTTAGTATCAGTGGTATCGCCCGGCTCTGTTAGAATCAGGGGTATCGACCCGGCCTTGTTAGTATCAGTGGTATCGCCCGGCTCTGTTAGTATTAGGGGTATCGACCCGACCGTGTTAGTATCAGTGGTATCGCCCGGCTCTGTTAGTATCAGGGGTATCGACCCGACCGTGTTAGTATCAGTGGTATCGCCCGGCTCTGTTAGTATTAGGGGTATCGCCCGGCCGTGTTAGTATCAGGGGTATCGCCCGGCTCTGTTAGTATTAGGGGTATCGCCCGGCCGTGTTAGTATCAGGGGTATCGACCCGGCCGTGTTAGTATGACCAACGACACAATACCTACCAGGTAGCCGTCGTTAGCCTCGTAGTCACAGAGGGACTCGAACTCCGCCTTCTCCTTCTCCTCCGAGCTTCTGGTGGCATTGCGGGCATTTACCGTGTACATATCCGTCACCTTCGCTACTCACACACTGTGATTAGAACATGTCCCTTCCACTAACTTGTGCATTAGTTCCCTGAACATATATCCGCCAAATCTCATTTCTAACTGGTCATACATTAATCCACCATGACACACATGACTTTGAACTCGATGACGATTGTTTAATCTGAACGTATCAATGTACTCAAACAAAACTGTTAGGCATGCTTCGATATATATTTGTATATCCTCGTCTTAGTTCTTGAAATTGCAATAGCAGTTATCGAGGAACTCTATGCGCTACACATTAAGTCTAGACATAAAATATTTGAACTGCTTGAACTGGATTCATAACTAATCTTAAAATGAACGAGAGGCAAAATATAAAATCATAATTAAAAAGATAACAAATAAATACTTTCAACACAAATGAAAGTTGTGTGTTCGGAAAATCTTAGAAACATCTAAAAACATCTTAACGCAGAAATCTCTGCACAAAAAAAGAGAAATATTTGAACCGATTTCCACACCACAGATCGGCGGCAGAGAACTTCTTAAAGACTGCAACGAACTCAGTGCAAAACCAACAAAACGCCCCCATCTCCTAAAAACCACAGTTTCAACATAGGACTCAGGAAAAAACAATTCAAATACATAACCCAACTTGTGATTTATTAGATAACTAGTTACCGGTGCCACCTAAAATAACAGCCGTGAAATATCAATCGACTTCCCTTTGAAATTCAATAAATTTGTTGTGTCCCTGGTCGATCCAAAATGAGGTTTTAAGGGATTCGATTTCGTCAAGGACTCGTGTTTAGACCAATCAAATGTACCCTCCGCCCCCCCCCCATCCGCAGTTCAAATAGAATCAGTTTTTATGGCCCAATGACCGTTCGTGTATTTGGTTATAGGATTAGGACGGGCGCTTTGGTAATGATGTTCACACTATTTTATCCTTGATGTTATTTTATTGTAGTCATTATGATGAATATTTTAAGTATTTTTATGTGTTAACACTTTTTCTCGATCAACTTGTTATTTTTAAATATTGGCACAGCAACTACCGGTAGACAAAGGTATTGCGCCAAATATTAACCTTTTGAAAGAGTTGTCGGTGATAGTTCAAATAAATAGCATTCAAATAACAGATGCTCTATCATAGCCATCCATGGTTGTTGTATCATAGCCATCCATGATTGTATCATAGCCATCCGTGGTTGTTGTATCATAGCAATGCATCCATGGTTGTTGTATCACAGGTAAACATGGTTGTTGTATCATATCCATGCATCCATGGTTGTTGTATCATAGCCATCCGTGGTTGTTGTATCATAACCCATGACAGCGTGATCTATCGTAGTCTAATGCATGTTCATCTATCATAAGTGGCGTAGCTAGGGATTTGTAGGGATTTGACACCCCGGGGAGGGGGGCTGTGCCTCTTTTGGGGGCCTTGCATACATGGTGGTTGCGTAATATTTAATGTAAAAAAAAAAAATCGGACACTTCTCTAGGGGGTTTTCTCAAGTGGGGGCCCGTGGGGATTTCCAAATTTATACCCCTCTTGCCCCACCTAGTTACACTACTGCGAATCATAGTCTATGGCAGATTGTTCTATAATAGCCCAAGACAGCGTGCATCTGCCTACTGGCTTAAAGCAAAAAGAGGGGGGGGGGGGGGACAACGATCAATTTAACCATAAAATTCAGAGGTTGGCCCACACATACTTTGATTCGCCCACCAAATGTTGCGAACTTATTATGGGTTGAAGATGCAACATTTCCCTCATAATTAACGCGATCTACCCCCCCCCCTTACGAACCACACAAGCCCACACACATACACTCTCTCTCTCACACACACACACACACATACACACGACTGCTGCCACACTCAATGAGCCGCAGGTGTGTTTGATTTAAACTTGGTTACTGATCTTCTGTGTAACTTTTTAGTGGTGATACAATCACCTCCAAAATCAATCCGGGAAAGGGGATAATTAGTAGAATTGCAATGGGGGGGGGGGAGGAAATCATAATACAAATAATAAGCAGGGTAACCAACGCAGGTAAGAAGTAAGAAGAAGAAGAAATGAAATTTATAATTTAAAATAAATCACTTGCTGAAGGAACTAAAACTAAAAACAGCAATATCGTAATTAAACGACAAATAAGTTTCACTATTACATCCCTGGATACTTTTAGATTAACTTCAGGAGTCATAGGTCAAAGTTCGACTCCATACAATTAACAGGGTACGTGCTGATTGATTAACAAGTGGAAATTAATTTAAAAAAAAAAAAAAAAAAAAAAAAAAAAAAA